>CM014083.1:32093473-32279151 GCA_004119915.2 Collichthys lucidus | reverse complement strand
TTAAAGCAGATGTTTCATGGTTTCCTGTAAATACCAAGTTTTGCATTTGTGTCATTTTATTGGCCTAAATTCCTCTTTGTTTATTCCCACTTTAAACACATTTTGTGATGAAATCCCTTCAAATATCTGTAACCCCCGATGATGCACAGCTCTGACTGCAAAAGTTTATCTAAAGCTTCTCCTCAAAACTTGTGATTAACGTTCTTGTACTTTTTTTATCGCACAATAATTAACGGATCGATGCGTCATCATTGACGCCTTCATCTTGTTGTTGAGATACCAATAATATTTGAGACTCCAAAATTAGGGAGAGTTTCTCCTGACAACACCTGCTTACATCAACCACGACGTTGTTAGTTAAAAAATAATTTGAACTTTTCATCAACTCTGTGGCAGAATCGAGTGATGCGTGTGTTGCTACGGGTGACGCTGCCACCGATGTAGGTGGCACCACTCTGTGATTGGAAAATAAAAAACTTTTTCTTTATTAGTGCCTCTGAGCTGCATGAGAGCTTTTTGCTTCTCGTCTCATTCTCCAGCACTCACGCAGACTCTCTCTCCTCGCTTTCTGCGGCACACAAACATCAAAAATCAAATCTGTCCTCACACATATTCTGTCTCTCTGAGGTTTCATTCATGATTACCTCTCGTCTGTTGACGGAGGTCTGTTTATTTTCTTGTCTGAGCATCACGTAAATATGAAGATGTTTCCCCCCTCGTCTCACGGGAATCCGCGCTGCAGAAGTCTTAATTTTCCCTCCCTTCCACGTAGAAAGGAAATTTTCCATCCCTCACCTCCTTCTCCTAGACAGAAAGCTATGGAGAGATGTGCATTATGAGGCATCTGTCTGGTGTCCTCTTTAATATCTGCCAGTGATGGTTATGATTCAACAAGTCTTCATTCCTAAATGACAAATTAGGTTAGTGTCTTCCAAATGAGCCTAAGGCCGTCAGAGATGTCGTCCATCATCCTAATAGCACTTCATTCTTTATTAACACAGCAAGAGTTTTGAACTAATAAACAATGCTGTTGAAGATTAATGGATCATACAATTGTGATCAGAATTTGAGGGTCATGTGGTTTCAGCTTATTGGTTTATTTGATGAGACATTTCTGCTCTTGTAGATCTGTGGTGAAGTTTAGAGGCTGTGTTGCTGTCAAAACATCTGGGACCCGCCAACACAGGCTGCAGTTCTTTTTGTGTGTGTGTGTGTGTGTGTGTGTGTGTGTGTGTGTGTGTGTGTGTGTGTGTGTGTGTGTGTGTGTGTGTGTGTGTGTGTGTGTGTGTGTGTGTGTGTGTGTGTGTGTGTGTGTGTGTGTGTGTGTGTGTGTGTGTGTGTGGTGTGATATTGTTAATGGAGTTCTTAATTTAGCTTTATCATCCTCAAGGGGAAATGCATTTGCAGAAAAAAGAAGCACATATCTTATAAAGAATATAAATATTGATAAAATAAACTTCAGAGACACTTAATTAAATTGCTAGAAAGTGGTTTGAAGTTGTTATGCAATGCATAATATGTATTTTGGGCATTATAAATATAGATACCAAATTCACTAATGGCAGTCTGGCGTGTAGCTGCGAGCAGCTCCAGAGTTGGAAACAGATGGACTGACTGACATCAGTGTTGTCGAGCCTCGTCAGGCTGTCAGAGATCAGATTAAACGCTCCCTGTAAGCTACTGGTGGCTTCAGTCTAACAACAGGGATGGTACAGTTGTGACAGAACATGTCCATGTAGATTAGACAGACTGTTTTCACTCACTGTACTTTTTTTTAGATTATCTAATGTAATAAATGTAGTTTGGCATCAAAAATCAATCAAATATCGATTTTATGACGTTCTCCATTAGAAATTTTGCCTTTATACCTGTTGAAGTTTGGTCAGTGAGGCTGAGTGTGTTGTTGTTGTGGAGTATTATATTTGTCAGTGGTCAGTTCAGTCCAAGTTGTCTGATAGTGAACGGTTGATTGAAGCTTGGCCAAGGAGAACGGAGAACGTATCAATCCTCGCCATGACATCTTTCCTCTGTGGCTCGTCTATACGCCCTCAGCTCATGTTCATACAACAAAGAAATATGTTTACCCACAGTGGTTCCGACATTGTTATGTGACTAACAATAAAAGCTAGTTTACCTATCTGTCGTGTCTACCGATGGAGACAGCCCTATCCTCTGACCTCAGTTACCATAGCCATGATCAGAACGGCGCCTGCTTTCTTCAACACAAGCATGCAGCTGCTCAATGTCTCAAGACAAGTCACTCACAACCAAAGATTTAAGACTGTCTCTACAGCGACCTTAAGACATGCAGCATGCTTGACCCTGTGTGCTGCACGCTAGATAGAAGATTCCCTCTCAGAGTGGAGAGCTGATGGACGTGACACCACAGTTTTAACCGACGGCATCAAACTCTTGTTCATTAAGTCTTTTGTTGGTGAGGAGGGGATGTAAACACCAGCTCCCTCTGTGTGCGTTGTAGTCATGCTCATTCTTGCTGCTCGATGTGTTATTAGTGATTTTACATGTTAAACAAAGTATCATTCTATGTTTCCGACTTGGTCTTTGAGTGCGTTTGCATGCATGTCCAACTCGAGCGAGCCATTTTCTTTATTTAGCCTCTTTATGTCTCTGACAGAGGATCCGATCCGATGGCTGATTTTGTCGTCAGTCGGGCGGAAAAAAAACACACACCAAACATTGGTTTTAAAATCCCTCGTGGCAAACACGAGATATTTAGAACAACATGTCAAAACAAGCGTTTACAGTCAAATTCTGGCTCCTTCATCCGGACGCTGACAGGCTCTTTCATAAAATACAGAATGCTTTTTAAGATTTTACCGATAACTTGAAGGAAAACAAAGACAAACACTGGTTTCAAATCACGGAGGCTCGTTTTCATTCGGTGTTTACAGTGATAATACTGACCCGGTTCTTTTAAAGTTGTCTCTGTCAAAGCCTTAAACGATGATATTAAACATGACTTTCCTGTGCTGCCGCGGTACGATGCAGTGTGCTACAGATGTGTTATTTGAAGCAGAGTTGATTGATCATGCTCGATGTGTTTCTTCACTGAGTCGGCTGATCTCCCGTGATGATGTTGACGCCAAGAGAGGCCATCCAGGGACTTTGACAAACGTAGCACCACCACAGTTGTGACAGTTTGTCAAGTCTGATATCTGATCTGATGCTTTACAGTAGTTGAGTTTAGTTCAGCCGACAGACATAGTCCCTCCAGCGTGTCCTGGGTCTTCCCCGGGGCCGCCTCCCGGAGGGACGTGCCGGGAGCATCTCACCGGGGAGACGTCCAGGAGGCATCCTCACGAGATGCCCGAGCCACCTCAGCTGGTTCCTCTCGATGCGAAGGAGCAGCGGTTCTACTCTGAGCTCCTCGCGGATGGCAGAGCTTCTCACCCTATCTCAAAGGGAGAGCCCAGCCACCCTGCGAAGGAAGCTCATTTCGGCCGCTTGTATTTTCGCGATCTTATTCTTTCGGTCAGTACCCAAAGCTCGTGTCCATGTCAGTACAGGATTACTGGGATTATTAACATCGTCGTGAAATAGATGACTCAAAGATATCGCCATGAAACTTTCCCAGCTGATGACTCCAACACAATTATGTTGGTATTAATAGTTGCACATTCTTATTCTCCTTCACTTCCACTGAATAATAAATGTAAAAAAACAGAACATATCCTGCACATCTGCACACACAGAGAAGTGCTCGGCCCTGCTTGAACCTTAACCTAGTTACTGTAGATTTTTCATGCCTTCGGCCTTCTGCTCCCAGTCTGTGCAATCTTCTGTGCAATCTCGTTGTGGGCGGTGTAGATAATGGAGTGTCAACATGAATGTTCTCTCACCACATAAAGATAAGGCGAACTTCTTTTGTCAGTGTAGGAGGATCTCATTCGCCCAGACAACCAAACCGACCGGTTAGCCAACAAGAAATAATGAACGTTCACAGCGCGACGATGTGAAAATAAAAAGATTCAGTTCCAACTTTTCCATTTTGGGGGAAAACATGAACATTCAGAACGTTTTATAGCTAATAATATTAACAGTCATTAACTCTGACCTTTTATATTTATGGACCGCAGTAAGCTATCTCATTACAGTTGTGGGTTTTAATTATCTTTTTTAGATTTCAGTTCAGTTTCTAGGAGACAAGATTATTTTCAGTTCCACATGTATTATTTTGGTCCGGCTTTTTTTTACCAGTTTGGGATGAATAGCTACAGTTATTATGTAAATTCCCGATGTCAGAAACAATTTTGGAAACGAGCACAACAATTGTTGAACACATTACAAAGCACATGTTCACTTTTTACCAAAGGCTGCCCTGCACTTGTCACATCCAGCCCCTGCTCCGCCTACTCCAGTCTCTCAGTTTCCTGCTTTGTTTGTCACGCCTTATTCACCTGTGTATTTAAACCCTTTGTTTCCCCTTCCCCAGTGCCAGATTGTCAGTGTACCATGCGTCCGACTTCCCAGCGTTTCCCTAGCGTGCTTTTCGGTTTTGACCTTTGCTTGTTTTTGGACCCTGCCTTTGCCTTACTCCTTTGGATTGTTTGCCTGCCTTACCTGACTGGATCTCCCATGTACCGAACCATGGATGGTAAATAAAGAATGGTTACCTCCTGTATCTGCCTCCCGAGTGCTGCAGTTGGGTCCTGTGTCCGTGCCCCGTAACAGCACTTTCCTCTTACATGTACATCAGTAGACAATTAATATGCAAAAACAAAAAACTAGTTACTTGTAGTATGCATTTGAATACATCTCTGCGATGAAAGAACTTTTCGGATTGTATTCAGTTACTAGAGTACAAGTAATCAACAGTGTGCAGGATTTATTTGGCCTGACTTGCGCTCGACTTTAGTGTCCTGTAGCAGACCTACTGTATAAAATTGTTGAAAACTTTGTGAAAAAAAAATATATAAAAACACATAGTATACACATACTTTCTTACTTTTTGTAGTTACTGTAATCACCTTGACTAGATAAGTAATAATTCAGGTCCCTCCAACCTGCTGCCATCGGTTACCGGGGGCAGTTGACCTCCAGGTGTTAAATTACATGACAATAAAAGTGAAGCTGCATCTATAAACTGTAAAGAAGGAAGGTGTCAGTGTGAGTGGTCGATTAGGCTCCATGGTGTGCTTTAAAAATTGGAGTCAAGTATCAATAAAAACAGCCAGAGAAGCATATTGGACGTTCACGCCTGGGTTGTTGCAGTTAACTTCCATGCAGGTATGGCTGAGATACAGTATGTGCAGTTACACACACACAGTGGTGATTTCTCCTCATTCCAGTCATGTAAGCAATTAGCTGAGGAAGGGTGCGTTGCAGGCATCCAGAAATAATCAAACCTCTGATCTGCTGCAGCACACACACTCATTTCTAAAAACACACACACACAGAAACACACAAACCTCCCTTTGTCTTTAAAGCTTAGGCTACTCTACATGTATTTTGGGTGCAGCGTCTTCTTAACGAAGAATCCTTATTGCTTAACAATTCAGCTCACAAGTGTGTGTCCACACACACATACTGTAGACATGCATGCGTGCTGGGCTTGCTTCCCCACAGGCCCGCCTTCCTGCCTGCCTGCCTGCTTCACCCTCACGCCTGGGTGCTTGCGTCCAGGCCAAAGCCTCGTTTTGATGTTCTGAGACGAACAGAGCGGGAGGTTTCAGTGTTTTCAGCCTCAGCGCTGCTCAGCTCAACGCTGCAGGTCAGCTCAGTACGCCTACAGCCAACTGAGAGTACACTCTCACTTAAAAAGTCCACTATTGATTTCAGAGTAAGGATCCGTTGTTTGGATGTAACCTGACCCACAGCAAAGAGAAAGTAAAGGAAGGAGAGGAATGAAGGAAAATTGACAATTTAGAAAAGTAGTTTTACTTTTAAAACGACCATTGGGGATATTTGTGTAGCAGCTTAAGGCTTTTATTGGCTAATGAATGGCTGCTTCACACTCCAAACCTGTTTGTTAAAGCATTCAATAGTAATTATGTTTTATAGTATTTCATTTGCTATGGACAACCTTATCTTTATTTCTAATGTAGAACGTTAAATTAGGACTAATAATGACCTCAGAGAACTCGTTCTTATTTTTAGTTCATATGTAAGTCATTGTTTTTCAGTGCAAGCAAGTTGAGATATAAGAACATGTACGTGTCTATTTTCAAAAATTTGACACTAACAATAGGTGTCTCATGGCATTTATGTATAGATCAATATTTTTTGCAAGGCGCTCTGGTCGATCATTGGAAAATCAGTGATGATTAAATGTCCTCGATGGGATAATCGAAGACAAAAGAAGTCAGTCAGCGAGAACCGATATATTCATGTGTATTCGAGAACCGAACAGAGTCCTACCAGTCCCCTTATATATATAAAAAAACACCTTTCCTCTGTGCCAATCATGTTGACTAGCATTCCTGTTATCAGTAAAAGGTTCGTTTCCGATTAAACTGTTTTCTCCCCGAGATAGCCCAGGTCCATCGCCCCTGCTGCACTCAGAATTGCTCAGTCAACAATAGAGTCTGATTGAGCCCCACGGTCCCATGGGCTTAGAACCTGTTATCAAGGAAGATATAAGAAAGAAAAACATAAAATAGCTGGATCTAAGCATGATACCTCTGCATTCTGATGCAGTGCCCTGGTAAGAACGCAGAGAGGCCTCGTCAGGGTTATGACAGACGCCCTCCCTCGTTTTCTTGAAATGCCTGAAATTGCAGATGGTATCGCTGTCACAGAAAAGGGGGAAGGAAGTTTTTGTTTGCTCTGAGTGTCGCTTTGCAAAGGCAGCTCCGCTCTGCCATCTAATCCCACACGGCTCAGCGGGGGGGGGGGGGGCTGGCTGCCATTAGATCCTAACGAGGGACGTCGAAAGGGAAGACGGGGAACGCTGTGGTGTTTTTCATGCTGATTAGCAGAGCAGCTGGAGTTTTGTTATGCAACTCAGAGGAGTCGTCGTCTCAGCAGCGTATTAGCAATGGACTGTAATACTCTCTGGACTGTTCCTAACTCTAACCTGACTTTTGTATTAGGTGCCCTGCATGGAGAAACATGTCATGTCAATTTGATGATCCAGTGAGAGATGATTAAACTCAAACATCACATCTTTGTCCTTTTCATCTTTGTGGTGCAAACTAGTGATCTGGTAAACCCTTAATCTGCAGATCTGCACCATAGTGCACGGTCACTCGTTTACCGACATTTGATTCAATTCATCTGGTCCAAGTCTCAAGCAAGTCTAGGGACGGACTGGCAATCTGGCATACCGCGCATTTCCCCGGTGGGCCGACGTGCTATTTGGGCCGACAAGTCCCGATATATATATATTTAACAAGTAGAGCAAACACCCCAAACACACTCTTGGGCTTAGCAATGGGCAATGTGGGCGCACCCATGGCGCGGTCCAAAATGCCAGGGCCGATTTTTTTGTCTCAGTCCGTCCCTGAGCAAGTCCCAAGTCTTTTTTTACTTGGGCAAGTCAAGTCCCAAGTCAAGTCACTTCCAGCGTCCAAATTTCTAACCTGTTCAAAAAGTTTTTTTTTTATTTAGCAACCGTTTTTCTGTCGACAAACCTGGGTCTTTTAACTCAAACCCAAAAGTATTTGTGCCTAAACTTAACCAGACTTTAACCAACCAGCATTTAAACCTTTCAACATATCCATGGTTTGGCGATGCTACACCAGCGTTTTATTCTGGCGATTGGGTTACTCATATCAGGCTGCAGAGTTTGTACGATCAGCCCCCTCACATAAACTTCATCAGATGACTTTAATTTTCAAACTGAAAACATAAAACGAACACAGACAAGCCATTCGAGTCATCACATCTCAACTCAAGTCAAATCCTTTGACTTGAGACCTAGTCAATTGTTATAGTGCTTCCAAAATAGATGTCTTTCTAGCTAAATGTAAAGTCGCCATCTCAACTGACAAAAGTGAACGAGTCCAAGCTTTGAAAGGCTACAATTCAAAATGACAAAATATTCTTTAAATAATTATGTAGAAAATTTAATCTTTAAATGAGGTAGGAATAACTGCTTGAATCGTCTGCTCTGGGGGTTTTTATGCTACTAGTTTGCGCTCGCAAAGTTTTCTTTAACAACCTTTGTTCAAATTTATTTTTTCCACTTAAGAAACAGAACTCATTATTCTCCCACTTCCAGTCCTCTGACGTTACATGAATCTTCATGGTGCTCCATCACTGTGGAAACAACACCGATCTGTGCGGGCCACATTCCTTCAGCAATACTTTATCTCTTTTTCTGTTTGTCTGGGGCAGATTGGGTTGTTTTGACCCAGACTAAGAATCTCTCAGCTTTGTCTAATGCCTCCTGACATGTCTTCAGACCTGCCTCATCAAGCAGGAAGGAAGAAAACTAACCGGCAAGATTTAATCCCATGAAAGGCAAAAGTTTTTGATTCCTTCAGTAGACCTGTTGTCAGCAATGTTCCTTTGGCGGCAAACTTTGACACTTTTTTGACTCCAAAGTTCCAATCGACATTTTACCCTCGTGCAGTCATGCCATGTGGATCCTGGGTTTTATTTTTACAACTTCATTTCATTCTGGAAACTATTTTTCCATGAACTTTTCTCACAGGTCGAAAGATTGCAAACATTAAAACTTCTTAAACTGCCTCTCCTCTTTTTGACCTCTCTCCTTTCCCCTTCCCAACATCCCGTAACAGAAAACATTACTCAGCGTCACTGTAATCGAGGTGAAGTTATCTACTTGCCCTCTGTGATTTATTTTACAGTGAGGACTTGTGATGTTTTGTGCTTACCTGTGCACATTTTTGGAGCTTTGGGTCGCAAACAAATCTTCTTTCAAGGTCAGAGGAGTGTAGAAATCAAATCTCTGTTTTTTTTTGTTTTGTTTTTTTCTGGAAAGTCACGCTGCTCTTGCTCAACACGTCTTTTTGTTGCTAAGCTGCAAGCAAACTTTGTGGGTGTAAACTTTAAATACTTTTTGCATAATTTCCCTCAGCTCAGTGCTGTGTAATGTATTTCCTATTTAAATTTCAGCCTATTGTATTCATCTCATATATATCATCCTTCCTCTCCTTTCATCAGCATCACAGTGGGCTGTGAGTTGCTCGTTTTTCAGTCCGATGCTTTTGCCTGAAGTGGCCTCCGGCTGAAATGGTCTTGCTGCTCTGGTGGGTGGTGGCCTTGACAGAGACAGGCCCTACCGCACAGAAGAGAAGAAAGAAACGAGGTGGGGGGGTAAAAAGGCTCCTAGATTGTGTTGATCAGTTACTATACTTCAGACAGGACAAATTCTGAGTGGCATCATCAGGACGAGTGGGGAGATAGAGAAGCTGAGTATGTGATTAGTTGAAGTGGAGACCAAGAGATCTAGAGTGGTCATCAAAAGAGAGAGAGTGAGTTGGAGGGTGTTGGCAGCCCGTAGACTGTAGAAGTGGAAGATTGGCTCAGTTGTGGAGAAACTCGGTGGTAAAAAGATGGAGTCAGGTTTCACCTTGAGCTGCAAATATATAGATTCCCCCTGTTATTCATACAAAGTCAGGACACTGATGATAAGGTATGAGGAGTTTGTAATGATGTTTTTTCAAAATGTCTACCCTACAAAACACTAAACCTGCACATCAAAAAATGTGTTTTTCGCGCTTTTCCAATCATTGATTTCAGCAAATTAACTGTTTAATTGTTATAAACCCCAAGCAGCCTGTCTTTCAGTAACATCTGAGGTTGTTTTTCCCCAAAGATCTGATACCCTGCTTAACATTTTCCCAATGAGCTTTAAAACGTAAATTAGATCCAGTTTCAATAGAGTTGTGAAGCAGATCCATTGGACTGAACGCCAAAGTTGGTGGATTATATTTTCTATCATTGCGTTACATTACATTATTTTAATATTTAAACCACATGGTGAAAACAATGTGGACACTGGTAGTTGAACATGTCACCCTGAAACTCTGACATGGTATGCTACTGTAACATACTCTAGTTTCAGACTTTCAACCACATGGTAGAACCATGCTTGAGGTTCAACGCTGATGTTGAATGAAAACGCCTGACTTGCAGTCGCCAATCATTGGTAAAAACTTTAACCTATGATGCCGTAGATACCTTCTAACATCAATTCAAGTTCAGTTGAGTTGGTTATACTTTGAGTTTTATGAGTTTTAAACATTTGCAATAAGGTTAGATGAGGCATGAAAACAGTTTCATTGGGTTTAGGACAAGATCATGGTTCGGATAAAATACATGTCACTTAAAATATTGCTTTTTAACTTTACATGGGGCGTGATCATCAGTCTTGTCTTTCCATCCATCCACCCTACTCTATCCATATGTGGACTTTGATACTAAGTTATCAAGAGCACATCGAAACATTTGCTAGATAAGCACCTCTAGAAATGACTCCAAAGAGCTACCTACCTACAGCATCAATGTTTGAAGAGTATGGCCAGTTGCCAGCTGTCGTATTTAATGAGTTGGGAGTGACTGAGTTGAGCTCAGGTCATTGTGCAGGCCAGACAAGTTCATCCACAATGAAACTGTCATAGTGAAACTGTTTGAACAAAGTTGGAACCACGCTATTCTCTGAAAGGTTCCCGCTATAGCATTGGAACAAAAGGTCGCAGATCAAACCACATGTGTGGATATGCTGTGTTGGCAGCCTTTTTTTATAAATTCTATAAATCCGAAAAAATGTGCTAGATGCGAATAACTGTTATAGCACAACTGTGGAATTTCCATCATGTCACCGTCTTCATATCACCACCACAAGTTATTGCAAGAACAAGCTGTTGCTCCAGGACTGAATATAAAGGTCTGTTCAAATGAAAACAGGGAATAGTTAAGAAAAGCTTCTTTGTTCATAAAAGGGTAAATCAAGGCAGCACATGACATTATGACAGTAACCCGAACCCTGTAAACAACAACTGCCAGAATATAATTAGGCTTTATATTTTGTTTATGTTTTGGCTGGTAAAATCATGAAGAAAGCCAGGTGGACATTTATGACCCTAATCTTTACGCTTAATAAGAAACATACAGTACATATGTTGGAGAGAAAGACTGTTACCTTTTACAGCACACACACATTTATCTAAGAACTCATAAAGAGTGCACAGACATGGACATCAAAGAAGTTTGTTCAGGTGTTAAAAAACATTTCCATATCTAAACTTCATAAATGACTCATTTCGTTTCTGATTGTTTGGCCCTTAAAACTTTCTCAAAGTCGTTTGGATTCAATAAAAAGAAGAACAATGAAAAGAAAAGGCCAATATTTTTAAAAGAATACAAAGAAATGAAATTAACTTTTAAAATGTCTATTCATTTCTTTAAAGAGGGCTGTCTTTCCTTTTACTGCATGTCTAGACACACTCGAAGATGCATGGTGCAAATTTGCTCTTAGAATTTATAAAGTAGAACGTTGCCTTAGTGCAACCGGAAAATGAACCTTTGCAAAGGTTTCCTGAGGTCTTATTTTATTCTCCTTAATATACTCAGCAAATAAAACAACAGTAGTTCAGCATATGAGCACATTCTTAGGTTAATGCAGAGGAGTAAATGCATTAACTTAATTATTATATTACTTACTGGTGTCCTTCAGGTCGATGTATAAAATATCTATGATCCAGGGTTGACAATCCATTTCGTCTTAAACTTTATGGAGCAGTTCACGTTTGATGTCAAAAATAACTGGATATTGATTTAGACTTTAGAAGTCCAGTATGAAAACAATTCCTGCACAGCTTGTTGTAGTTTGTAGTTATAAAAACATTCCCAAAGTCTCTAAATGACTCAATAGGAACCGTTTGTCAGCTCATACTTGTTGACACTGAATAAGTCTGGAAACTCTCATTTAATTTTCGACTTCCAAGAGTTAGTCATCACCAGGCGCGAATGCCTCTATATACAACAAAGAAACAGAGCATTTGCATCACAAGTGTGAGCTCAGTGACACATGCAAGTTGGAGCAGACCTGGTCACAAACTTACTCAAATCTCAAATGTGTTTCTGGAAACACAACACGATCCTCAAGCACGTATCAGGCATCGATGCAGCAGAATCAGAGACATTGTCTTTTTTAGTTTCCTACATCAGTCCCACAGTTCACCTAGACCGCCTACAGTTCTGTCAGAGATTCAGGTGTTACGTTTGTAGCAGCTTGAATAGCCTCAAGCCTCGAGCCTGCAGCAGAGTCGAGGAGCAGCCACAGATGTCATGTCAGATCTTCAGCCTCAGTTAATATTCCTTCATCAGATTTTATACATCTCCCTCTGGAGCCATTAAAAGATTTATACAACCTTTTTTCCCTCCTTATATGCAGAACCCAAAACCTGTAAACAGGCCTTAATTTGTAAAACCCATGCACTTCCCCTTTCAGTCTATTAAAGTCCTTCAGGGCGCTGCCAGCCAGGAGGAAAAGTCCTCTGGATTCATGGATTTCTGGGACAAGATTTTTTTTTCTTCGATTTACCTGAGGTTTCCCAGATGGTTATGTTTCAAATCAGATTTAGTTTTCAATAAATTGTTTGTATTTATTGTAAGCACGAAGTCCTACAGTTACACTATTAGGCTGTATTTGTACTGTGGTGGGAAAAAGAAAGTCCAGCATTTCAAACTTGAACAGCTGCTGCGTTCGGTTTCTTGGAAAATCAAACCAGATGGCAAACAATAATCAAACCTAATAACCGTTATTATCACGTGTGATGTACAGAGTTAGTACTCTGCCAACTTAGTTCCAGGTTATGAACTCACATATTCTACCGTGATGATCTTCATTCATATTTTTTTCTTTCCTTTTTCTCTCCGCTCCTCCACACTGACATCAGATGTCAAGCTCTGCTGTACATCACATTCAAAATCCTGCTCAAGGGCACTTCATCGAGATGAATGTCCGCCACATTGCTGCCCAAAATATGCAGAAATGTTTAGTCTGCTTGTAATCCGGGCCTTCTGTCTCTCCCCTGGCCTCATTAGACAAATCTCCATCCTGTCTCCGGCTCTGCCAGTTGGCCTGGTGGCTCAGCTGTGTACAAACAAAACCACGAGTAAACACAGAATGGATGCAGCCACATGTGCCCCGCTCCAAGTTTTCATTTGATCCTAGTATAGAAAGGAAGAAATTCTCAGTCTGCAGTTTCCTGAACATTATTATACATATGTCTGTATATTAACATCACTCACACATGCATGCATCCCCTCTCCTTTAGAAATCATTATGGAAATCCAAACTTTAAACTTACATCTTCTACAAATCTGTATTCAACCCAGAGATATTTGTCATTTCATTTGTGTAACCATGCGTTTCATGACATTTCCTTCCTTGCCTCTAGTTGCTCACATGAATGAATATTTAATATTACCTCGTCTGCTTCATGCTGTCATCAGACTACATCTTTTTTTTAATTGTTTTGATGTGAGACACCCCCTGGAGCAAGAATACTTGCTATGCCCTGGGTCCACTTTAGTTTTGACTCTAGAAAAATTGAAGTTTTATTGCAAAAAAGTGCTACCATTTATAGTCTGTTAGCAGTCTGTTATTATTAAAACTGAAGCCAACATGTCTTGACGTGATGCCGACTGTCCAACATTTCATGAAATGAGGAAAAAGTGTCTGAAATTCTTTAAAATATCACGTCAAACAACGAGCTGGTGCTTTTTGATGGAGCTGCTGAGAGGCTTCCCTCTCCTAGAAACCATTTGGCGTATCACATCATAGTCTGCACCATCATTCACAGCATCACTGAGACGTGAAGCATAAAACATCTTAGCAGTGTAGTTTTCAAACCATGAAGTTTGATACAGCAAGTGAAGAGCGTAGGTCACTGCTTACATGATGCATTTCATCTCAACAGCTGACATTTATTTACCTTACTCATTGGACTGGAAGCATACTGTATGTCTTACTGAGCTGTAAGTGAAAGATCAATAAAGAATCATCGATAACTCCCAGAGCCGTCCTCTCAGACATAACTCACTCGCATCTTTGTGTCCACCAAAGAGCGCATGCAGCAACAGAACTGCAGGGAGACCAGCTGAGGGTTTAACCCACAATGTGGCAGCAATTTTGGGTTCCGCTCTGGCGAGAATCTGCAGCCTGTTTCCCTTTTTCAAAAGCCCTAAATGTTCGAGGCTGTCGGGAAGGTAAATTTCACGGCCACTTTGGCAGCAGGAAGTGTCTTTGGTCGGGGTGTTTGTGTAAACAGCTCGTAAATGGTTTTACCCCGCCGCGAGGACACACGTACACACAGATACAAAAAATGTACATAGATCATGCATACGTGATCACATGCACATGCTCAATTAAATGCAATGAAGCCTATAGACTGTATACAAATGGAGCCATTACGGCTGCTAAATGAGTTTCTGTAATAGGTAACCACCAAATGTGCTTCCCGCTCTTGAAAAGAGCTGCGCTGGCTGTCGTGCAGTAATGTCACATTTAAATTTGTGTGTGCATAGACTGTTTGGATGAACTAATTGCAATACGTGTCGGACATGTAGCATTAATCTTGGTGTCACGTTCATCCTCTGTGCCGCTAAATGTGTCTTTTTGTCAGATTAGAAACGCTTGCTTGGACAAATTAGTGTAACATACAGCAGAGGAAATAAAACGACCTTATTATCATTGTGGCTGTTGGGTTCATTTGGTTCAGAGCAGAGTGTTGGGTGATGTGTGCGCCAACTTAGATTTGGCTGTTTGGATCAATTAGTTTGTGGAAATTGTGTTTTCCTCCATGCAACCTTGATGGCCCTATTAGGTTAATAACTAGCGATGTTTTCAGCTTCGTGATCATTTGTTCGAAGAATTAGGACAGCTTTGTCAGCCCACAAAGAAAGAAAAACTACTTTAGTTTCTAATTATAGATATCCTTGGTTGTTGTTTTTTTTTAAGTTAACAACTTTGGAGATACATACATGTTTGTCATTTCTTCTGAATTCCTTTTTTCAAGCAGTTCAAGCTTCTTATCTAAGTCTTGTATTCAGGGTGTCTTGCTCAACCCCAGATCCTGAACCCCAAATTGCTCCCGATGGCTGTGACGTCAGTGTGTGTGTTGAAGTATCATTGTGAATGCATCATCCTTTATTTCTTCACAGTCGTGGTGATGTTGTGGGATAAACACTTTTATTGGGAAACATCAGATGGAAATAAAGTTTGAAAGTCTCTATGCGGTACACTGCACAACACTTTTACACTTAATGGAGGATTTTCTTGCTGTAGAGAGACTTACAGTAGTTATAGACATTGCCCTTTTTGTTTCATGGAGCCAGAAATAACCAAATTGGGTGGAAGTGTGAAGCTGTAAGTTGGGCTGCGTTTGGTTTTGACTCTATATTCGAGCAGGAAAAATGACCCAGCTGATCAGAAAGCTTATCGTATTACAGCTAAACAGTAACTAAAATATGTTTTAGAAAAACATTTGATCTTTTCTGCATCCACGTGCACTGCCCTCTGCTGGCCATTAGAGCGGATTCAGGTTTAAGACACCTTGCTTCACATTACAGATCGAGAAGGTGTGTCCACTAATTATACTGCCGAAATCATGAAACGTCGATCATGTGACGACACAACCCTGTCTCCTAGAAACTGTGTTTATATGCAATTGATTTAATGAACACCAGCATATACACTTTACGGGGAATGTAATGGTGATCCAATGAATTTTTCTCAGCACTGAAATAATGATATTGAACAAACAACATATGTCACACCAACATATCCACTTGCAGTGACTACGGCATGTTGAATAGCGTTTAATAAAACCAGTTCTGTTGAAATTCACAAAAAGATGTTCACTCAATTTCAAACATGTCACTCTGTATCCTAATAACTAAACCATATCAACAGACATAAAATGAAAACAACGTGAGACAAACTCTTTTGGATTTTCCTCAGATCATAAAAAATTTAACTAGATTACAATTCAAGACGGATCGGTTTGTGTTTCTACTCTACCATTATTTCAGTTTTGAACACATTCAGCCTTCCACATCTTCAGGTTACCTCTGTCTGTTTTTTGTTTTTTTACTATCTCTCCTTAAAGTGCCACCGATGTCTCGTAACAGAGTCAACACGCGGTCAGCTTTGACAAACTCTTCTCAGTCGCTACCTCCTCTAACCCAGCGATCACTTTTCCAGTAAGCACGGATCAGAGCATGTTGAGAAATGACTCACTCGCCATCAGGGGAATGTTATGAGGCTTTAACAAATTGCATTATCCCCGTTACAAAAGCCTATCAAGTCTGAACTGTTTGGCAGGGAATAGACTACGGGAGGGCGCCTGGTCTGATACTGATTGTAATGTTGGTAATCATGGTAAAATATTTGATTATACTGTTGCTGTACAGTGTTAACGGTGGTAAATATCTGCTCCAGGATGGAAATTTTAAGATGTAGATGGAGTGCTACTTTTCTGCTGTTAAATATTTGCTGCATCCCTGAAGTACATTTCAAAAATGCATCAATTTAGCACCTCTTTTTTTGGTTCAAGGGCCTGGTAGTGGATTTACTACTCAGCCAGCAGAGCACAAGGGGATAATGCTCCGAATCTTCAATTTTCTGCCCCTGTGGTTTGACCATATTAAACTTTTGGTGCTTGTCATTATGTGTTACTAGTGAGAGCAGAACCTGCTACTGTGGTTGTCACTTCTGAGGTTAATAATAATAAAAAAAAGTTTAATTTATGTAAAACTTTTCAGCATTGTGCAAGAGAATGTACATGTGAGAGTACAAGTGCAGATCCACACATTCACAATCTGAAACATTTATTTTTGCTTGATAACTTGAATCATTTCATTTCTGTTCTCTCAGGTATTCTGTCCTTCACAACGGGAACCACACGGAGCAGGAGAAGAAGAAGTCTCTGCACACAGAGTCCCACGAGTCCTGCTTGTGACCAACAAAGACTCCTCAGTCACATCTCCAACGACCTCGGCCCCTCACACTGTCACCACAGAGTCGATGGAAACACACCAACAGAGCCACACATCCGGAGCTACAATCCAACTGCAGATGCTCCAAGAAACCAGAAGCCCTGATGGGACATTAGGAACCCAGGCGAGGAATGTGACATTATAGGGGGTGCATCTGGTTTTTTCGAAGTTCACCTGAAACTCAGGGGACTTCTCATGGGCTGGAACAAAAACTAGTTCTCTGTCTTTCTGATGCTGTTTTTGTCACACTGGTTCTCCCGTCTGCAGACCCGCAGAGACTGAGCTGTCCCAGTCGAACTGAATCGGGAGCCAGAACGTGGCCGTGATCCCATCAGCAAGGCCCGCTGGTAGCTTATCTGTGAAGCTCAGCTTTGTTTTGTGGAGAACCAGCAGCTTCTGTGGAACGTGTAGGAGAATTTCACAGCATGGGATGTGATTAATGACTGGGAGTCATGGAAGTGAATTATGTTGCCAAAGCTATTTGATATTACCTACAGAGGACATATTTCTGATTATTATTAAGATGCTCACTGTTGTTTTTCCAAAATCAGAACGATTGGTGGTAGATCTTGAAAGGTTGTTCCTTAAAAAAAACGAGCAGAATAAGCTGAAAACGAGCTTTTTAAAGTGTTATTCCTGAAAAAACAGGCAGAGTCGAGAACATTTCTTTTGACATCACGTCACGTGTCTCAGACACAAAGCTGAAGAACCTGTGCGTCTCCCGGGTCGAAGCTTTCCAGCTTTGCTAAATCCTCACTGAGCTGAAAGGAAAAATGGTTCCAAAGCTGCGTTAAATCCTTGACCTAAACTGTTGAAGTGCATTATTACAGAGGCTGCTAGTTCACACTCCGTGTTCATCACTCCACGAGGCTTCATCTGAATCATTGTTCTTTCACACAATAAGAAGTTAGAGGACTGCGACGCGTACTCATGAATGATTCAACAGGCATCGGAGCAATATGTGCGAGGTTATGGTGTGTGTGTGTGTGAGATTATATTTGCAGGGTTTCGCAACCTATGTTTGTCTGTATGCGTGTTTCCATGGCGATGCATGTTTCCATGTGTGCCTCCGAGTGTCTAAATATGCCATGTGTGATGTAAGTATGTATAAAAACGGCCTTCTCCCGTCATTCCACGCTCCATCTTTAACACGACACTTATTCCCTCCGTCCCCGCTCGCCTCGGAGGCCACGTTGAAGAATGTACCGGAAGTGTTTCCATTCGTTTATATTCATGGAAATAGAAAACACTATAGCCAACTTGTTTACCTGTACCCTTGTTCCCTTTTTCTGTCCTCAAACCTCTTTGTGTCCATCCAGCACTCCAGCTAAGATGTTATTCAACAGATCCCAATCCCCAAACTGACGCACCAAACAGCAAAGAGAGACAATGGAACATTTAGAAGCAGATAATTCACTCAAGTGATGGTGGAGACCAGAAATAAGTGGACTTGTGGAGAGAAACAGGATTTTGTTGCTTTTTTTCTGCCCAACGTGCCACTGATTTCTAACCCATTAGCCATAAATGTATATATTTTTTAATATGTCAGGGTTGCGTGTCTGTGGAGCTATTCTGCTGCCAAGTGGTCAAAATATAAATCAATTCATTTAAAAGCATTATTACAAGTTTGACTTGAAGCTGTGGTTGGAAATGTTAGGATGTGAGATCGACGCCAGATTTCTGTTTTCCTCATTTTTCGTTTGTGATTTGATGTTTCTGATTGTCCTCTGAAGATCGACTCAACCCAACTATGTTTTTTTTTTCAATTCTACAAATACTGAAATGTCACATAAACGTGAAGCTTCAAGATTCAAGCAGTAAAAACAGAAATAGATGACAGCAAAGAATTTTCCAAGAAGTTCTGCCATGAAGAAACCAATAAAATAAATAAACTCAAGGGATAAAAGAACCAGTTTATGAAACGCAATGACCAGTTATATCAGTGATAGACTTTGTGTTAATAATTAATGTTTTTATTTATGATACGCACAATTTAGCAACATCTTTTGCTCCAAATTGATGCATGTCAGTTTAGAGATAAACCTCAGGACCAATGAGCGTAAAGCTGTTTGTATTTCGTTAATCAAAAGTAAAAGAATATCCAATGACGACTATGAAATTCAGACAAACAAGCAGTGAGCGTCTCCCAGAGGCGAAAGCAGACACAGAAACGGACTCAAACGTTCTAAAAATGTTTGCACAGAACCAAACAGCACTCTCAAATCAGTTAATCAGATTAAAAACACTGCTGAGCGCTAATTCACTGGCACAAAGAAAAGCCAAAAAGCTCTTGACTAGAATCACCGGGCAGACGAGTAATTACAACCCCCCGCGGAGACAAGCCCATTGACCCAGTTTAACGATTCAGAGGACGGATTCGATCCAGACTGAACCTCCAGAAATGACACCATCCCTCATGTTACTCCAGATACATAAATATGAGCCTATGACAGGTCAGGCTGATTCACGCAGACCTCATCTGCTAGACACTTTAGTTCAGTGCCACAGCAGAGCTCATTTAAATCGATACCCTTTCCAAAAAAACTATATTTTTCTATTATTAAGGGACCATGTACAGTAGTAGCAACTTAAAAGTTCCCGTTCAAGCTGAACGCCAGCTGAATGACTGCTAAGTCCCGTGACCAGAGTGACCCCCCTCCTTCTCCTGGGCGTGTCTATTTTTTACTGTAACTCCACCCATTCATGTAATTACAGGGTATGACCAGGAGATGGCGCTTCTCTCACAGAGTCCTTTAAAGTTGTTCTACCTGGAGATGACGTAGCTTACACCCCTCATTAGCATTCCCGGACCTGTGAAGGACCAGTCACGGCCCCGTCACGGTCCCGTCACGGAAAAACGGAAACTTTTAAGTTGCTACATCTGTATAATATTTAGCATAAACGGTGCCAGTTGATGTATTGTACCATTTAAATTGAACTATCCCCATTTAATGTTTAATATTCTGTTTATCATGCTGAAGTGTGATATCCATGAATATGATAAATCCATAAGTTTTAAGAAATACTTGCAGAAACATTGCAGTGATGTGTCTGACACTCAAATTAAACATTTGGGATGGAGGATCTTGTTTAAGCTCATGGTGGTTCAGTGGTTTACCCAAAGACACTTCAGCCTCGTGAATGGTGCCACAGTTCTAGCTTTCTATAGTGGACAGAGTTCTGGTAACATCTCACCAAGTTTGGTGCTACTGTTTTAAAAGGAGAAAGTCAAAGCTAATTTATTAAGTAAAACATTGTTCATTTGATTTTGGTGCTTATGATCCTAGTTCCCCCAGATCCCCAGTTCACGGTGTTATACTCAACTTTGCAAGCATGAAAAACAATGTCGAAATCTTTCTCCCTCTACCCATAATTCATTTTTCAGTTTCAAGTAATTTCTCCAAGCTGATTCAGATTCTTCAAATCTTGGAAGACTGGGGTTTTATAGTAATTTCAGTTTTTTTAAATACTTTAAAGGCCATGCAGGCATCAGCAAAGACAACCAGAAGCATCTGTATCTCAACACAAAGCAGGCGAAGAAGTCATTCATGAGGAAGTTCTTATACACTTTGTTATATGTAACTATGCTGATTTTCTCGTTGGTTGTTTCAGTATTGTTGAATTCTCTGCAGTACAAATGAGACATCAAACCATAGACAGAATGGGAAATGTTTCCTATTCGCTGATGAACAAGTACTTACATTTTATTTGTTTGAATTGTTTTTTTTGTTTTTCAAAAAATGGACTGAAACTGTGACCTCTTCCGTAATTGAAGCACAAGCACTTTTTTGTGATTTAAGGAAGGATCAATTGAGCGTTGTCATCACAGTTAAGTTTTAGGGATGTTCAGTAATTCCTTGAGTTGATAATCCCTCCCAAAAACAACCTGTGGATGTTTCTTTTTGTTGTTGTTGTTTGTTTGTTTGTTTGTTTTTCTTTTGAATTGCATTTAAATATTATTTATTTTCCGATATATGTTCAATGTTCAGAAGATAATTAAGATCTAGATGACCTATTTTAATATTAAACTGATTGTGCAAATTATGCGTTAGGACCATTTGCCTGTTGATTTGTTCCCCCCCCTTTGCAAATCCTAATTTGTCAATGTTCATTCTTTAAAAAAAAACAAAATACAGTTAGAGAGAAAGTTTTGCAGTATGTGATGAAAACTTAAGACTGGAGATTGTAAAACAAAACCTGTAATGCCATTTCTTTTAGAAAATAAAAATATTGATTTTTGATATTAAATTAAAGGAGCTGGAAAATGTGTATATTTTGTATTAGTAAAGTGAATAAAAGAAATAGTTATTTTAATGGATATTTTAATATTTTGTAAGTAAATTGGCCTGATGATAATGGATTTCCAACACTGTGGAAATGGAATTTAAAATCAGTGAAAGTTAGTGAAGAGTTGAAATCATTTTACAATTATATATTGATAGATAATCTATGATTGAAAATATTTTTACATGATTGATGACTTAAATCTTTAAACATACATCAGGTAATAATGGTTCAGGTTTCTGAAAATGCATCCTCGTGATCAGCTTTAAAAAGCCCTCGTGTCCTCGCACTGTCCTTCTACGTACACGACAAAAGCCTGAGAATAATGACATCAGAATATGAACTCAATAACAACAGACATGTTTTTAAATTCAGCCTTTTTGTGAGTGATTACATTCCAGTTTTCAGCACCCAAAAACTTTCTTTTCAAATAAACATCTGTTTATTGTTTTTTGCATGACTGTGGCTTGAGTGTCGTGCATTTTTCTGTCTTTTTTTTCTATATTCCATCTATTTTTTTCTTAACTTTTCTGCCGCCCACTCCCATGGCTGCAGTTTCCATGACATCTGTTTGTCGGGCAGCATGTATGTATGTCCATACTTGTGTGGAGATGTTTGTGCTTGCATGTGTGTGCCGCGTGGGAAGCTCCACAAAGATCTAAGTCAAGCTTGCCTACCATGAGCCGATGAGTGTAAGGAAGGAAGGCCATTTTTGGAGATGTGCAAACACATCACGAGATCCAAAAAAAAGAAAAAAAAGAAACTCAAACTCAATCTGAGCACGCTCCAGTTAGGAGAGGCGAGAATTAATTAAACCCTGGAAATACTTTATGTTCACTGCTTCAAAGAAACCGGGCGTCCGTTCACCTGTGAAGGAATTTGTATTCATGTTTTGCAAAATTTTTGGTTCGTTGGTTTGTATTTGAGTCTGATGTTTTCATATAATCAGTGATGCACTTCATATTCAGGCAGGGTGAGTTCACAGTGCACAGTGGAGGTGAGCTGTGGTCAACCGCAAGAGTTTTCTGAATTCTTGGAAGTCTCTTTTGACTCCATTAGGTTTAAATGTCAATCCCACAGAATCAAAGAGAAGTTTCTTTCTAAAGCTGCTGTTCTGTGTATTGTAAAAAATGCATTGAGGCCAAATTCTGAATCCGCAGGAAGCAAGAATTCAATGCAGCATCAAGAACTGTTTGACAATGACAAACAATAGTAGAAGGAAGATTGGATGTGTCATGCTTTTTTCAGACAATAAAAGAGAGTGAACCGAAGTTAATATTTGAAACTCTGCATAACTGATGATGATTGTTCTGCCGTTGTCTTATTTTATCTAGTTTTCAGTTTGTGTGATTTGCTCATTAAGCGTCACAGACTGCAGAAATGTCAGTACTAAAGCAAAACCAAAACAGCATCCTGCTTCTGTATTCACTTACACAATCCAATGCAGTATGTAAGTCCTATCTAACTTTGTACATTTGAACTTTGCAGTACTGAGTCCCTTCAGCATGAAGTTGGCATTGTGACTGGTGAGAGAGCATAAGTCAGACAGTGAAAGTTAATAATAAAAGTATTTGATTCAGTTTGGAATACTTTCTTTTTCTCTTCACGTTCAGCAGAGTCTGCCTCATAAATCTCTCATGACGTTGAATTCACCTCCAGAATGACAAGAAATGATTTCCACAGTCGACGGTTCAATATTTCTTCAGATACAGAAACTGTAAGCACGAGTTAATCCAGAATAATCACAGTGTTTCTGGTTTTTCATTCATATTTGCACATAAACAGCAGGTATGACTTTTGTTTTCGAATGCTGGATTCTATACTTCATGTAACCTCACAGGTGATATTTGACACCAAGTTCTCAAACAACCACTTTGCCTTTTTTATTTGCAAAATGAAAAATGTCCCTTGAACTTATTTCACCCGTACGTTTACCTGCCTTCTTAAACGTTGCAGAATTGCTCAGATGTCTAAGTCTCAAGACTCAAGAAGGTTGATGATGAGTTTGGTAACTTCAGATTGAGATGCAAATGCTTGAATTTACTGATTACAGGACTAATTTGGATCCCTATAGGTAAAGAATAAAATCTACAAATATAAATGTGGTGCAAAAAAGGATTTTGACAATGGCTGCCATTTGTGAAATGTCCTGAGTTGTATCCTGTGTCATTCCTGCCCTGTATCTCTTTAATTTATTCATTTATGTTGCAGCTTACAGCATGAATGTGTATATAAAGAAAAGAACTCACACAAACTGTCCAAAGGAGACCATAATAATAATTAAAAAATAACTTTTATAAAACTATTCAGTATTTATTTTGACAGAACAAAATGGGTATTTTCATGCATTAAAAGAAAAGGCTTCTCTTTCAGGGAGCTGAAATGTGTTTGACTTTTTTGTTCTGTTGCTATGTGATAGTTCAGCTAAAGGCTAATTAAAGAAGTGTTGATAATCCTGGTGTTGACTTTGCGGCTTCGATAACGGCGCTCACGTCATCGGATTCAAACGGTTCTTGTTTGTCGACGCCTAGCCCACCCGAACTCTCGCTTTCTCCCAGTTTCCTCTTTTGTTAGTGAAACGCTGACGACTCGGGAGGATTAAGTCAGCGGTTCAGAAAGAGAAAGCCACAAAGATAAGTCACATAATGGGCCTGTTCAATAGTGATGAATGGACGGAGCGTGACACACACACATCTCAGCTTTGTCAGGGTGAAAAGTCTCACTCTTTGAATGAATCACTTCCAGGCTAAATTAATTAGAGCTGTTTCTGATACTGCTCTCTGGATCCAATGAGATGAAACGTGTTTAGCTCACGTGTATGGATCACAACACATTCGTTTTTTGTTGGTTTTCATCTATTGATTAAGTTGATATAGATTTTTTTCCAGTTGATCAATCCATTGTTTAAAATATAGCCCATTTACAACTTTATAAGATATATGAAACCAATGATTGAAGCAGAAATGAGTGAATATTTGGCATTTTTAGTAGTTTTCTATGATTTTTCTTTTTTAAATTCGATCAATTTAATTAATTTTCTTTGAATACATAATGACTAACATTGCTTATGTTGCAGAGGTTCCATGTTCAGTTAGATTTGGGCACGATTTTTAAAAAATGGATTCAGCCTCAAGTGTCAGAGTCAAGACTAACAAACTGTACATGATAACTGGCTGTACATTGACACTATTTTAAAATATTAAGGAGACTGAGGTAAAGGCTCGAATGAATAACATGTTCAATAAACACTGAACTCACTCGGATGCCATCCAGTTCTTTTTTTTATTATTATTCCAGAATGCACACAGCCTTAATCAGAAAGTGTCCTGAGGTGTGCAGTGGTTTAAATGAGAAATATAAGTCCCACTAGACATAATAATAACAATACAGTAAATGATTAAAATGCATGTGTTGAAGTGATGAAGCGATATATAATATTTACATTAGTAAGTGGAAAGAAAATAGTCCCAGCACGGACACAGAAATGCTTCAGTTCACAGCCATGGTGCATAAATCAGAGCGAGCTGCTGCACGGCTGGTCGGGTAAAATGGAAGCTGTTTCTCTTCCTTAGATGGATAGCTGAAAATATGCGGCCGAGCTCATCCAATGTAAACAATTTGTAAAACTCCAAAACCTCTGAGTGCCACTTACAGGCAGACATGTTCATGACATGTATATAAAAGACACAACAAACAGAGTGTTATTGTGCCAGGTAGAGGATACAGTAACATGCTGGCTGGCACTGAATTTTGCAAACCAGATTTCAACAGACTTTCATCCAGAAGACAATGGTTTGTCTCTTGTGTCAAACCAAAAGTCAACAGTGACTTATCTTAAATTAAAGGACCAGGATTTAGGATTTAGTAGTATCTAGTGCTGTAGTGCAACCCCCCTCTGCTCACCCTACTATTACAAGCATGAAGGAGAAACTACGACGACAAACGGGAAACACACAATCTGGAGCCTGGTCTGCTGTAGAAACATGGTGGTTCAACATGGCGGGCTCCATGGAAGAGGACCCACGCCATCTGTTTATACAGATGTAGCAACTTAAAAGTTCCCATGTTTCAGTGAAGGGGCCGTGACTGGTCCTTCACTGGTCCTTGAACGGTCCTTCGCTGGTCCGTGACCGAAATGTAATCCCCCGTATTTAAGGCTCATTCTAAGGTAACAAAAACACTAATGAAAACATAGCTATGCATTTTTTATTCCATATTCTGTAAATAAAGTCTTACAGAGTGGGGCTTTAAGTGGTTTAAGTTACTCATGTATCATTTTAACGTCACGTAACGTACTGTAACGTGATGTTTTCCCAAACCTTACCGTTTCACACCATCTGTCTAACAAACGCTAAACGACATCATCATTTCCCGCATGTCCAGAACTCATAAAACGAGGCTTCTGTGATGAGGTTAAATGACCCGTGAAAAGCTTCGAAGATGTTAAATGACACGCGACACGTCCTTAAAAGTGAGGTGGTGTGTACACGCCGTCCCTTGATATTACATTGCCCAATTCTGGATGCAGTTCAGTCCCCAGGCACGTAAAGAAAAGAGAAGAACAGACCAGGCTGTTCTTCTGTGGTATGTTAATTAGCTTTGTCCTCATTTGCATTTACACATGTCCTCCCTGACTCTTGCTGTGGCACATTAGACGCTGTCCAAACTGTGCACGTCAGCAGATTCCCTCCACGGGGAATTCATCAAGAGACAAAACAAAAAAATTGAGAGACTTGAGAAAAATCTGTTTTCTGCATCGGAAACTCAGAAGATGCCATATAGTTTTAGATATTTGGATGAAATAAATTAATCTCCAAAACCTGGTGCTGGTTATTTGTGTTGGGTCATAAATGATCCTTCACTCAAAATCCCTAACAGCGTGTTCGCTTGTGACGAAAAGATAATAACTCTTTTTATGAAAATATAGCTTTCAAACTCACCGCTATGCTTCGGCTCTCTTCTTTCAGTGTGCAACCATTAATCTTGAGGAACGCTCTGATGGGATTTGCAGGTTCAAAGGAAACGATCTCACCACAAATTCAAGACCAGGTATGAATCCTCCGTATCATCAAAGCTTTTACTTAAATATACTACTAGGAGTTTTTAGCTGGTTATGTATGTGCCTATATGACCCTTCAAAAAACAAGACCTCCAGCGAAAATATTAATCAAGACAAAACAAGATGATGGAAACATTACAGCTTCTGCCCCCAGGGGTTGCCAGAGTCAACATAAAATGAAGAATGCCAACCCGCCTTTGGTTGGCGTGAACCACGCAAAAAATATGAAGAATATCTTGGACTCCAACTTGGACTACAGGTTTTTCTCTGTATGTTGAGAACTTTGTCCTTGAAAGCAATAACATATAGAGTATATTCTTTAACATTTGACTTTGCTGCTGTCGACTGAACTTCACTTTCAAATCTCAGAGTTTCAGCTTCGCTTTGCTTCAGCAGCATGTTTTCGTTTCGGCTCAGTCGGACTCTGTTCATCTTCACAGACAGTCATTTCTGCAAAGCGTCGATAGAGACGGTCAAACCTGAGAGAAACATCATCATCCACGGCAGCACTTTTTTTACAAAGCATAAAGATATATTGAGCTCTGGTAGCTCTGGCTCTCAGAGATGTGCTGACAAATGTAAAGTTGCTTTTATTTCTAGACTCTTTGAAGATTTTAAACTGGTTTGAGAAATAAATATGATTATGGATTTTGCTCCAATTGAATTGTTCTAGTGCCAGCGATTACACCAAGACTGTCAATATTGGGGACATCATCAACTGTTATGTTTGGATGATCTGCCAACCACAGAATCCTTAAACGTTTACCCTTACTTAAGTAAGTAACATACGGAAGTACATACCTCACATATGACCACAGAACACACTCCTGGAGTTATAGAAAAGCTAACCTGGAAAGTGGGATTTTAAATGTTTAAACAGTCATAGAGATATTACCAATGTCCGAGTGCTAGGAGAGTAAAAAAGCACAGGTCTTTTGTGGTTTGGCACACAGTGTAGCCAACAGGTTTCGGTCGGTTGACCTATGTGGTCCAAGTTCTCATGGACTCAAATGGAAATGCATAAGAGGTTAGTACCTCCAAAATGTAGACAGGCATTGTAGCCGTGCATTGCCTTAAAACTCATTATAAGAAAATCAGTCCTGAACTTCACTAGCAGTATGTATGAAGGCTGAAATACAAGTGTCTTCAACAGATTCAGCAAGACTTCGCTCCAAACTTAACCCAGTGGCAGATGCAGAAGAATCAAGATTGCAGCAGCATTTTCATGAAACTTGTTGGAAGTGTGTAGCACAGGCCAAGAAAGAAAGAACCCATTAAGAATTGTAGAGGATCCAAATCACAGGGTGGATGCACATATTAGTTTTTAATATCGTTAACATTGTGCGATAGGTCAGATGTAATGCATGAGAATTTCAGCTAGCTAAAAAACAATTTTTAAAAATGTTCTTTATTTAGTCTAATTACCCTCTTATGCTTTACGGTAAGGATGACTTGAAAGCTAAAGTGGGAACAAATGATCTATCTAAGAAACCTTAATGACAGAAAAGGATGGAGTAAAGGGCGTGGCTAATAAACTAATAAATAATAAACTACTCCTGACAGCAGCTTTCAAACTTCACTGCACAAGCATCTGCAAACTTTTAAAAAACAGATTCATGTGTGACGAACAGAGCATGTACATACACACAGACTGTACTCCCACATTTAAAACTTTTCTTGTTTATTTTTTACCTTCCACACGCGTGAGAGAGATACAGTAAAAATGTTCCGTCCTTCTTCTCATTCCTCCCTCAGGTCATGTTCCACCTCAACAAGCTGATGCCTCCTAAGTCTCTATTGTTTCCACAGGGAGTCTATTGACCTTTAACAATGAGTCGTAGAGAAGTACGACCAGTTCGACGATTGAGACAATATTTCCCTGCGGGAAAGACGAGGTGGAAGAGAGAAAGGAGGCAGGGTTAAAATTAACCTGGTTAGAACAAAAAATACGTTTGCTTCCAGCTTGCTGACGCCAGAATTTGAGTTTGCATGCAAGAAGAAAAAAAAACCTTAGTATAAGTTAATGAGAACATTGCATCAGCATTTAGTTTTATTGTTTTCCCCCAAAACCTACGCACCTGTATGAGTGAAGAGAAGAATGTGTTTACTAAATCAAACTGCTGTTCTAAATGGCTTTAAACCAACCCAGAAAATTTCATAATTATACTTTCCTAATTTTACTGAAATGAGAACAGAATTTAAGGACTTGTTGGCATGCAGCTTGTGCCCTCCAACAAGATCATGGACAATGAATAATGGACGTAAAAGAAGACAGGATTCATTATGTGATAATGCATCAATTTGTTATTACTTTGTCACCCATTGTCTACTGCTGCTGAAACAGAACTCAAACTATAGTCAGTTTTAGGGTCGGGCAGCCTAAGGCTTCATGTGAAAGTCACCTGTTTGACCCCTGGGACCGGCAAAATAAAGTCTCGGCAAGAGAAAAGGAAAATAGCAGCGCTATTAGTTTGGGAAATGAATATTGTCCCCTGTCTGGACAGACAGAGGATGGAGAAGAAGTCAGAATCAATCTGCAGAAGATTTGTCTGATTTCTTTGACTGTGTGGTCTGCGAGAGGCAAAATAAGATAACTCATAATGAATTATGCGTACAGAAATGGACAAAGGGAACATTAGATTGCGTGGTCAGAAGTCAGAACCTGCTATTGATTTCTGTCCTTCTGTTTAGCTGGATGGTAGTGGGTGGTGGGACATAGGTGAACAGACAGTGTAAGGAGGTCATTCCTGTGGACTCAAAAGTTAAATTAGTACAATTCTTTGTGAATCTTTGGTAAAAAAAATCTTGCCCATTTAAGTTCGGAAGACCCTGAAGTCCTTAGAGTTATCCTCAAGCCTTTTCCAACCCTGCAGTTCCCCACCTGTCCAGCAGGTGTCACTGCAGAGCTCACCTAAAAACCCACCTGAGAGCTTTTCCTAGCAGATGCTCCAGCCATTTTTCTGTCCAATCTGCCCACCTCAGTACAATTTTGCACTGCTGCTTATTTGGACTGATCTCTTGGGTCCCATTTGTTTGCCACCCGACCAAGTAAACACTGCTTCATTGTCCACGTCTGCCTCGGTGTCTCAGCTGTTACAATCACTGCATCAAAGCCACAGACTCTCAAAAATACATTAGGCCAATCAATACTTTATCCTTGGTTTATTGTCACACAGGATGTTATTGGCACATGCCCCATGTTTGATGTTTATGGTGTTGAGTAGAAATCAAAGATTCATAAAGTTTAAAATCTTAGAGGCAGAAAGAACGCAGACACATTTCCTGTTCTCTGCATGCATTTGAATTTGAATCAAATATGGAAGTAAAATGTGACCAAAAAGCCACAATAGTCTAAATGTAAATGCTTTACAAAGAGATCTAAATATCCTTTGTGACTGTTAATAAACCATATGATGGAAATAGGCCCAGTGGTTTCACATGTGAGCTAAAAGTAGAGGCAATCTTTATTCTCTGCTACACATTGTCTGCTAATCCATCAGACACACTGACAGTCGGCCATTATTCCTTCATCCACATGAAGTCTTTTCATTTCTAGCCCAACATGTTAAATGGATTTTCACTCGCGGTGTCCATTTGCAACCCTCACTGTAATTGTTCTGGTTCGAGGAGGCAGAGAAAATTAATAATGGATATTAAAGGAAGAAAGAAAACAATCACACCATTGTCCCTCGGCCTGCGACGTCTGACATTTAAGGTCTGGTGGCTGTGATTGAGGAAAACAAAAGACACAAAGCGCCAAGAGGAACAATGTTGAAGAAATTGAGGAATAAAGTCAGGCGCTCTGTTGTTTGGTGCTGACATTTCCTGCGCTGCAACGGTGTGAGGTGTGTAAAGGTCTTTGCAAAGTTTCATGTTGGGTGCAACAGGTCTGAAATCTCAGGCTGCTGATAACAGTCTAAACTGTAACTGTAGTGACGCAATCCAACTGGATAACGCTCAGCCAGGTATTTGTTCTGTCTGTGCAATCGAGACGTGTTTGAGAAACATGGGATTTGAGTTGGAATTACAGTTATTCTACAAAATCATGGCAAACATGATATTTTACCTTACCTCCCTGAAAACCAATTTAATTCTGACTCTCAATCAGACTCCAGTGTGGAGTTGCCTTTCCAACCCTCCACTTCCACTATATATAGATATATATATCGTCACCTTTCATTTCCACCTGGAAATAGATATCTGCGTCAATTTTTCATTTTCTCAATAAGAGAGCTACCATCGTGTAAAAATAGGTTTGTTTTTGTTTTTCAATCTGGCCGTGACTCTTTTCTCAAGCGAGCAGTTGTCGGATTGTTTGTAACACAGCTGCAAACCATATAACACAGATACTCTTATGTTTGTGGACTCCAGCTGATGCCTGCACGTCACCATATGTGTCCTATTGCAAAAAAACAGATGCAGTCCACGTTGAAAATGAAAGATTTGTGGGAATGTTTGAATTTTAATTGCATTGATGTTCGGGATCTTCTTAGCTGTGTTAAGATCAACATTTCCCCATCTGCTGTTCGAGCTAATGATTTCTCTTTCCTAATGGTATCATCCTCATGTTTCATTGTTTTATTTCTATGTCACTCGTACATTGGTTTCCTGGTTGGTTGCCACATAACTCTTAATCTTTGGGTATTTTTCCTAAATCTAAAGGCTAAAGTCATCAGCTTCATTACTCCAGTCTGACTCGAGCACAAGTCATGTAGCCCACAGCTCTCACTGAGTTTAACAGGATTGGACAAGGGTGCGTTCAAATCTGTCACAATGTAAGACTAGGTTCAGCATTATGAATCTAACAAGGCATAATATTTCTCAACAGTGGGAAATGTCCCATTTGACTGGAAAGACAAATCCTTTCTCTCTGCAGGAGTTGCTAACAGTAAATTGATTCTATCCAAAGATAAATGCAACACAAATGGTCCATGGGAGGTTTTCCAATATTTCTGGTATGTTTTTTTTCATAGTTTTATCTTGTAACAGAAGAACAGAAAAGCAACTCACTAGATAGTCAAGAAGTTTATGATAAACAGATGATTTAATTTGTCTGTTGGCCAAATAATGACCATACATTTTGAATATATAAACCTCCCTCCTGTCAAACATATCATAGCAATAGTTTTGTTCAAGAATATGAATCCACATGTGGAAGTCTGTGCGAGCATGTGTGTACAGGTACAGCCATGTTTATGTACAGGTTGGCATCTGGTCATTAGGCTTTATGTGTACACTGTATGCTCCTTTTAATAGCAGCGTAAGCAGCAGATAAAAATGAAGTGGAACATAAAGTCGACAGTAAATTAACACGGTGTCGGGTCAGTGTCTCTGGGGATCAATATGCACTGGGTGCCACCAGCTGTTTTGAAAAGAGGTCGCGTGCACAAAGAATACATGAGCTCTTTCAAGCATCCAACCACCTTCACTATAACTTAATAAGAAGTTGTCCATTACCCGGGGAAGATGAAAAACATCAAGTTCAGTCATGATAACTCCACCTGGAAGATGGCTCGAGTCGCAGATTTCCAAATGTAACTTTGCATTGTTTGATAATGAACATAAGCTGTGTAGCTAACAACAACTTATGATATGCACACATGTTGTTTTATGAGATATCTTCACAGTGTGCTTCATTCACTGACCAGCAGTGTCACTGTTTGGGTTTTATTCTTTAGTGTTTCCTGTTTTATTTTGTAATAATTCTCCCTCTCATCATGTCTGTAACTTTACTTCCTGTCTCTGTTGTGTTTCCTGCCATTTTGATTGCCCCCTTCAGCCTGATTAGTTTCACCCGTGTCTTGTCGACCTGCTTTCACTTGTATATTTGGACCTCGCCTGTTGGTTGGACTTTGGAAATTTCCTGCCTTGATGGATGTTTGCTACAAAGCAAAAAAGTGACCTGCACCCTCTTATAGGTACAAAATATCACTCATGAATGAATGAATGTTTGACAGAAACACAGTGCATGTGGTGTACCTGTTTGAAACCTGTCTGTGCACACATTGTACTGTGAGTGTATATGAAGATGGATGACATAAACAGCTCCACAGTGAAGTGAACATCTCTTGGTGGCTGGCTGCAGCAAAGATGATACCTGTGGTGGTGACTCTGCAGAGAAAACATTTTATTTTCTGTTGTGTTTCTAAAAACTGAACTCCAAAGCTGTCGGCCCCCTCCATGTCAACCATGATGCATGATGGGGCCAAACAGAAACATCCCATCAGGATGATGTTCAAGTGTTTATTTTGCTGCTAATTTAATTGATGCATTTGATGCTATAAAAAGAGGTTTTCACAATCTGACAGCTGAGCCCTATCTGCGATGTTTTGGCTTAATTTTTTATCCAGTGGGAGGATGTGGCGATTCATCATCCTTCTTAATGTACAGTCGATGACTGTTAGAAGAAGGTGGTTCTATTCTTTAAGCTGAAAATAGATGTGCTGACAGTGAATCATGTCACAATCAACAAAGTATTTTTAGTGATTGTCAGCTGTGTGTGCACAGCACTCTCAATCATAATTTGGCTGAAATTTACATGTAGATCTCAACAGAAACTGAGTTTCAGCTGGTTTTACTGTAGCTCTGATTAAAACTGATTCCTTTCTAATGTGCGTTGGTTCAGGGTCAGTAATTATACTAAATATGAGTGTGGGCGGCGTGTGGGAGCAACTGTGTGCATAAGTGAATGTGTGTTCTTTGTTTTTTTTTATATTTGTGTGTGTGATCTGTGAGTTGTGTGTCAAACACCACCCACAGTTTGTCCTGAAACAGCGTCAGCAGGTGTTAGTAAATCACCATGCCACCGTTTCCTACCTGCCAAAGAAAGAAAGTCTAAAAGTCCATCCTAACTTTTATTTGTTCAGAAGGACTTGTCCTGTAAATGTATCTGTACAGTGTGTAAGATTTAAGTACATCCATTGACTGAATTTAAATTAAATATCCCTAACTTTTCATGACTGTATAATCAGAATTGTCACTCCTCTTCCACAGAGTCCACCATGTTAAAATCACTGTTTCCACAGCAAACCAAACACTGGCTCCACATGGGACCTTTCACCTTTTTAATGAGTTTCACGGCCACTGTGGTTTCTCCAGCGTGCTTGAAACAAGAAGGAGGAGGTGAGGCGTATTCAGTTGTTTGCAATCTGTAACTTCACAACTATAGATGCCGGTATGGAATTTTCTATCCTTGGGTTACACAAGGTCACGTGTGGGCCTTGAGGTCCTCAGCAGTATTAGTTGTTTGTCTTTGACTGGGTGCCAGTCTATCTCAACACTGTGGTGTCCAGGGTCACAGAGACCTGTTGCTGCCTTCATAGACATAATAGATAGCTTATAATCTGTGTAAACAGACATCTGTGTCTCCAGACTAGAACATGCTGACAGTAACACCTCCATGGGTAAAGACATTCTCTGTGACTAATTCTGGGCGTGTAGTATTTGTGGTGTTATCTTTGGGTTTAAAGTCGATCCACCAGGATGAGTTGGGCAGAAAGTGAGACCGACTCAGGCACTTCTGATGAACTTTGACAGTGTCTCTAATTCTCTTTGATCAAGCGTCAATAAATAATACAGCATAAGACATCAGAGGCTGCTGAACACTTTCTGAACTCCTGACCTCACCATTGACCTTTGACTTCAGCAATTTCTCCACAACAGATGCCACTAAATTCTACTCACTGTACCTTTAAGCCCGTGTTTCTTTTTATATGGGAGTCATTGATCCACATTATTCATTACTAGAGTAAATTGCTGTATCAGAAGGGTAAATCAGATGTGTAATGTAAAAGCGCTTTAAGCTTTTGGAAAGATAAGTACAGTCCATTTACTATTCGAGACATGGTGGCTTTAGGATACTGTTGAATGGTTTTAGCCGATTTGTGTCCTTCATTATTTATCTTCTTTTAACCATTTGACTCCATGATCCATTTGCACAATACGTTACAGGCTTTACGGTGAAGATACTTAAATGGAGTTTCAGCTTCATGCTCACAAATAATACAAAGCATTGATGTTTCATCTAATGGCTGAGATGCTATATTCGAGTGCACGAACATGCCGTCATGCTGTGCTGTGTATCCAGCTGAGAAAGCCTCAGCGTTATATTTTGTTCTGAAGACAGAAATAGTCTGAGAGGAGAGTCAGCTGATGACGTATGAAAGGCCAGAAATAGAAAAGAAGAAGATGAAGGTGAGGGTTGGATGTCAGATGGAGACGGCATCCATCTCCGCTAAATTAAATCTGATGATGAACAAGGAGAAGAGAAGCGTTTAACGCTCCGTATTAGATATGTCGACAGTCATTGTTCTTTTCATAGATTATCACGAGCATCAGCATGAAGTCACCCCCCAAACCACAGTGGAAAAGTTTACTCTGTCGCATGTTTTTGGTCTGTTATGGTTCAAATTGGTTAATTACAAACAACCCGAGGGCTCGTAAACACAATTAACGTGGACCTCTTGTTCGGCTTGTTTACTGCGTGGAGTTTTGGTTACCTGACACGTCGCCAGGTTCGAGGTTTTGGCGATGATGGCGAGTCTAAACAAATTCCTGTCTCTGTGTCTTTAGTCGAGGATATTAGATTTAGTTTTTTCTCTGTGGTGTTCATATGAAAAATCATCAGTGCAGGAAACTTTCTGAACAATATAAAGCATAATAGCACTTTGAAAGATAGAAAATCAGTCTGCTTATTCCGGAAGTTTTAGTAACAACAAAAAGCGCTGGGTGAGTACAAAGTAACTTTCGAGTGGTAGCAATCTGCAAGATTCATAAGCACGGAACAAGCTGAAAGTAAACAAAGCCGGAGAAGTATGTAATCACCGTTTTTTTTGGGGAGTTTTGAGTGTGTCCCTGCTGAGTGAGCAGCGGGGCTTCCTCTGCTCCCCTGGCATCCAAAGTTGTACACACTCAGTTTTGGCAGATTGTTTTCCTTGAAGGAAAAAAACTGAAACTGTGAGCACAGCAGACCCCGATTTTGGAAGTGAAGTGTGATCCTGTTCCACTCTGAATAAATAATGTCAGCATACTTTGCATTGAGATCCTGCAGCATTTATGCCCCTTACCTCAGGGAAAAAAAAGATGTGACCCAAACAGCAAGATCGTGTTGAAGCAGCAGCAGGAAACTGAAATATGAGTCAGGATTGGCACTTTAGACGTGTGCATTGCTTTACTTTCACTTGATAACTGGTTGGATATGTAGTATAGGTCCCCGCTTTAAGTACTGCACTTTGTGTCCTTTAATCATTTCTGCATCTGGCATTTTATCGAGAGTTCTTTTTGATTTAACTGAGTGTGAATTTGTGTGTGTGTTGAGAACCAAAACGGTGTCGATGTCATCTCTTCATCTGTCCGTCACGCTGAGAAGCATCGGCAGGGCGCCTCAGGTGGTGACGCGCAGGCCGCTGATCAAACGTGCACACATCCCGTTCATGACGTGGTGGCGGTCACTGATGTGAAAGAACATGCGGCACATGTGTTAACCCGACACCTTAAACCACAAACGCAGACATGTAATTAATGCGAATGACTCACCGCTCGAGCCTGATGTGGCACCGACGGCTACACGCTGGCTGGAGGACCGTTAGATGAGAATCAGACTCGGGCTTCACTTCATGAGTTGACGTGAAGGATGCGAGAGGGCTCAGATCTTTTTAGACCTTTGGACCTTCAGGTCCTGTTAAAAGTTGAAGGTTTGAGTCAGAGTTTGAGATTGGAGTTTGTCATTTATTTCGCTTTACTCATCCTGACCTTGTGGATTGATGCAGCAATTAGAGATTTTTTAATCCAAGGAAAAATGTCTCATTTCACAAATCCATGCATGTAGTGTGGTTTAGTAAAAAACAGAGGAATGAAGTTGAAAGTCTTATTCAGGTGTTATTTCCGTGCTGTTTCGAACGTTGCTGTTTCCTTTTCCTACTTTGCTGCTGTTGGTTTACGTTGGAGTAAAATCCAAAAACTTAACTCACCACGAGTTTGTTGATTGGAAGTGACAGAAACACTTGGTGTGGCTGAACCTTTTCCATCACCAAGCCTTGTAATCGTTCCATCCTTGGCTACGTTGTCCGTCTTGGCAATCCAAGACAGAGAATGGAATGAATATGAAACCAATGGTCCATAATTTAAATAGCAGCTTCCTGATTTGCATGGCGGTCACGTCACGACATTTCTTGTACCCGTGTTTCAGATGATATCAAATCCACTCTGCCGACACCCAGTAGTGTTTGTAATCTTCTCGTGAGGCTTTCCCCGATGGCAGCAGAAAATAATGGGGAGTCCCGGCTGCATATGTCTTGACAGGGGGAATAATGGGACGATGTCTGAGTAAATGGGTTCTTGTTGATGTTCCAGGTAATTGCAGAACACAGCTGTCATTGTTTTCACCCCGACAGTCGGCTGCCTCGTCATTCCTGTTGACAAGAGAAGACGCCTCTGCCTCCCTCCGTGCAGAGAAATGCAGTAGTGTGTTCATAAATGTGTGTGTTTGTACGTGTTAGGGTATCATTGAGTTGACTTTGTGCTGAGAGAAAGTGACTTCCTGATACTACTTTTGAGAAACGTTGTTGTTGTTTGTGGTGACAAAAAGTGTTCAGTGTTAACCTTTAGTTTTTATCTTGCTTTGCTCTAAAGAATGTGACTGTTACAGGAATTTTAAAGAAAAAAAAAAGGAGGATCGGATTCAAAGCATCAAAGTTTAAGTTAAATTAATTGTTTCTGTACAAGAGGAGCGTTGCACAGTGCAACACGCTAAAGGGGTTACAGAGAAAAAGGCTCCCTGAGGAGCGTTAACAGTTGGTTCTTATACATTTTCCTGAAGATGGGCTGTCTCAACCCCTGTAAATTGTTAACAGTCAATTTGCATATAAAGCCTTTAAGCAGCTTTCTTCAACATATCCCCTAATGAGTAGCCAGTATGTCCCCAATCTTGATGTCACCTCTCTGACCTGTCCCTGAAATCCCTCTATTTATACATTAACCTGAACTTCACCTTACCCTGCCAGTGTCAGGAAAACAGCAATTAAGGGAAGTGCCCTAAGGACATGTAATATAAGTTAAAACATCTAACTAGCTGTGTAACCCTAATTTTTATAACGGTGACTACAGATTTCAACTTTTCTTTCCTGCAGCTGTGACTTGTGATAAGAGTTGGATTCACTTGTCAGTGTGATAAACAACTGAACTTCAGTTTGTTGAAACCAAGCTGAAGGTTTCGGATCACATCAGATAAAGTGAATAAATGTTATTTTTATGACTCTTTGTCAGACTCTGATCCTCTAACCATTCAGCTAACACACTTGATATTCTGAGAGGCTCTCTCTATAATCATGTTCTGTCATATTACAGTTGTGTTGCTCATTGTCTTCTCAATCTCATTTTGTTCTTACAATATTGGAGTAACTTAGTTTATCTGTTCCTCTCTTACTAGAAATGAGCTTGTGTAGAAAAAGCATAATTAGAGAAATAACATGAGACTCTCGAGAGCAGAATATTTAGCGTTGATAAACTTTCACATGAGTTATACATTCATCACGCAGAATATTGCCTATATATCATCTTTTTGTAACATACTACATTGGGGAACTGAATATAAATTGCCCAATCTAACTCAAAAGCAGCTTTAAAAAATAATCTTTATATAATCTTTCCCGAATACCGCCACTTAGACGTGCACAGCAACATTAATGTTTAATTCCAGAAAAACATCTGAAGTAAGCACAAAATCTGAAATGTAAATTACGGATGGATGTCACAAACGCACAGGGCTGAGAAACCAACATGACTTTGACATGCCATAAGCTATATTATATATATTGATCTTGGTTAAAAATGAAAACTGGCAATTTGATCATAATTTATGGATGAAAAGCATTTTTTCCAGAGTTGATGTGAACCCCACCCGGCACAGCTTTTGCTTTTCTCTCTGTAAGTTCAAACTACTCATCTGCTTGACTTCCTCTCATGTTTTTGCACAGTAGGGACGCTGAACGCCTTCAGTCATCCATCATGCATGGCGGATACGATCATTTTCTGAAAATACAAAGTACTTTCAAGTCCTTGAAACTCAACGCTGTCTTATATGTTGACCAAAATTTAATTTGAGTCCCACTGTTAAGTGTATTGCATTTGTCCCTCTTGCAGTTCTCAAATGCTTTTTGCTGTTGGCACGGTTTAAATCAGATCTTGAGTTAATTATAGCTGCATAAATGTGAGATGTTTTTTTATTAATATCAGTGCGCCTGGAATAACATTAAATAAGACATGTCAGGAAATTATCTCTGCGTTGTCCTCCCAAGGTTTGTGTGAGTGATTTCAGGTAATTAGCTCACTGTACAAATATGTCATTAACAGTTTTAACTCCTACTTAAAGAATGACATAATCAACCAGACAAATTACATGTACTATTACTTATGATCCTTGGATAAAACCCTTCCAGGGAAGTCTTTTGGCCACTGGAAGCAGCTGATTTCCAGCATGCAGTGGCTTTTCTTTGTTGCTGAGGCAGACTTAAGTATGAAAACGTACATCTAAAGTTAAACATCTTTGGTTTCTTGTGATTTCCACCAGGATTGACGTTTAACAAGAGCGAGACCTGGATGAAAAGAAGTGACCTGCAGGGGAAACATTGCTGCAGCAGCTGTTATGCTGATGAATCTTTTTAAAAGACGCTGGCTCACTTTGAAATTGACTGACAGAGAGTCATTACCACTGTTTGCACTTGACTGGTAAGTACTTAATTTGCACCCTCCTGCAGATTACAGTCAAATGAAACTTTGTGTACGCCAGCTGTGTCTGCTTTCACTGACTCAGCATATTTGCTGACGTGAATTGTTTGTGCCACATTAAGGTGGCGGCTAAAGTTAGCCGCTGCATGACTCACAGCAGAAGAGAGAGAGAGAACAGAGAAGTTCACAATGCTTTATGGCAGGGGTCTCCAAACTATGGCCCGCGGGCCACATCCGGCCCGCCTAAACAATTGGAGTGGCCCACCTAACGATCCCAAACAATCCCTCTAAACATGGCCTATTTTTCAAAACTGCATTTTCCTATTATAAAATATCCACACTTAATGATTAAGCTTGGTATTTAATTAAAATCTATCTTATTTACAGTACTAGCTAATTTTAATTCCCTCACATAATGGTATATTCCGGCTTGACTTTGTTCGTGATCAACTTCCACGCAGTCTGCCCGGGGGATTCAACTCGGCGGGTCAGGGACGGCCACATTTCCTCCGCGGCGGTGCGCCGAGACCGGCTTTGGGTCGGCTTGGAAAGACTCGGGGGCGAAGGTGCCTCGCGGCTCCGGCCGCAAGCTTTACAGCGCCCTCCTGCCCGGACCTCGCCGCTTAGTGCTCACTGTGCCCTCTCCGCAACTGTCGAATTGCAACGTAACGCAACTTTCACTTCCTCCCGCAACAAAATCGCAACAAAAATGTAAAAAGCAACGCAACTTTAACCGTAATTTTTTGAAAACCTAATGCAACATCAGGGATTTAGGCCGCAAATATTTCAAAAAAAGGCTGTGAAATCCTGGTGGGACGGATGTCATTTCTGGTTATAGAAAGGCAAGTTGATGTGGCCCGCGCCGAAAAAGGTTTGGGGACTCCTGCTTTATGGCATTCATGCACCACCAACTACTGAATCCGGGTCGTAGTTTATGCAGAAAATGGCCTTTCCCTCTTTGGTCAAGCTGCACCACCTCAACTGTGATTGACAGAGTTTCCTTAAACTGCTGCAGGAAGTTGACAGACACGAGTAAATCTGGGAGTGAGTTTTAGTCGTTAGTGTGAGCTTTGTAAAATAAAAGTAATGTTATCTGGCTGTGTGTTGCTACTGCACGTCTTGTGTTGTTGCAGTTGCTCGATGTTTGGCTGTGTTAGCAAAGTTGTCACTTGGATGAATGCACACATCTTGATCTGGCTCTTCATCCAGTTGATCCACTGGCAACATTTCAGAAGCAGAGCGTCTGTTCTTCAAGCAGCCACTTTTCTAAAACTTTAAAATCGTTTTGCTGACATTGATCTTGTTTTATAAGCATGGATACATATCGCAGCCTCATTTAGATTTGGTAACAGATGCTTCGTGGCTGTACTTGAAGATAACAACCTTTTTTTTTTTTGTCGTTTTAAACCTCCTGTGTCATCATTTTAAATGTCAGCCGATCTCGCGGCACAGCTGCTGTCATTTACCCTGTGTTTTTGTTAGACAGTGTCGTGAATCATAAAACTGTGATACTTGTTTTAGTATTTTGGACAACAGAAACATAAAGATATCAACATAATATAAAGGCAGAATTGGGCTGTGATAAAACACTGCAGATAAGTGATCACAGAGAAGAGAAGGGGTCTCAAACTGGGGTAGATCATGTATACAAATCCTCCATTCCTTCTGGTCCTTGTTTTCAAGGTTTTAAACATTGAGTCTTGTGAATTTTCACAGAATTTAATATAACTGATGTTGAATTGACCTCGTACCATCTCTTTGTCAAAGCTGTGTGGCCGGTGGAGTTGATCCTCTTACTTTAAACTCTCCAGTACCCTCAGGCTTCCATTCAGTTTGATTTATCTGAACCAAATGAGCCTTGGGTTTTCTAACTCAGCACTTTTTTTTTGACAAATCCTTGAGTCTGGGGGATTTTTACTGCCCTTTTATACTTTACCATCACACGTCAAATTAAAACCCCAGCAGTGCGTTGTGCTGTAACCCTGGTTGACTTGCTCTCGGGGCAGTCTCGTCGCCGTCTTTAGTGCAGTTTCTGGAAAACAAAGAGAACTGCTGCGAGAAAGCCCCTTCACCATCTGAGGAACAATAGCAAAGCACAGATACTAAGAATACATTGTGCTCCCTCATCCTGCCAAGTGAAAGAAAAGTGAATAAGCCTCCAAAACAAACAGACTTTATTTAATACACCATGTATCAAGGTGATTCGACTGCAAAACTCTCCATAATCATCTACTTGTTCATAACTCATCATTTAGTAATGTCAGTCTTTGAGGTGTGTTCGGCCAGAGGTGATGTGACTGGCACAAATAATTTCAGCTTGTTCAGTTCAGTACAATGCAACGTACACAACAAACAATAAATAGACAAACAGTGACATAAAACAATGACTCAAAGTAAAGCAACCAAACTCGATTTAAACAATCCTAAACAAAGTGAGAATAAGTGACAGAAAGCAAAAAGTCTATAAAAGATAAAAAGATAAACAAATGCCACAAGAACAGTGCGATTTAAGAATTTTGCAAATTGATTGCATTGATTGCACGTGGAACAAAGGAGAATTTAAACCTATTTGTTCGTGCCAGGCAGAGAAATAAATTCCTGCAACAATGGGTGGTCAGGGCGAGACAGGATGGACCGAGCCTAGTGTCAAAGATCTCTGAGAGACAGAGCTGCTGCATGACAAGTATCTTGTTGGCATCTCACAATTTTGAACAGACAATTTTTGTTTTTAACCGACAGGTTACCATAAAATGAGATCAAGCAAAAAGGTAAAACTGACTCAATAAAAGATCCATAAAACAAAACCATTAAGGTCTTAAGATTGAAAGATTTTAGTCTGCGCAGAAAGTATAATCTCTGTAGGCCCTTGACACATGCAACTGTTGATAAAAGTAAAGCAATGTCGGGAGCGATGGACTGTTCTGACTGACCTTCAGTACAGCTGCATGTCTAGTTTGTATCGATGCCGTACATCGTAATGGTGCTTCTTTGAGAACTGGAAACTAAAAGCATGTTAGATGACTACAGGAAGAGACCACGGTTGTTGGTATGCAAAGTTGTTCGCGTAACTCAAATTTGTACCCTTATCCTGCACTCCCATACATCCAAATGAAAGATTCAGCTTTCACAAATACTGAGGGAGAGCGTCCCAAATTCAACCCGCAAAATGTTTTTTAAGATGAGATGCCAGTCATCTTGAAAAGTGGCGTCTTTTAGTCCAAAACCTTGGAGACAAAAAATAATAATGTGCTACATTTTAAGGCGTCGCCTGTAGCAGGTTCATGATTAACAAAAATGACTCCATCAGACTGGATTATATAATCTTAAGGATATTGAACGAAGTCACTGTGCGGCTTAAATGCTCCGTTTTCACCGGACGGATAACTATTTTAACAACCCAAGTAGAAAGAAGCAGTTGGCTGTATTGAAAGCGATGCTCCTGTCCTCACTCAGGACCTGTTCGAGTCATTCAGGACAATGGCTGAACAAAACACACCATAAAATCTCGTAGTATTGGTGGTAACGGGTTCAACAGCTGCTCTTTACTCCGACAATAAAAAAACTTCTTCTTTTACCATTCTTGCAGAAGCAGCTTGGTAAGTTTTTATGTTCAGCGTTTGGATTTTTAGCAGTTGCACACACCGGCTCCAACATAATGACGGAGGAAGAAGCTTTTCTGCTTGCGGTCATTGATTCAGATCGCAGATAGGGAGTCAAACAAAAAGAAAAGAAACACTTAATGTAAGTCGCCCTCCAGGCATTCGCTGCAGCTGAAGATCTGCCCGTGTTGGATGAGCTTTCACGCCTTTTTGCCAGAAAAAAAAAAAGTGATGTGCTCAGAAGTTTGGAGCCGTGCCTCTCCCCTAGTAAAACCTATTTTTCATTTTGTGATATGAAATGGGACGTCTGCTAAATGCACTTCCCTGCCGAGCTGAGAAAGCAAAAAAACAACCAGTGATGAGAGGAGAGGGGAGAGATGCACACTGCAAATAATGAGTCACTCCACTCGAGGCTTGATGGTTTCCACTTTTCTCCTTTCAAGACTTTTAGTGCAGAAGGAGGTGTCACTGTGATTACAGCGTTTTCTCAGGTTTAAACTGCAGCAACATTTAAAGTGCCACTTTAAAAGTTGGCACAGGACTGCTGTACTGTTGCCATATCATTACTGTACAGAACTGTACATACTGCTGTTTACTGTTTAGACTCCTATATTTTATTTTATATACTTTGCTTAAATTTGCATATTTTATATTGTTTTTTTTTATACTTACAGTCCTATTCTATTTTAGACTTTGACATTTGGCTGCTTTGGGACCAGGGAAACAAATTCCATTCCATCCCATGTTTAACGTGTTGAAATGACTCCTTGAATCCTTGAATCCTGGCAAATGTAGCAAATAAATGTTCAGAGTTTACCAAAATCTAAAATTAAACAGCCTTAGTCACACTACTTTTTGCTGCTAATATCTGCAGTCAAAGCTGAAACAAATCCCAATATCTATTGTTACATGTTGTGAACTGAGTGTTTAGTGTTTGTGTGTCTCGTTCTTGGTCTTGCTTTGTGCACTTTTCAGACAAGTAATTAGCTGCTTGCTAAAAGGTCACCAGCTCACCTCTCTTCTTTGTCTGTTAACTGGTTCTCACGCTGCTCTTATTCCCCTCTTCTTCTTCTTTATCTTTGTCTTGTTTGTAATCTCTCTTCCACCCATGTGCACATTTGTACAGCAGTGATTTACTCTGTGCCCTCGCTAAAAGTGAAGGGAAGGTAACGGCGATGTGTTTCCACGCAGACCGATGTTGGTGGATCCGTTCTGTGCGATGCAAACAGAGTTGCTTGCAGCGTATATGTTACACAGAAATGTAATTTGTTGATGATGTTCAATGTCACTAACATTAAAAACATCACGGTCTTTTAAAATCTAAATGACCCGGCCAAAACAACAGAATTTAACACACTTAATATTGTACTGATATGGTAAGGCCGCTTTCTTTAATTTGCATGATTTAATCAAATCAAATTTTATTTGTATAGCCCAAAGTCATTTGCATTTACCTCAGAGTGACACCCTCTGTCCTTACAATCTAATAATTTATTACTGCTCCCTCCCTGCGGTTGGGTGTTTGACATTTAGCAATTTAAGATGTGCCCTGCCCAAAATGTCACAATGTTTTATGCAGGTTGTGCTCTGCAGACCTTTTTAGTTGTTTAATTTTAATTTTGTCAAGGTTACGTTGGCATTAAGTGCAGTTTATCTTAGCTTGTGGCAAAGTAGGAAAAATATATTCATCAAAAACAGAAGAAAGAAACAGCTGTGTCACTTTGTCAGCTCTTTATTTCTCTTTTTCTGGTTTTGAGTTTAGACTTTAGACTACAGTGACACAAACAGCAGACAATAGTACAAACTCAGGGCAGTTCAGGCTTACAGCTGCAGGGATTCTGTACCTCAGTGCTCTGCACTCAGAGGACAGCGGGGTAAGGTGGTGATGGAGCTGGCGTGTGATGCTCTGTGATATTGAGGTTGCACCGTGCACAGTGGCCGCATCGTTTAGCTCTGCAACAATCATACTTCCAATTTGCCCCCTCCTGTTTTTCATTGCCCTCTTCTGGTCTTCTCTATTTCTGAGGTCTCAAGGTCGGCGCGTACGGGGCGGGCGGGAGACCAATTATCCCGGCAGCGGTGTTGGTTGCGCGTGTGAGTTTGGCCCGGGTTAGTAATGGATAACATGTTAAAGAAGCAGCTGGAACAAGATGATAGATTGTGCCAAATGGTGGGCGCCTCCATGGAAACCAGGACCCGCAGAGCAGATTTGCATGAGGGAGAAACCTTGACTCGTTAAGACTTTTGTCAGAGATGAGTAACAGCTGGGGAAAAACTCAAGAAATTGCAGTAGGTGTTATCTGTTAAAGTAGGTGGGCAGATGGCAGCCAGGAGAGGAAACTTTCAAAGCTGCTTACAATAAAATCCTGTATCCATCAAGCACCTGGGTAGATTTCAGGAAGGGAAGTTTGAACGTGTCTGTTGCAAAGATTTTCAGTTAAAGGAAGATGGAAGTAAAAATGTGATTACACAATTTATTAAAGCAAATGTTGCTGCGGATTCCCTTAGCATGATCGCATCAGTGCCATGTTGGGATCTATCATAATGATTTAGCATTTTCTCTTGGAAACTGAACCAAGGGTAAAGAGCAGGCCGATGTTGGACAGAGGAGATGGATGACTCCTGCATTTAACATCACCCGTGTCTTTTATTGGAAGACGGAGGCTGGACATTTACGAGGAGCCTTCGTTCATTAAACAGGCATTAGTTTTGGATGACGGCGAGCCATATGAGGAGATGGAGATCATAGTTTTGCATCGCTGGAGTTATTTGCTCGTATGTTTAATTACTGAGCAGGAAGAGCAACAACCAGCTCCATGCTTTGTTTTAATATCACAGCATTATTTTCTTTTGTTGACATTTCTGTTTCTCTTTCGTGGTCTTGTGGGTTGTTCTGTGAATCTGACGGGTTCGTCGTTAACATTATCCCCCGCGCTCCATTTGACTCATTTTGCAGCCTTGAAATAAATCGATGTGTAATTGCAATCTGTGATTCAGCCGTGGGAAACATTTAGCACGGAGAATAACAAGAGGGAGAGACAGTTTTTCGATTGTAATTGTCAACCTGAATGCACATTATGAACTGCGATGCTGAGATGTCCGCGCCTTCTCTAGACCACAACCCAAGTGGAACTATCCAAAGATCACCTCAAACACACTCATTTGTATGAAGGACTACTCATGCTTTGATTTCCAGACAATTATTTTAGTAATTATAGAGGAAAGTATAGTGGTATACTTCGATGCCGCTTAATTACAATAACCTAATACTGTAACTAACTCAATCGTTACAATCGTCGACCATTCGAGTAATAAAGGCGATGGTGTCTGTATTGGCTCATTGAAAAAACAGCCACAGTCAGGCAGTGTTAAGATAAAAATACATTATTAGTTATGTACCTGATATATGTAGTTTCTCTCTGAGCTTCAGTTGTTACCCGAACAAATTGATCTGACTAAATGACACACAAGGGACCATATATATAATATATAATATATATTTCTGAATTACGGATCCTCTGAACCTGTCTCCTAAGAGGTTCACCGTCCCGCTGCACCTTCAGGAGATTTATCCGGTTGAAGTGTTTTAAGATACGGTGCGGTCTTCAAGCCAGAAACACCTCTGCTAACATAATCCTGTTTAACAAACATTCAGACCTAATAGTCCACAGAGGTAACAAAGAGCTCATGAATAATTGTACATGTAGCATCTACAGCAGTGAAAGACCCAAGGGTGTTTTGATGCTTTCCTCACAGGAGGACAAAGGTGGGCTCCTTCACTATCACATACTTTGTGTTGGCACTTTTCTTTTTGCTTTTGCTGGTCCTATCTCCATGGATACCTGCAGGAGTTAGGTGCTACTTTTGATGAACTTTGATCAACATGTTCCCTGGGTGCAGATCTTGCGGATGCAGTGAATGAAGTTGAGCCGTCTCGCTGCCTCTGAATGTCGTCCCACAGGCATCAACAGAGAGCCAAGCCAGCTCTCACTCCCCATCCGCCGGTCGTTCTTTGGCTGATATGTGGTCACAGCCTCTGGTGGTGAACTCATAACGTGCATGCGTCTGTCTGAGAGTCCCCAGTTGGTCCACTAATCCAGTCTGGTGTGGGGCTGGGGGTCATTATGCATGTGAGAGTGCATGCGCCTGCTCATGTGTCGCTTGTGCATGTATGTAAGTGTGCGTTTATGAGCGTGTGTTCCTGCCCTCGGTCTCCTCCATGCCATCTGCTCGATGCGGCACTGAGCGGACCTTCCACCTCTCCGCGGGCCACTTCAGCCAATCCAGTCGTGGCTTGGAATTAATGTTGTGTAGAATGGACACCTCCTAGTTTGGCTGTTTAATTGCTGGGAGAGAGTCTTCATTTATGATGGCACACTGTGTAAAGAGTGGTCAAGTTGTAGAGATCAGAGCGAGGCTCAGACACAGAAAATACCGTCTGTGTTTACGCTCATGCATCATGTAAGGGAAAATGCAAATCTATGGTGCAATCTATCAAATCTATCTTTTTTTTTTTGGTGCTGAATGAGATAAAAGTCAGGAGCCAAAGGTGTCTGAGTGTTTATTATGACCTCCTCTTTCTGACACTTTCTGTGTATTGGCTGGTGTGTCATGTCAGAACATGTGTTTGTACCCGACACGTTATGTCACTCACTGCTGAATGTACAAAACACAATCAAAATGTAATGCTCCAACGTAACCTGAGATTTATAATGATAGAGCGGCTTTACTGGTCATGATTGAAGCAGGAAATTGGACTCTCTGGGTGTCAATTAAATGAAAATTGTCCATGTCTTCCCGCGTCTGTCGGTAATCTTACACCTCCACTTTTAATTCTTTATATCAGTGCTTGATAGTGCTCCCTGCAGCCGGTGACCAAAGATGATTTGTGAGGGAAGAACCTCCACTGCTGTACAGCGACTGCAGCAAGATAATGCTTCAGCTCTTGAGTTCTGATTATCAGTTACATTCCTAAGCTCAGTTGTCATTGGAACTACTTTTCTACATTTTTGATTTATATATTGGTGACAGTGGAGCTGATTATAACCTTTATTTAACCAGATAAAAAACCCATTAAGATCAAGACCTCTTTCATAAGGGTGACCTGGCCAAGAAAGGCAGCAGCACACGTCATAGTGGTAAAAAACAGACAAACAACAGTAACAGTTATAGATACATTTCTAATTTAAAAGCATAGGCACTGTTCAAATGATTTCTATTGTCTTTTCTTTAAGATGGAGCCGAATGCTTCCAGAGGGAAAAGTTCTGCAATTTTAAGTTCGCACTGGAGAGCGTTCCAAGCAGACGGGGCAGAGAAACTAAAGCTTTTTTTTTTTTTTACCTGTTTCAGTTCAGGGGCAGCAAGATGTAGAAAATCACTTGAGCGTAGTGCAGAACGGCTTTCTGTTCTCCGAAGGAAAGTGCATAAAAAAGTGGGAGTTAAGCCAAGAAGAGCCTCATGCACCAGAGTCATCCAGTGTGTGTAGCGTCTCATCTCCAAGGAAGGCATGCCAGCTTTTGCATATAGTTCACAGTGATGCACAGGAGTCAGGGGAAGAAGCAGACATATATACAACATTGGCATAATGGTGGGACGGTTCACAGTGCAGTGGTGGGACAGACTGTGATCAGGATTATGACACAAATTCAAAGCATTAGCATATTTGGCACGTTGGGATTTGACCCATTTAGGATGACACACTGTTTGCACTTCACCTCTCTGACTGACAGCTTCTCTTACACCGTCTGACACCGTGTGGATCGTGCTGATGCTGTGAAACCAAAGCCATCTGTCTGCTGCTTCGGTCAGGTCAAACCGGACTGCAACAATTTTATGCATATAGATCTGACCTCTTTATTTTCCACTGCTGGTTTAACTCGAGCCTGAATTCTTTCTATATCGGGAAAACTAACCTGTACAACTAACACTCATCCTGATGGAGTTTTTGTGAAGTGATCTCTATGTAAAATGGTCATCTACATGTTTTATTCTCACTGAACGCAGCTTTTCTTTGGTGGAATACAGATGGTTCCGATCCATCAGCTGTATTTGAGAAAAATATCAGATCTGAGGAAGAAACAAAATGGAGCTGATGCGAGATTGTGCTCAAACCGCCGACAGCAAACATAAAAAGCCCGCTGGCTTCCTCTGTTGAAACCTCAGTGAAATATAGAAGAGTCTGCTCACAGAACATGAGAGAGAGATTTTGACATCTTGAAACAAATATCCCTCTGGATGACAAGTGCTTTATCCATCGTTCCCCCTGTGTCCTCCCTCCCACTGTCCCGGTCTATGGAAAAGCAAACAAAGACATGAAGGCGGTGTAAAATTATGACACACATGGGACGAAGCGGTTTCTGTCCTCATTGCAAATATCAACAAATCGAACACACACAGCAGAGAGTGACCTCACAGTGTCGCAGCATAGAGCAGGACAAACAACTAGTCCTTGTAGCTAAATGATAAAACGTCTTCTCAGAGGGACCCGTCATAACGAGAAGAAATGTTTTCCTCTTCTGTAGTTCAGGATCAGGTCTGGCTTCTAAAAGGACTTCCCTCAGGTTTAGCAACGCTCTGTGTAAAAGATCGTCATCGAGTAAACTGATGATATTTCATGCATAACAATAACAACAGATGATAAACTGTCTTGTCCAGTGGCCTCAGACACTTTTTAGCTTCTTCTATCAATGTCCTCTTCAATCTTTTCGCCTCTGCCATCATGTCCATAGAGCCTCCTGAGCCTGGTTACACTACCCCCTTACCTAGCTCCGGTTCTAGCACGCCACCTGCTCCTTTTGCCTGTCTGTATTCCCTCATGTCAAGGGCCAGAGAAGCTCAAAACATATGTGGTACAAGCACTAACACTCTTTGCAGCAGGTGCATCAAGAGACTAACTGTGACTTGGTGCCGTAAAGCGTTAAGTGCTTCTTGCAGGTTATCGTACCTGGAACACAAACTTAAATAGCACAAGACCAGGCATACAGAGTGAGAATGAGAGAGACGACATTTAACTGATTCTAAGTCAGTCGATTTCATTTAGTTTTCTTCACAGATATTATTGAAATGTTAAGATACAGAAGAGTTTTCTTATACCCCTCAAGGTGGCCTTGCGTGAGAAGTTGGCTTACCCCTTCTTGTGCTTGGGAACCAGTGATCCAGAAGTTTGAATCTGGTCAGGGACCTTGTTGATTTGCGTGCCCCTCATACCCTTCCGCATCTCTCTCTCTCCCCACAGGGAGTCTCGGTAGCTCACCTGGTACATGTACTAAAGTTAAATCCTTGAATCCCAGGATTTATTCCAGCTCATGCCTCTTCACTCTGTGTCATCAAGGTGACATTCTTAAGCCTCATGTTGAAGATGGTTGCAGATGAACTTTGGATCACATTGGAATAATTCTTACATCACCTTCAGAGCAGGAGCCGCTTGTTCTTTCTCCATTCTCACATTTTTCGATTGAGTAATTCAGCTTTGGATTTAGCGATAATAAAAAATAAATAAATAAAATATGCAGACTGGGAGTGAGTGTGTTATTTTGCTCTCACCCTGTACAGGAGTGTTTTTTTTTTTCTCATGTACCAACCAACACAGGTGCCATTCCAGAGTAAACGTAATTTGCGAGAGGCAACAAGCTGTGAAAGAGACCGCGGTCACCTCTGCTATCCTCACCTCTCTGCAGATAAACGGGTGTCTTCACATCTTCTACCTGATTAAATGTGCAGGTTACACGCAGACTTCAGAGAGGTGACTGCAGAAGTTCTACAGGTCTTTTAAATAACTTTATTTATTTCATCCCAAAAATCTCTAAAACCTTCTGAGAAAAAATCGACATCTTTTATTGGTCTCTGGTCTGAAATGAAACTTTATTTACTCTGTTTTCAGCATCAGGCTCCCCGACTTGAAGTGAACTGGACCGGAGTTTGGAAATGAGGTGAAACCGACTGATAAGGAGTTTTCATCACTACCTCCTGAAGTCTTTCTTCCCGGTAAGTCCAGTTTAGATTTTCTGTATGTATGTATGGTATGTAGCACCCAAAGGTTTGAACACACTGGTTAATAACAAGGCTTAAGGTAACGAATCAGGACCAGAAGCAGGATCAAATCTGTGACAAGAGATCAGAACCTATAACAGTTTAGAGGTGTCACAGCAAACAGGTGTGGAGAGTGAAATTCATAGAAACATTAATGTTACATAAAATGTTTAAGAATGACAGGATAACCAGAATGTGAAAGTATTTAAGTAGATATATTGTGTCACAGCATGTCACGTTATTCTTCAGATTCTTCTCAGTTTCCTGGTCAATGCTGCCCTCGGGTGGCAAAATAAAGTCACTGGCTTTAATGTCACCACCCTAAACAGGTTTATTTATGTGGTGGTGTTCTTCCTTCTTTTATTCTTTCTGTTAAATCGCACTGTCAAAATGTCTGGATATATCAGTACATGTTTTAAACATTTCTCTCTGTACACACACAGAAACACGAAAATGTCGAAATCACCTCTGATTCATCTTTTTAGCATTTAATCATGTGGGTAAGTGCAGAGGCCATTTTTTCCTTTTGTATTTCTCTCAGTGAGAGCTGAAGATGAGGCCAATGAAGAGGGAGGTAGAAGGAGAAAACTTATAATCTATAAACTCTTATCTCCTTCAGAAGTTTGCAGAGACAGATTGATATTACATACATAAAGCAACAAAGATGAACAAAACTTGGTGTAGTCTGATATTAAGGAGTGTTTAATCAAATATTGGATTTTGGCCACTTGTTTCGTCCATTATAAAAGACCACACCAGTTTTAATGTCGTATATCGTCATGAAATGCAGTTTCATGAGCTTTTTCTAAGCAACCAGAACCTAAGTTGAGTTATATTGGGGTGAAACATCAGGCACTAAGAATGTTTGAGATCTCGTCTGAAGCTTTGTCACAAGTTTCTGCCTTTTTCTCATCCAATTAGTTACAAACTGTCATAATTGTCAGAAAATGTCACATCCAGAGTTTTTAAACTGACACTTTTTGTTAGGTCCTCTTGGGTCTGCTGTTGTGTAAAGTTGCTGAGAACTGCATTGACAGCCGGGTCCTTGAAAATCCTTTAAAGCTTGTGTTCTTGAATTCATATTTTCTGGTTGCATAGAAACTGAAGTACCTTTGACATCCTTTTACTGAACACTGGTAAATCGTCTAAACTGTGCCTCATTGGGTCCTTGAATTTGAGGATATTTTGCCTGGAAGGTCCTTGAGTTTGATGTTTAGGAAGGTGTGGGAGCCTTTTGTAAATTCACACACAGGTGTGACTTCATGCCTTACTGTGTGGGTAGAAATCTTATTTTTCCAAACCCTTAGGAGACCGTTGGGTATTTTCCAAGAATGTCTCTCACCTTGAGTGAATAAAAACATTTATTTTCTGCCCTGTAAGGTCTGTTCTCACCAGCACAGCAGTTCCTACAGCCTGAGGCGTTCTGATCCATTTATGTTGTCTGCACACATCGATGTGACGTAGCTTGATCTGATAATACCCGACTTGGTTTGTTTCTTGAAAGCTACGTCCTAATAAAGTGCCAGACTTAATTTCGTCGTTAAGTGAAAGAAACGAGCTGTAAGAGAAGCAGAGGAAGGAAGTCTGGATGTTGTAGTTCTCATGAGAAGGTTCATGACCTTGCATCGGAGCAGGGCAGACGGTTGACATCGGTAGTCTTGGAGACCCAGACTCAACTATTGACTGAAGCCTTGCGTCCACTTTTATCTGGAGTCCCGTTGTCCTTTTGTAATTTGTCATCGGGGGGAAAGTCTTAATAAGAGGCAAAGGGTCGGAACACGAGTACATTGTGTTTTAAACTAACCTGGGAGAAGGTTCGTCATGTCCCCGTGTTTCAGAGGCAGAACACCACCTACCGTTTTTTTAATTTCCTGTAGATACACGTGCGAGATTTGTAGTTTCTTCACTAACTTTGATAGAACTGATGATTTAAACATCCTGGAAAACAGGTGCAGAACAGCAGAAGTGCAATAAATATTCCAGGACAACGGTGAGGAAGTGGTTTGGAATTCAATGGGGTAATAAATTTATTAAACACTTTGTCAGTGTTGAGATTAAAAACTGAGGAATTTTCCCTCCTCAGAACATGTCAGCACACTGAGATAAGCAGCTGTAACACAAGATCAAATGAAGATTAAACGGACACTTAGGTCCAGTATTTACGTGTGCTGAGTGCGGTTTGTTTTAGAGACGTGATAAGGCCCAACCCTGAGGAAAGAAAAGACACTGACACGATCTGTTTGGAAGCATTTTACTAAATCAAAAGCAACGAGTACACAAACTGTCCAACGTCTGGTTTTCCCTTGATCATAAATAAAGTCTTATCTCTTCATTTAAAGCAATACATAATGTTTTCTAACAGGTAACTGGACTTAAATCCTAATCAGAACACTTCGACACAACAGGACCTTCGACATTTTGCTACACAGTGCATTTTTACAATGTTTCTTTCCTGCCACATTTCCTCTTTCATATGCTCTCGGTATCATGGATCTCTATAAAAGCAGCTATAAATATACAACACTACCATTTTATATCAGCAAGAATATTATAGAAAAAGAGGCTATGAAAAAAATATTAAAATAATATTTTATACACTGCAAACCCAGGTCCTGCGTAACAAAAACTCTTTAACATTTCAAGTTTCCAACACAACAAAAACAAGTTTCAGTCTCGATTGAAGCATCACAGCCCAATATTTGTTCAAACCGGGTGCTATCAGAACATTTCATACCCGTGTTATGGAGCAGTTACAATCAGAAACACAAACTTTGGACGTTCTATGTGTGGTTGCAGTTTCTCTGATCCCCTGAGCGTCTGGATTGTACAGGCGGTTATTTATGAGGGTGGAGTTTGTATGTTTGCATAGAAAGTACAAGCCCGGACAGAACAACATTCTTAAAGTTTAAAAAATGACAGACGTATTGTGTCAGTACACAGAGCTGCGTTTAGATGGTGACGGTTAAACTGATTCATGTAACAGTAAACTTGAATACATAATATTTGTGCATAGACACGGTGCTGACAATTAAAATGAACTATAAATATAAATTCAATAAAACAGACAGTTGTATGTTCAACCACAAAGACACTTTTTTAAGCACACACTGTGTCCTTGTCCACATTTTAAAGATATATAGTGTGTATTAAGGCACATGTTCAGCATATTTAAATGTATTCAAACAGAAAAAAATTTAAAAACAGACATTAAACTCTCATATTTTGCATTTATGTTTGATATATGTGAGTATATTACAATTAAACATTCTTAATTATGAAATAACTGAACTTGCTTGAGTTTTACTTGATACTCTGACACTTGTCCTCGTCTTGTAGGAGGATGAGCTGTTCAGGCAAAGTGTGACAAACAGGAAGAAGAAGTGACGAGTAAAGGAAATGAACTTTTACTTGTGCGTTCAGTTCAGAGCTACGTTTTTGATTTAAAAAACTGCTGATTAATGCAAAAAAAGCTGTGATAGTTGTTACAAGTCACTACTTCATTAACGTGAACTTTGTAACAATGTTCTAAGTGCTGTGTAAATAATGCTACTAAGCAGTTTAATGTGGCAGGTTTGGTTACAGCGACACATGAATGTCATGGTGTCATGCTTCCTTTATGTTTGTGTGTGAAAGAGAAAATTAAAACTTCACGGCCCTCGACTGAGACAAACTGATTCAGCCTCTTGTGACTTTGTGTATTTACATCGGGCAAAAGAAAATAAACTCTAAAATCTTGTGCTGAACTCTAAAAATGAATAATTTAAATGGCAACAAACTGTCTTATAGTTTGATGAGCCATTCTCTTACATACAAAGAAATGATAGTTTGAGGTTTGACTGCTACAACTCAACGTTCAAACCAACAAAACAGACTCACACGGCGTCCAGTGCAGCTTTTTGTAACTTAAACTTTGCCCTCATTCATCATCTAGTTTGGTGTATTTACCAAGCTACAGTACAGCGCTGTAACAGAGGCTAAAGCTACGTCAGTAATGTTGTCGCCCTCAGCAAACAGATTAAGAACAAACCACATCCAGTGCTTTAAAAACACGACCTTAGCTCTCTTTAAATAACTGAAGGTAACAAACAGATTGGGGTTTGGGCTGATTGTCTAAATGGTCTCTGGAAGAACAAGAAAGTCCAGTTGTAACATTAAAAGGTGACTGACATTCGTATGTCCAAGGACCTGATAGGAAACATTCACAGTGTACATTTGTACAGTAAAGGCATTCTCACCCATCAGCACCTCCCATTCGTTTGTATTTAAACAATCATTTACTGCTTTATGGCTTTGTAAACATGGACAGGAAAAAAATACACTTCTCCCTCCATCATCGCCGTCATTAACGGATATTTGTAACAATGCATTCATGTTCAGGCACAGTCTGGTGATATTTTAAAATTAGCACGTGGGGAATAAACTGTACACATTTAACTCAAACTTCATTTGGAAGTCTTCCTCAAAGCAGCGTTTCTTTTTGTCGCACACAGAACAGCCCCAACAAAGCTAATTCATTTTATATATATATATATATATATCAGTCTAGTCTAATATTTGTGGGTGTTCTATGTACTTTGGTTTTGTTTCTGTTTTAAATGCTCGTAGCACTTCAGTTATGAAGTATAGGTGCAGGAAGGACTTTAAGGCACATACGTTTCTCTTGTATTATGCGTGATGTAAACATGTAAACACTTATTTGGACAGATAACTTTTTTTTTTTTTTTAGCATTTGCCATCATAATCTCCGTTAGGAGTGGGGAGGCTTTGCAGGTAGTGGACGGCGTCTGCGATGGTGAAGAATGTGACTTTGTTTTCTTCATCTCCGGGGTAATATCCCCCTCTTTCCAGATCGTCCAGTACCGAGGCGCTACACTGAGCCAGGACGACTTTGATCCCCAGCTCTCCGTAATCTTTGCGGACCTCTTTGAGAGCGTTCACTCCGGCGGTATCTACAAACAAGATGGTGCTGCAGTCGATCACCAAGCTGCGTAAGCTACAGGAAGAGTTCATGAAGGTTGCAGTCACACCAGCTTCGACCTCGTCCTTCTCGTCCGACTTCATATTTGTGTTCTTTCCCTGCTTCTTGTTCTTCTTGTTGAACTTAATACGGTAGGCTTTCTCCTTCACGGGATCAAGTCCTACACACCTGTAGAGAGATTTTTTGAACAAGCTCTGGTTGGCATAATAGATTGGAGCGCCATATCTAAAAACAGCCACTCCGGGATGTGTTCCAAGGCCCCGGTAGGACGACAGGTCCTCATAATGCTCTCTGGTTGTCGCCCGGCCGAGCTCCAGGACCTGGGCTTGCTGGGTTCGGCCCAGGACGCAGAAAGCCGAAACTAAAACCCCCACGAGGAGACCCAGCTCTGTGTTGACCAGCGCAGATGTGGCCATGGTGATCAGCCAGATGGAGGCGTCGATACGGTTGACGCGCCACATGTGGGGAATTTCGGTGAACTTTTGTAAAGCTCCGCGAAGGTTAACCACGATGATGACAGCTAAAACACATCTGGGAAGGACAAGGAAGAAAAACAGGCAGTGCAAAGGTTAGGAGCTTTACGTACTGGTGTTCATGGAAGAAAGCAATCGCTTCCACATATTTACAGATTTCTGGTAAAGACTGACAGACATGGACGGGCTTCTTAGCAATCGGTGGCTCCGTTTGAACTTGTCCGGTCGCTGAACGTGATCCTATTGTCAGAAATACTGACTGCAGGTCTTCACTTCTTATTTCCAGTCTGAAAATGTAAAACTGACTCGCAGCATTTGAATGTGATCTGTCAGCTTTTAAACTGCCAATATAATCCTTGAACACTGGGGCAGTTTTTCATCTTACAGACAAAGGTTGAGATGTGGACAGGAACGGACAAAATCAGCTCGGGAGCTGAAGAAGCTACAGAAATAAAGAGAGAGGCAGGGGCAATAAAAGAGATAAGGAACAAAGACGAAACATAATCTGCCCTCAGTTGTGTGACGTTATTGATCAGGACATTCCATATGATCATTGAAGCTGTGAGGATGTTTGTTTATGGGTGCCAGCACACAAAGGCGAAATCAATACCCGCTACAATCACAATCTATAGACTGTGATCAAAAGCTCGCACAGACTCTAAGCAGCGCCCGGTGGATAAAAAGCTCTGTTAATTCTCTAGTTGGCAAAAACTTTATTAATTCACATTTCTCTTTATCACTTTAGAAATAAAGCCTTTGTTTTAATCTGAACCTCCACTGAAACGTTGCTGCCTGAAGATCTTGAACTCGCAGTTGCGTCAGCGTTAACCCTGAACTAGAGCCAGAGGTTATCTGTGTTTGTCTAAAGCTTCTACCCACTTTTCACGGTGAACAAGATAAGAACTGCAAGTACCACGATAAAAGACAAAGAAAATCGCTGACTCGTAAAACTCGACACAAAGGCATTAGAAAGCGTGATCAGCCTTTACTTTAAAAAAAAAAAAAAATACATGTCAGACTTTCAAACTAAAGTGTATTTAGTGGTACTCAAACATTTTTAACATTTTAATATCCCCAAGCTAACTTTTAGATTTAAGTTAACGTAGAATCTCCTGGGGTTGGGCGGATGTAAACATTTGCTTTGAAATTATCGCGTGTGACTCAGCCACTCCCGAGTGGAAAACAGTGAGTGCAGTTTTCCACCGATACATTCCTACAAATGTTTTTCACAATAAAACGCCTCGTTGAGACACAAACTGTTTCTGTGCACAGAAACGCGATCAGGGTTCGAGTTTGAAATGGGAACAGGAAGTGGTGGTATTAACGGCACAACGTAGTAACAAAGCTTCACTCTTCTGCTTCATTATCAACCATAGCAGCTGCTAACTACCTAGAATACGGATGTGATGAGCTTCAGTTGTCAGGGACGTGATTATATTACAAAGGGAAATGACTGGCTCGGTGTTTAACTTCCCTGCAACGTATTTCACAAACTCACCGTGAAGACACCTTACTAACAACTAACTCTGCAGTTCTGTAGTGCCGACCAACTAAAGGGTTGACACCGGACTGCACTATAATCTACTTAAGGTACCATGGTTGAGCTCTTACTGCCTTACTCTGGTCACTAATAACAGCCTGACTGATATCAGTGGGGCGAGTCAAGCAGACGAGACTGCCCTGACTAGCTTTTGCAGACGTACGTACTATTTTTAGGAGGTTACAGCTTGGAGGTTTCTCTTTACCCCACACTTACTCAATGTGCATGTCCTGCACATGGCTTTTCTGCTTTGTGAGCATTCTGTGTGTCTTATATGGTTTCAACTGTAACCTTGCAAATCTTACCAGATACCAAGAAGATAATAAAAGATAAAAGCAAGTCATGATTTCAACAATCACAATGATCTAAATACTTCTTAAACATGATGCTAATTAAAGTCTTACTTACTTTTGCAGGGAATAGAAGAGCGGTGCGATAACGAGCAGGACCAGCAGCAGGACGAGAGCGCTGACCAGCCCCGAAACCTGAGTCTGGCACCCCGTGGACTCCTTGACGAGGGTCTTAGTCAGCGCGGCGCTGGTGGTGAAGCAGCGGAAGAACGACGGCAGGATGTTGCAGAAGCCGATGGCGTACATCTCCTGGTTGGCGTCCACCGTGTAGCCGTGCTTCTTGGCGAACATCTCCGACAGCGAGACGGTGATGGCAAACCCCACGATGGCGATGGAGAAAGCGTCGACGGCCACGTTGGGGATCAGCGACCACATGGGCATCTGAGGAGGGAGGAAGCCTGTGGGGATGTCACCGGCCACGCCCGACCCGTAGTCGGTGTTGAAGTGGCCGAAATGAGAAGCCAGCGTCGCGATTATCACCACGAAGAGTTCGAAGGGAATCGGAGCCTGAGTAAGGAAAAGAAACAAGGACACAACAAATATGTAACAGATGTAAAGAGGGGAAGACTTTATCCTGTCTGTGGTGACCTTTTTAGGACATAATGGGCTTGTTTGGCACATGAACCACGTACAGGGTTCCCACACCTTTTTCATGAACAAATTCAAGCACTTTTCAAGCACCTTCAAGCACCATTTTTTCCATTTTTCCAGAACCTTTAAATAGGTAGCCTACTAGTTGTGTTTGCCATGATGGTCATGGGAAGCGCAGCGGTGCCACTGTATGGCATAATAATATGGGTCCAATTAGCATTATTTCATATGGTGGTAGATTGACTGTTTTGATTTTTAACTAATTGTGAAATTTCAAGCATTTTCAAGCACTTCACAAAAAATTAAAGCATTTTCACAACCTTGAAAACACTGAATTGAATTTCAAGCATTTTCAAGGAATTCAAGCACCCGTGGGAACCCTGCACGTAAAACAACAAACTGTTTATACTTTCAGATTCAGACCAGACTAATGCATTGATATAGTCATATGTGGGTCGTAGTTATACATTTGCCAGTGCCGGAAATCTGTGTTTTGAAGGCGGAACACGAATCCAGAGAGAAAACATGAAGCATAAATGAAACAATAGTCTGCTCTGTCTGATTCACAGTATCACATGTTTCAGATGTCATATGACATGAAGATAAGATGAACATCTCAATGAATTCTCTAGGTCGGTGGCATGCTCAGATCTTTCTACAGAGGGTTCCTGTTCCCAAGACGTGTGATGACGGTGAAACTTGTGTTTTTAAGTTTTTCACAGGTTTCCATTGGCGTGCAGACTTAGCTTAACTTTCCAAGCTGGAATCAGTCCGGTTCAGCTCGACAACCAACAGCTTCGTCTGAACTTTGTCTCTCTGGCAGCACTTTCGCCGTCAGCCTTGTTCAAATATTTAAACTATTTGAAAATCAACCCACACTGCGTCCACTTACTCACCTTTAGCTTGGCTTTAAAGCGATCGTTCAGCTCTTTGGTAGGTATCAGTACCAGCAAACACACCAAACTGGTCACCAGGTCACAGATGTTGGTGTTTCCCAGATTGCTGAGCAGGCTGTACCACGTCTTGAACAGAGTGAACCAGCCCTGAGGCCTGGGGATCTTCAGGCCCAGGAGGTACTTGAACTGCGAAGTAAGGATGGTCAAGGAGGCTCCTGTAGCGAAGCCGCTGAGGAGAGAGTTGGAGAGGTAGACGGACACAAAGCCCACCTGGAAAATGCCCATGAGCACCTGAGAAAAACAGATAAATTTTAAATTTTAAATTTTAAATTAAAGCCTTTAGCTGAGGACATGGGGAAAAATAAAGTCACTTACCTGGTAAACTCCAGCAGTAAAGGTAACTGTAGCACCCACTGTGATCGCATAGCAGCTTCTGTCACATTCAACCCCAACACTGTCATTCCTCTGGCCTGCCAGCAGAATGCCACTACTGTTACTACTGACGCTGCTCTCTGTGAGGTATCCCGCCAAAGCCAACTCCCTGTCCACAACCTGACCCACAAGCAGGCACAGCACGCCGAAGATCCCCACGGAAATGTGTCTGGAGGTGCCCAAGATGGCATAGATGATGGAGGAGAAGAAAGACGTGTAGAGCCCATATATCGGGTCCTGACTGGCCAGTAAGGAGTAGGCTATAGACTGTGGGACCAATAGGATACCAACAATAAGTCCCGACATGGCGTCCCCAAGCAGCCATTCCCTGAGCTGGTAGCGTGGCAGCCATCTCAAAATCGGAGCAAAGCCCAGTATTTTGGATTTGGCTCTCTCCGCCGTGCACGAGCAGCGTTTCTTGAGCTGATGCGACACGACGGATTTCCAGTTCTTGTCCTGTTGCTTCTCCAATCTTTCCAGGATGAGAGGCTGCTGCTGCTGGTCGCTCTCCACTCCATCTTCTGCCGTCGTGCAGCAGTCGTCGCCGTGAGTCATGATCGAGCCCTCGTCTGCGGTGACGTGACAGGAAAAAGATCTTAGATCTTAATAATGACTTAACGAAGAAGATAGACGAAATCTGGGCCAACTCGTCTGATTTCAACGTTTAGACTCCAGCAGCAGCCTCAAATGACAGAAGCAGCGTGGAGTGAGGTGGAGGGCGAGGACGAGCGCTATTAAATATCAGGTCAGCGGATGTGGGTGCGCCTTTCGTGCATATTCCTGACATTTCTTTAGAAGGTGATGTTGACATTGCACCACAACACAGATAAGTGAACCTCAGGAAGACAAATAGGGACTTACTGGTAATCATCATCTATCAGCCAGAGTAAACTAAGCAGATGTCAGAAAAATGATAAACTCACAGTCATAGATATGGATATGTTACTACCTCCCTACAAACCTGACCAAACTTTATCTAGAGTCAATTTATCATATGTAATGTTGCGTGATGACGTCGACGGGCAACGTGAGGCTAACGTCACATGACCTGCAGAGATCGAGACGGTGTGTGTAGAAAAATATGGATAACTTTGTAGCCATAGCAACATGAGTGATATAGTAAAAATATTTACAGACATTAAGTTCTTATTAAAGAAATAATCAATTATTAAAACATTTAGTAATTTAATTATTTAATATTATTTATATATATATATATATATATATATATATATATATATATATATATACACACAAAAACAAGCTTGACTAAACTTTATCCAGAGTGAATTTATCATATGTTATGTTGCTTTATTTACACGTGAAAGCAGCAGTAAGTCTGAATTTGGTCTATTTTTATTAAAAATTACATTGATATTAATAAAAGTGTTGAAACTAAACTGAAATGCTGCAACAAAACTGTCATTTTACAGACTTTTAGTGGTTACTGACAGTTTCTGAGTGTCTTGTGGTTATTTTAAAGCATTTAAAGGATTACAGTTACAGTATCTCGTTACCTTAACGGCGTTAATGAGATTATCAGTCAATGTTGGCCGTTACTTCTGGTACAAACGTTACACCCAAACTTTATTTAGTGTAGCAGATAAACACCGAGGTTGCTCAGTGTGAAAGTCTGCAGCAGCTCGTTGATGATGTTTAATTATTATTTAATAAAGTGACCTGAAGTTACCTGTGTGTCTCTAACTACCTCTGAGCACACTCTGTCAATGGGCTCCATTGTAAACAAACTGTCAACGTGGACACCAGTTGAACAGACCGACGTGAACCACGGAGAACTACAGACAGAGAACTACAGACAGAGAACTACAGACAGAGAACTACAGACACAGAACAAAGCACAGACTGCTGACAGACAGACAGATAACTGACCTGAGCTCGGACCAGCCGCTGTTTCACGGAGTTTTAATGTTCGCGTCAGTGTTCACACGGTCCACTGTCATTCCGCCTCAAATTCATTTTACACTGCTGCCGAGCTGCTGTGCGTGCTGCGTGATGACGTGGACGTGCAACGTACGGCTGACGTCACATGACCCGCAGAGACCGAGATGTAGAAAAAGAAAACATAAAAACATTATTTATTTTAAATACAAAGGAAAGAAAACATAAAAACATTATTACTTATTTTGAATACAAAGAAAAGAAAACATAAAAACATTATTACTTATTTTGAATACAAAGGAAAGAAAACATAAAAACATTATTTATTTTAAATACAAAGGAAAGAAAACATAAAAACATTTATTTTAAATACAAAGGAAAGAAAACATAAACATTATTACTTATTTTGAGAACAAAGAAAAGAAAACATAAAAACATTATTTATTTTGAATACAAAGGAAAGAAAACATAAAAACATTATTACTTATTTTGAATACAAAGGAAAGAAAACATAAAAACATTATTTATTTTAAATACAAAGGAAAGAAAACATAAAAACATTTATTTTGAATACAAAGAAAAGAAAACATAAAAACATTATTTATTTTGAATACAAAGGAAAGAAAACATAAAAACATTATTACTTATTTTAAATACAAAGGAAAGAAAACATAAAAACATTATTTATTTTAAATACAAAGGAAAGAAAACATAAAAACATTATTTATTTTGAATACAAAGGAAATAAAACATAAAAACTATTACTTATTTTGAATACAAAGGAAAGAAAACATAAAAACATTACTTATTTTGAATACAAAGGAAATAAAACATAAAAACATTACTTATTTTGAATACAAAGTAAATAAAACATAAAAACATTACTTATTTTGAATACAAAGGAAAGAAAACATAAAAACATTACTTATTTTTAATACAAAGGAAAGAAAACATAAAAACATTACTTATTTTGAATACAAAGAAAAGAAACTATGTATTATTGTCAACCTCTATATTTTATTTGGGAAATTTCACATCCATAAATGTTAAATTTCAAGATTCATCACCATCATTTAAGCTGTTTTTGATTGAAGTTGATTAGTATTTTAAGTCTTAAGTTAATTACTAATTTAAAAAAAAGTAATGAATATAATGAATATTCAAGCAGATATTTTCAACCAATAACCTGTCACCACAGTTATAACTAGAACTTTATTTAGCAGAATTTATTCAATAATTTAATTATATATAGGTTGTTATATTAAATAACAAAAAAAAGAAAGAAAATTGCTTCAGTACGGAAGCCCTAAGCCCTCATGCATTCATGCATTTTAATTCCTCCGTTTTCTCGTGATAACTAATTAATTTCATTTGGTTTCTCAAGTTATTTATGTCACGAAATGACAAATGTTGTTATCCCAAGAAAACAGGATCATTTTCGCAAAACCTCAAAATAACGAAACATTGTTTTCCGAAGAATGCTATAATTATTTTAAGACTCCAAGAAAACAAAGGGTAGTCCAGTAAATCAATGCAGGAGTATATTGATCAGCACGTCCATCAGGCGTGACCCCTTAGAGAAAGGTCTCCATCCTGTGTTACATCCTGGTACACATTTTCCAAATAAACACATAGGCTTTATTCAAAAGTCCTTAAAATCTTTGTAAGTTTTGAACAGTGTGCCAAATATCACAGCTGCGCTCAAATCTTAAACCAACATTTTGAAAACAGAAACAGTGGAAATATTTGTGATGCAGTATCCAGGGATGGTGAGCACTCCTATTTTTCTTTGCAGCTCTCTGCACAGACCTTCAGTGATTGATATGATATCATATTTAAAGGCACTGGCTGACACCATACAAATGAAAGCAGCTGCACAGTTCTGAAAAGTTTTGTTGTCTTATCACCGCTGATGTGCCGTCTGTTCTCGCTCAGAGTCCTTAAACAAAGTGTGAGGGTGCCTGGTGTTTGTGGTTCATCACCAGAGGGGCGGACGACACATGATACAATATAAGCTGCAGGAGCAAGCGTAATGCAATGCTTACTAAGGGTGTGTCAAAATAGGGAGGAGGGAGTGTTGGTGAGTGTTGGTTACACTCACATGCTGTGTTCACACATGACATGGGCAGATGAACTAATACAGTTTTCATAGAGGCCTTTTTTCATAGTTAACCTGAACCACTCATACTGATAGGGTTGGCAGTTCATAAAGAATAAAATAACCACTGTATTGTACTACTGGATGAATAAATTAGTTCTTTACCAAACGGATTGTTAAGCAACGTAATAAACGGCAAAGTTTTGTGCTGTGTGTCATTTGATGAACAGCAAAGGAAGTGGACCGTGTTGCAACACTGATTTATGTGAGCGGTTTTCTTAACCCTGAAAACTTCAGGATCCTTTGTAACTGACATGTATTCAACCAGGGACTGAGTGTTTTATTCTGAAATGCAAACCTCTGGTTTCCTCCTGATATGAACCACTTATCTTTTATTGTTTGGAAATCTCAGTGGGGTCATTTTTATGTTGAAGTTGGGACATTATAAGATAATTTGTAATATCACTTTGCATAGTTTAACCCCCCCTCCTACCAACATGTAACATGTAAGGACTACGGAGTTACATTATAGGTTATGTAATTAATGTAATCTAAAGAACATAATGTATCTTGTTTAATACATTAAACACTTAATCTGATAGTAATAGTCTGTAAATTATATGATAATTAAAATAATTTATTATGAAATGCATTTCTGACTTCAGGTAGTATTTAGAGTTGTCAACAAAGCATGAGTCTCCTTAAAAATGACTGACAGAGTGCCCTGTGTGGCTGTGTTTGCATCTTATAAATATGGTTTAACTGCGTGTACATCTGCTTCTTTACATGTGTACATGGATACTCCTAAAAAGGGTTTTGGGTCGAGGTATCTGCAAAACAAACAAACATGCAAACACGTGGTCGTCGGAGAGAAACGAATCCCAGGTTGTGTCTTTAATCATTGGAGAGTATCATAATCCCAGTGTTGTAATTGGATGCAGGCTTATGTCACACACATGACCATTTAAAACCATCCTGGTAATCCTTTTTCTTTTCTCGGACACCTGCAGAGTCAGTTAGCCGGACAGAGGGATTATACACTTTGCTGGAGACAATACAAGGAATCTAACAGGTAGGACAGTTTGTTTGTTGTTAAAATGATCAGTGGGATCTATTATAACTTTTTACGTTTACTATGTGACGTAATTTGGACAAAGGAGACAAATAACCATAAGAAGTAACAAATTAATGTTCATGTATCTCTTGGAAAAGAACTCTTTGTCATATTTGTTGAAACTGTTTCTGAAATCCCTGGCTCTGTAGTTCATGAGATAATAAAGAAGAAATTAGCTTCCTCTGGCTCCTTCTAGTGTTCTTTATGGCATTTGCAAGAAACTACTCCGAGCTAAAAGGTCCCTGAAATGCTGTGTCAATCATTGCCTTTGTGCAGCCTCTTCCCCCTCCCCCCTCAAGCATGCTTTCACTTAGTCAGGCTCAGGAGCTTCAGGAGAAGCTTTGCAAACACAGAAACCAGCAATAAAAAAAACTGCCACCAGCATGTAGTGCAAAACACGTCCTGGATTCACATGGAGCTTCAGGCTCATTATGTCTGTTTCCTCATATTGTCGGCATGGTGACAAACAGTGGGGAGTAACTTTTTGAAGGGAGGACCATTGTTGTGTGATCTTGTGGTTTTGGTTTCAGTGTTATTAGAGGAATCATGCAGCTTTCCCCTCTCCTAGAAATCACAGCTGTTTCTTGAACCCTTCCCGCCAAGGCAGTCTAAAAGGATGTCTGGACCCGTCCTCTCATCCTGCTGTTAGATAGGTTAGGTCTTGGCGATGCTTATGCCTTGGAGAGCAAGGTCTCTGCAGCACGAGGCTCGCTTTCACACGGCGAACGGGTTCGGTAGAAAGTGCTGATGTGCTTTGAAATAAAGGTTTTGCCTTCTGTTCGACCTACGTGCTTAAAAACGGAGGTCACCTTGTTTAACAGCTGTCTAAATTTAACATCTTTCAGCTTATTGTTTTGGTACAGTCTCAGCACTTATTACTGCCTCTAGACTACTTTTTACCAGGAGCTGTTTGAGGCACACACCAGAACTAAAAGAAGAGCTCAATGCAAGTCCATGAAAAATTGTTGAATTAAAGCTTTGCATACACTTGTTCCTACTAGACTTTTAAAACATTTCTTTTGAGTTGCCAACCCTCCAGCCCCAAGCATTACTACCATGTGTTTCAAACTGTGCCCTGTCAGCAGCAGTCATGGTGGACGCAGCGACAGCGGAGCAGTTCCTAGATGCCAACCCGCAGTTCGCCAAGCAGTACTACGACAACAACTTCCGGCCTAAGGTCATCGCAGACCTGCTGGACAACAACCGCAAGACGGCGGTGGATGTCAGCAAGTTCCACGACCTGTCGACGGTGGAGGAGAGCGAGATCCTTTTCGACCTGGTGAGGGACATCCAGGACAACCTGCACATGGAGAAGTCTCTCTTCAACCTCATGAAACACCTCAGCTTCATGATGAGGGCCGAGCGCATGAGCCTCTTCATGTACCGGCAGAGGAACGGAGTGGCCGAGATGGCAACCAGGTTACTGCGGCTTTCCTAATGTTTAAAAACCATCTCACATAAAAGGAATGTTGATCACTGGCCCAGCATTATATATCACAAAGATTTTATTCATTCGCCTTGAAAGGTGGTATGTGACTGCACACCTTTTGAGCAGTGAGGGGCTAAGCCTGGGAAACATTTTGGACAAAAATCATTTTCAGAGAAATCTTCAGGGAATCGCACTGAATGAACACTGAGGCTGTTTTTCACCAGCACACTGCTACACATTCATGCAGGTCCAGATGCTCACATTTGGCAGCTGAATGTTAATATTTCTGCTGCTTCAACCAGACCCGTGCTGTGTTGGCAACCCTGGAGATATAGATGCCTTGCTCAAAGGCAGCTTCACGTTTTGAGTTCAAAATGTAAAAACACATTCAAGCCTTTTTTAGCTGGACACATTCTCACATCTTTTTCAATCTTTGCTTTCAGGTTATTTAATGTCAATAAAGACGCCGTGTTCGATGACTGCCTGGTGCAACCTGACAGTGAGATCGTGTACCCGCTGGATATCGGCATTGTGGGTCACGTGGCATCCAGCAAGAAGATGGTCAACATTCCTGATGTGTCTGAGGTAGAGATATGATTGTGTGTGTGTGTGTGTGTGTGATGTAGTACTGACATTGAATTATTCATATACAAAATATTCCTTCACATACATTAATGGTCGAGCTCGTAGCCTGGTGATCTCAGTATTGAGTTTCAGATCTCTTTTTTTTCATTTATCTTGTGTTTTTGATGTTGTTTGCTCTACTTATTTCTTTGTCGTGTGATATATCTTCACGTTTCTTTATTGTAAAGCGCTTTCTATCTTTGATTGGAAAAGGTACTATAGAAATAGACTTATTTATCCAGCAAATGAACAGTGAAAATGTGGTAAACATAATTTCATTTTCTATCTCACTTTTACATCGGAGCATACAGTGTAAATATTTAACACATTAACACCCGCAGTAACATCTAAAAAAGCAAATCCATGACACAAACAAGCCTCAGTTACTCCTACAAGATTTGATTTCAGAAAACCTTTTTTAAGGTTCACATTTATCTAGTAGAACCTAAATAAACGTTTATATTTCAATGTGGTCCCCGCTGAAAAGTAAAATCATTTTACCCCCATGTTAGAAAGTCAGACAAATTAAAAAATGCAAACCATCTCTATTAAACAGCCTTCACATATACTTGATGATAAATTCCGCAGTGGACATTCAAGGCCCTGTTTTACCAGGGGGTACAAACCTGTCTACTGTTGTTCTGCCTCTGTTTGACCACCAGATGGCGACCGGACACCACTACTAGTTCACCCTTCTGCTAATTCCCTCCATCCAAAGCCAGCCCAATCTCATTAAAGCCGATACCTCTGACATTTGAAAACGTCTGGCAAGCGTATTCCCATGCACACTTCAAGTTTGTCATGCTATACCGCGAGTCCTGCTAACTTCACCTCCACCCTCCTCCTTCCTGCACAAACTGTTATTGTGGCATTTACAGTTATTAAGGCAGCAGCCCGCTCCACATAACTGATGGATTACAAGCGCTCCTCTGTATCAGTTCAATCACTTCCTTTCATGGGAGATTAGAAACCTCATCTGCTGATGTACCCAACAAAACAGACTCGAGCTGATTGTTCCCTGTTTGGTTTTTTATATCCTTCGGTTCTGCTGCCAGGCCCGGGCCGGTTCTGCCTTCAGTGTGAGCCACCGCCAACACCATCACACTGTTCAGAACCTCTGTCCGTCACGCCACAGCCTCACACAAACACATGAAAGCAGGATGGGGGGAATGCAGCAACTGGAGCGATATCAAAGCCTCCAAGCCTCACAGCGAAGGAACAGCTAATGTTTCCATATAATTGGTTGGCTTTATGATGCTAATGCATCTGAGGATGCTTTCAGAGCGACGCAAAGACTTGAAATCACTGCGCTCTATTTCTATCCCAGTCCAATCCCACCGTAGGCCCGGTCAGGATTCCTGTAGGTGGAAGGTGGGGATTATGTGTCACTGGGATTACGTGGCGAGCAACTGCTGTCCCAATTCCACCACCACCCGTCCCTGATTTTCTCTGCCTTCCTTCCTTCAAAGTGAATTTGATTATCACATAATTTAACAGACTAATAACTGACTGTTGTTTGAGGTGTAGTTACTCCAGGGGGGTTTGAGTGTGAGGAACGTGGACGGTGTCAGCGGAGAGGAAGGCTGGTGGGGCGGGTGGATGAAGCCGGTTAATCTGTCCTGAATTAGAGCGATCCCAGATTACTCGCAGAGGTCACACAGGCCCTGAGCTATTTTCACAGACTCAGCATTATAACACACCTTTAATCTATTCTGTTGTGCTGTATTGTTTTCATCTTTTTTTATTTATTTTTTTATTTGGTGAAGCAGAAACATACCGACAGTCCACTGTCCTGACACGAGAAGCTCAATCGTCCAGGGAGGAAAGTTTGTATGCAAACTTAATACGCAATATTTATTGACAAATGGATGTAAATTCATCTCTAAACACTTCTTTTTGACACCAGACCACAGTGTAAATATCACAGGCGCTGTAGAGTTTCCTGACTACATGGTCATGGAAGCGAATCCCGGCTGGAATCGTAAATAAAAAAGCTTATATAAATATATAATTTGGGGAGGGGGGGGGTATAAAATATCAAAATACTTCAAACTTGTGCTTAGATAATACTTGTAAAGTGTACAGCTGCTGGGAAAAGGTCAAGGCAAGGCTTCAGCTGATAACAAGCAGGATGAAGACTTCTTTGGGCTTTAGGGGGTCAAAGGTCACCCAGTAACAAGCTGTCAAACTGCCCAGATCTTTGAAACAGGTTCTTTTTTTTTTTTAAGGCTGCAGTTCAATCAGCTGCTCTATAGGTACTGATCCAGGATCAGCTTTGACTCCCTCTGTGATTTTCCCCTTCGTATCGTGCACTGTAGCTACACATCAGGCCAGGTTTAAGACATCAATAAATAAAAAAGGATGATTTATAATTTATTTCATGGTACAAGATCAGAAGTACTGAAATCCTCAAACAGATGCACGAATCAAAACTCAAAACCGAGAATAACACAGGGCAGGTATGGATATGTGGTGCTGGGCAGATGGGGGAGGTTTGACTTGCTGCGCAGGCTTCTCTTCTTCGCCTGTGACGGCAGCAGCAGCAGTATTGAGTTTTCTGAACCTGAAGGATGAAACTTTATTGATGCAAATATTTGATTTGGAGGAGTTTTTCTCCTGTAGGTGAGTGAGGTTGATATAAGGAGGCAGTAGAGCTGTAATCAATAGAGCCTGATTGGCCTGGATGGTATATTACAGATATACATAGTTGAAATATGTTTTGAAACATTCTATAGTTTGTCCATTAGAGAGTTGCTAGTCGTTATTAAACTCTAAAATGTCCCACTCAGTTCATTGCAGTGTACCCTGTAATATCTGCAGGTTTTTAAACTCTCATATCGACCTTAGAATTGTTCCAGCTATAATCAATGTTGAGTATGAATTATGCTCATAAACTGACTGATTACTCACAGGAAGTTGACTGTAATCTGCTTTTGGCATCTGCATGTCGACATTTTCGAATCCACTTTGCTACAGTACATGAAACCCCACTCCAACCACCACCACCTACTACTACAACACCACTAACAACAACAGCTACTACAACAACTACTACAACACCACTAACAACAACAGCTACTACAACAACTACTACAACACCACTAACAACAGCTACTACAATACTAACAACTACTTCAACACTATCAACATCACTAATAACACCACCACTACCACCTACTACTACTACAATACCACTAACAACAACAGCTACTACAACAACTACTACAATACCAACAACAGCTACTACAACAACTACTACAATACCAACAACAACAGCTATTACAACTACTACTACAATATCAACAACTACTTCAACACCCACAACACTATCAACATCACCAAAAACATCACCACTACCTACTACTACTACAACACCACTAACAACAACAGCTACTACAACAACTACTACAACACCACTAACAACAACAGCTACTACAACAACTACTACAACACCACTAACAACAACAGCTACTACAACAACTACTACAACACCACTAACAACAGCTACTACGATACTAACAACTACTTCAACACCCACAACACTATCAACATCACTAATAACACCACCACTACCACCTACTACTACTACAATACCACTAACAACAACAGCTACTACAACAACTACTACAATACCAACAACAGCTACTACAACAACTACTACAACACCACTAACAACAACAGCTACTACAACAACTACTACAACACCACTAACAACAACAGCTACTACAACAGCTACTACAACACCACTAACAACAACAGCTACTACAACAACTACTACAACACCACTAACAACAACAGCTACTACAACAACTACTACAACACCACTAACAACAGCTACTACAACAACTACTACAACACCACTAACAACAGCTACTACAATACTAACAACTACTTCAACACCCACAACACTATCAACATCACTAATAACACCACCACTACCACCTACTACTACTACAATACCACTAACAACAACAGCTACTACAACAACTACTACAATACCAACAACAGCTACTACAACAACTACTACAATGCCAACAACAGCTACTACAACAACTACTACAATACCAACAACAACTACTACAATACCAACAACAACAGCTATTACAACTACTACTACAATATCAACAACTACTTCAACACCCACAACACTATCAACATCACCAAAAACATCACCACTACCACCCACTACTACAACACCAACACCTACTATTACTACTACTACTCCTACAAGTTAACACTGAAAATAGCAGATTACACTAACCCTAACCTGGTTGCTAATGGTGCAAATGTAAAGAAGCTTAGTATCTGTCACCTCCCCGTGTGCAATTGTTCCACCAAAACACCAACAAAAACTCCTTCCCAACACTTCTTTGCAAGTGCATCCTGCCCAGGGGTGTGCTGGTGAGCAATCGTACCACTTTAAGTGTAATTTACCCACCTTGTTTCATTGATTGACACAGTTGATCTGAAAACAGATGAACAAACCCTCTGCCACATTTCATTTCAAGAGGTGGGTAAATCGAGTTTTCTTTGGTTTACACCGCACTATTCCCATGATCCTTCCAAATACAATCCTGATTGGTTTAACCAAATGCAAAACAACCTTCCAGTCTGACTAACCACCACCGTCTTTGCCTTTCGGGAACAAAATGTCACACCAAATAAGGTCTGTCACCAATGTTAACCCCCCATGGGTCGCTCTCCGCAGGTTTTTTTGCTCCTTCTTGGCAGTTAATGAGCCGCTCTTCCTCTTTCACCCCTGGAGAAACACAATTTATGACCCCTGCTGCACAGAAGGAGCAGTAGGTGGAGTGTAGCAGAAAGGGTCTTGAGTTTGTAGATAATGGAGAGCCTTTGCTAACAGCAGAAAAGGTGTGTTCATCAAAGTTGAGTCCGGAGGTTTTTAGGAGCAGGCGATTTAAACACTGTCGAATACACCCACTCTCTCTTTCTCTTTTCTCTTCACAGAGCCCTCATTTCAGTGACTTTGTGGACGAGCTAACCGAGACCAAGACCAACAACGTCCTCGCCATCCCCATCATGAACGGTAAAGATATGGTGGCCGTCATGATGGCCATCAACAAGTTGGACGGGCCACGCTTCACTACGAAGGACGAAGAGGTAACCTTTAATATGTCTGTCCTGGAAACTCACCTTCAGTAGACAGCTCCATTTTAGTGGATCAGTCACTCGGATGAAATTAATTCTCATCTGTTTCCTCCCTTTACTTTATTTTAGTTCTGCTCGATGTCACTTCTCCAGACTTTTTCTGTTAGTGACTGGCTGCATGACTGGACAGCAATCCAACCAATTAAACCCAGTCTGCCAAACTTGACAATAATTGTTTATGAGGCCTGTTATAAAAGCCACATAAAACTATATGACGCAGATGGAGCTTCTGTTGTCCGGCGTCAGTTTTGTCTCCACTCCCAGGCTTTCACTCCTAATCTTCTCTATCTTCCCGGCTTCTTCAGTGGTATTTTGGTTGCACGCACCTCAAGCGAGGGATTTAGATGAATGTTAAGCCGATTATTTTCTGTGAACATTGCATCAGAGACGAGTTTCCATGAAATATTTAGAAACTCTTCTCCGAATAGTCTTCTGTTTTGACAAATTTAGTGTTTTCTTCTCATTCTTCTGTCAGCTCTTTAGTTTTAGTTTTCTCATGCAGGATGAGGCTCAGAGAGAAAAGACTTTAATATCATGTTCAAGTCTTTACCATGAGACATCAAACCCGGAAACATTTTCTCCAGAAAATATGAACAAATTTTACCAAAATCAATAAAATAGTTGGTAATGTGTGACTTAGTTACAAGTCAGTGTCGAATCAAAATAATACAAAAATCAGATTTTTTGTTTTATGGGAGAAACGTTGCACAATGTGAGTTAAATGTATCTAAACCTTCAAAATAAAAAATCCTGGAACCTGAAGGTTTGGAACCAGTGATGTGGACAATCCTGTTGATTGACTGATTTGGAAAATCTATTTGAAAATATTAATTAAATTATGGTGTCTATTAAAGACCCCATGGTCTAATGTTCCACTACTTTTTTATTGAAAGATATCTTGCTAAATAATAACGTTATGAATGGACAGATCAAAATGAGAGAAAGTCGTATAGTAGAATGACAATTAGAGCTAAACACCAACACAACAAAAAGTCAGTGAAACAACGACGACCTGAAACCATCACTCACGTGTGTCGACTCGTGCCTCTGCAGCTGTTGTACAAGTCACCTAAACACAGCTGATATATTGCTTCCCCCGAATCTGAAGCCTTCAAAGTCATAACCAACCATCCTGATCCTCCGGCTTAATGAAAGCTGAAAGGAGATCATTTTTCAGTCAGGAGAGGCCTGTCAGAGTACATTTGGAGAAAGAGATTTCCAGTGGGCACAAAGGGCTGGACCACAAGGACAGGACGGGAAAGGAAAGACCAAAAACGCACGGCTAATTCTTTCCTGCCAAAACGACAAATACACGATGTGAAGTCTTATCACAGTCAGTCAGTCAGATGTATAACCTGTGCAGTTACCTTACATTATGTGAAATGTCAAACTGGTTTATGCTTTGTACAAGACTCTCTGGCCAAGTACAATATGTAGCCCTCTAAATCCAATGCAACCTTTGGTCTGTTGTTGTTCCAGTTTGCTGGAATTTGTCCCGAAAACCATTAAAACTGGACAGATTTATCTCGATGACTTGTTTTAAGGGTGCACTTATGAATGTTTTTAATGATAGGTGTAAATGTCTGTCTGTTTGATCTAATTATTTAGTTCTTTTTGTTTTATGTTCTTGTTTTGCCCCCCACCTTCCTTCCTCCTATAAGTGTCTTCTGGCACTTGCCAGGCTCTCATTGTAAATAAGAAATCAGTCTTAATGTCTTTCCTCGTAAAACCAAGACGTTAGCCACGTGACATTTCTGAGCCACAGTTTCCATAGCCGTGGACCTCTGTTATACCTGTCTGTAGGTGTATTGCATTGCTTGGAAGTCCTCTGTACATCCAGTCTAAATACCACGCAGAAACGATATCATTTCCTTGTCAGGAAGAAGGAGACGGTTTTACCTTTTGATTTAATATCACCTGTCAAACACGGCAGTTCAAATAAGTTTAAAACTCCTGACTCAAAAATAAAATATGTGCCATTTGAAAAGTAGAACCTGCTCTTGCTGATGGCACAAAGGTAACGTATTAGATGAAACTGAATATCACCACATTACATCTAAAAACTGAATGTGTGCTATTTTTCTTCTTTTCTTCCAGACGCTAAATAAGTATCTCAACTTTGCCAACCTGATCCTGAGAGTTTTCCACCTGAGCTACCTGCACAACTGTGAGACCAGGAGGGGGCAGGTGAGGCGCTTCTTCTTCCACTCTTTGCTTTGACCTCTGGGTTAACCTCGTTCATTTTTAAGATTTTGTTTGAGTTTTCACACTAGAGCCGAGCGACCCTTGTCCGACCTTTCCTTTTTCTCCCCTCAGACTCAGATCTGACGCTTTTTTTAGAGTCAGCGTGAAAAGCTGAAAGTGCATAGAACAGAGTTTTTTCTCTCTTAATAAAAGAGAATATAATGAAGGAAAGACCGGCCGATGTGTTTGACAAGCACAAACTGTAGCAAAGATATGTTGGAGGCAAGTAAGAGAAGCGACTGGACGAGGAGAAGTTCAGCCTCAGGGTCTGTGCATGACCTTTCAAAAACTTTCCAGCGCCAGCTTTTCAATCGCTTTTTCCTCCGTCGACCAGGTGTTGCTGTGGTCGGCCAGCAAGGTGTTTGAAGAGCTGACGGACATAGAGAGGCAGTTCCACAAGGCCCTGTACACAGTCAGAGCTTTCCTCAACTGCGACCGCTACTCCGTGGGTCTACTGGACATGACCAAGACCAAGGTGGGTTACCATAGATACACACCTAGAGTCGGGGATAAGCTGGAAAACAAACAAAAGAGTTAATCCACTGCTTGCAGATGCCTATCTGTGCCGCACCGTTTGAGACACTGCCAGGATCCAGATTTACACTGCAAGAGTCCCTTAAATGTCAGAAGCTGTTGCCTCATACTAACAGTCACTTGCCGTGAAGTAGTCAAACGTCTTAAACTGTGTGTTAAAGCAAATTGGGGAGCAATAATCTACAATTAGGGCTTAATTTTGGCTGCAGCAAGAGTGCTCAGATTCATAAAACCCTTTATATTGTTAGCCACCAAGAGCTTTGACATCCTAGATATGTAGGCACCACTGTATATATTACAATAAAGCTTTAGACCCGTGGCTCATTAATCATGCACTGCTTTTTTGTTTTTAGTTTTGATGAGATTCACTCCTGTTTTTTTGTACTCCTCTTTTGTTGAAGAGATATTTTTTGAAACTCGTCTAACTTGCACGATTTTTCTGTCTTGTTTAGTTTATTTGCTTTAACCCTTTGTCGAATATACAAATGCCATTTAAATTACCCTCTGATCAGCGTCGAGCCGTCCCCGTGTATTTGTGATAACCGACATATTATCATAAATACTACTTATTGGCTGTGGCTGACATCTAATTACAAGCAGCTGCCAGCGGATTCCTAACACCTGCTATCCGAGAAACAAACACATGTTGTCTGTCTGCACAGATGGCTGTCTGGATTCCATGAATAAAAGCACTTAAGAATAAACAAAAAAAAAATAGTATCTCAGCTTTGAGCGCATGGTTTTTTTTTTTTGGAAAGCCGTGCACTTTGTGAAGACAGAACAGAAAATATTACACGCTCCTAAGAGGCTTGCTGGCATTAGCATTTTCGGGCAGAATGGTGGTGTTGGCTGCATCAAGGTTTTACTGTAAGTGCATCTAAATAATGAAACAACAGAAACAGTCGTATCAGCGCTGCTCCTGCTCTAAATCTCGTTTTTTTTTCTGTGTGTTTGTGTAGGAGTTCTTCGACCTGTGGCCAATTCTGATGGGAGAAGTTCCACCTTATGATGGACCCAAAACTCCTGATGGCAGGGTGAGGAAATACCGACCACTGCTACAACATTTACTGTCCGTTATACTGTTATTTATCCACATGAAGGTTCTAAACTCTAAAGTACAGTGAGTATTCTTGGTCCACAGAGGCTGAAACCTTCCTTTGTCCACGTTATTGATAGATATGCTGAGTAAATTCATGCTCCCACTGCTGCAAACTTGAGATGTTCTGGCAACTTTCTCAGAACAGCTAAATCATCATTAAGTTTGTCGACTTTCAAGGGTCACACGTTAGACTTTTGATTTATAGTTTTGTTTGTCTTACAGTATTTATTATAAGTCCAGAAAAATGTATACAAACCATGACTCGACTTATTTCTTCTATCAGTGAAGCTGCTACAACTTTGAGCCTGGCTTTGAGACCAATAATAATACTATTCTACTTGTGTGCTACCTTTCTACATCGATGCCAAGTATTTCTGTAAGGATGAGCCTTGACATTGACAAATATAGTTTTCACACATCGGTATTTCACAACTGAGCAAGTCTGGACCTTGAGATGAGATTTCTTTGTCTCTTTTAGACAGTGAACTTTTGGAAATGGGACATTTCTATCCAGTAAATAACTGCTACTAGAAAAAAAAGTTCCTATTGTCGAAAGCATTTAAAAGGAAACTGAAATATTTCCTTTACACAAAGTCTGTCTAAATTGTGATGTTCTGCGTCTTTTCAAGGAAATCGTCTTCTACAAACTGATCGACTACATCCTGCACGGCAAAGAGGACATCAAAGTCATACCGTAAGTGTAGCTCGGAATCACCCCGTGGAGTTTCTGACTATTAGTTGTACAATGAAACTGTGTGTGTGTGTGTGTGTTGGTCCACACACACAACATGTTGCTGTTAATTATTTTCCACTGATCTACAGGGGGCCATAACGTGCCAAGAACCAACAGAGGCAGAGCATGAGCAAATAAAGCCGGATGTAAACAATGCAGGTTTCAGAGTTAGGCGAATGTTTTCTGAGCGAGGAAATGCATTCAGTGTTTGTTAGGACTCGAGGATTCACTGAACGCGTTTTGATCCTCTGGATGCAAAGATACACTTTGTGTTTGCTTACAATAAAACCCCACAGGGCACATTTAAGGTGTTTGTAGATTGTTTATCTGAGAGACGCCCGACATGATCTACATTTTACTTTTTTATAAAAGATATAAATACATATCCTCTGAGGTCAGGCGAAGGATTGCATAGTCATTTTATGTTTCTTATAAAGCGGTGACCTTCTGATTCTGTGTCCTGTTATCCAGCGTCGCTGCTCTTGTAAACAGCAACAACACTGTGCAAACACTGCAGAATAATCTCAACCTGTCGTTTATTCATTGTTCCCTCATAATGATTGCCATCAAATTCATATTAAAACAGAATATGACAACTATGTCCTTAATAATTGAGTTTTCTTTGCTGTTGTTGTTGTTAAATATGATTATTACAGCAGATGAATTTCTGCTTGCGATGTTCTGTTCACCCTCAGGAATCCTCCGGCAGATCACTGGGCCCTGGTCAGCGGCCTGCCGGTCTACGTAGCAGAGACCGGACTGGTTAGTGTCTTTCTTTTCTTTTTTAACAAATCATAACAAGAACATTCTCGCACCATGGCAGAAATATCTGGCATGTCATGTCTTAGGTATCAAACCTGACAAAATTTGATTTAAATTCAGGGCTGAGCTTGAACTACAATGAGTTAATGAGGGACGCTTTGGTAGGTCACCATGTCTGAGAATATCAAACCTGGCCTTTCATTAACTGCTTTGGCCCACCCTGGAGCCCAAACATGTACGAGTAAAAAAAACAAATGAATAATGAATTAATGGCCGGTGAGCAGGTTGATTACAAATCACAGCAGCTCTGTTCGACAGAGGCCCCTTAAACTAGTGTAGCATAATAACAAAAACCTCGACGGTGAGGCAGATACGAGACGGAAGTTTTTTTAGTCAGTTTCTCTGCAGATTTGATCTGAGTGGAACAGAAATCCCAACACGAGGTCTTTTTGGGACTTTAAATGTCAGAGTGAAGAATTTGCAGTTTTTATCACAAACACACAACTGTGTTGCTCTAATCACATCCAGCATGGGTCAGAACCAAAAACCTGTTTGTGTCTGCAGGATGCGTTCAGGCACATTACTCTGTGCAGGTCATCTGCGTATTTCGCAGAAAATAGATTCCAAACGAAAAAATCTGCCTGTTAACGTAACCTGTGTAGTCGAGCTGTATTCAACAAGTCTCTGTATTAATTGATAAGTCTTGATGTTTTTCTGTCATTTCTTCGTTGGTATAATGCAATTGGAGAATCATTTATACAAATTGAGGCTGTATCTCCATGTCAACATCTTCTTTACTACAGTCAGTTTCCATTGAACTTTCTCCAAGTTTATCTCTCTGACCAGGCAGCGTTTTAATTAAACTTTGCACTAGCAGCTGTGTTTAAATTTCTTAACTTGCTAACTAACAGGCTTGCGGCTGCTGAATCACTCTTGGGTCCAAGCAGTCACCCATGACTCATGCAAAAGCAACGGATAGGGACACCAGAAGAATGAGCCTTTTGTGTCGACAGACAGCACCACGTCAAACTGCCACTTTTCTTAAAGTTTCTCCATCATGCTAGGAAAGGAAAGGGTGAGGAGAGGGGGTTGCAATCAGTAACTAGATGTCACTTAAATCCTGCACACTGGTCGCTTTGTTCCGTTTTTAGGAGAGCTGCTGCAGATGTGGTCACCTCGGTGTGTAACGCTGATTAGAAATAAATAATAAAAGAACTGCACAACATTCTGAATAATTAAAGCAATAAACAAACGCACGATTTACTGTGTGTTGTCAGAGTAAGTCTGGTGCATATCAACGTGCAATGCACGGTGAGATTAAGCGTCACTTCAGTCCACTCAGTTATATTCATACATTCGTGACAGCTTTACTTAACCTCCCATCGTGAGCTCTAAGTACAGCTCAGAGGCAAGAGTCTATAAAATCCAACATTTGTCAAGTGATTGAGTGTGTTTTCAAAATCAGCGAGCGTGCCCGGATTCAACTCCAAACTTTTAGCTTAGAACAAAATTCATTTCTCACTCTGACTTCTAGAGAACAGCTCTTTTTTTTCTTTTCATGCAAAAAGCAATGTCCATTTTAAAAATATCTGTATTTCTAAATATCTTCATCGGAGGCTGCGGGCGGTCAGACGAGCAGAACACCATTAGGCCTTATTACACAGTTGTCAGTGTGCACACAGTTGTGGAAATGAAAAGTGTCCAGCCACATGCTGCCATGATGTATAATTGTAATTTCTGCAGCCGTTGTAATTAATCAGTGTGCTTTCCCACACCGCTGAGCTTACCGTCGCTCATCTATCCATCTCTCCTTCTTCTTCATCCCGTCCTCCTCCTCCTGTCCTCTCATCGTCTTTGGCGCGTGCCATTTTTCAACCCTGCATCATTTTTTCCCTCCCTCATCTCCTTTTTTTTTCTTTCTTCCTTCCATATAAGAGGCGAAACCTTTTTTCATAAATTGAGGCGAAAGAGACGTGTCAGATTGACACTAATGGTTTTGGATGCGACAGAGGAGGTTTTGAATGGATTCACCGTGGGGCGATAAAACTTTGTCAACTCTTGAAAATGACAAATGTCGTCCATCAACTCACAAAACATCTGAAGGTGGAGTTTATCATGTGACAGAAGACGCCCTCCTCTTTTACCTCCAAACCTGATTTCCTCTTATTTTCACCCACCTTTAGATCACACTACAAATTCATAGTATACTTATTAAATATCATCATCCTCAATTTTATCTCTTCTTATTTCCATTCTTCTTTTTTTTAACAGATTTGCAACATAATGAACGCAGCGGAAGATGATTTTTTCGATTTCCAGGTAAGAAAAAGAAATTATCAACAAAAGTTTAAGACAAGATCAAGACAACAACTGTACAATGTTAAATGTTTAAACTTTTTAATCAATCAGTCATTTGTCGACAAGTTTTTTTCTAGCTAATGCCAGTGTTGTAGTACTTGAAATTAGTCTTGGGATCAGTCTTGAGACCAGTTTCAAGAACGTTTTTTGAAGATCTTGGTCTCATCTCGGCCTCGACCCAATCTTTACTTGGTCTTGTCTCAGTCCCAGACCAAAGAGGACTCAGGCTTTTATTTCAACACCAGTCACGACCAAATCTTGAAGGGCTATCAATAAATTGTCTGATTTATTTCTCACGGTCATTATGGTGATTAAATGTAAAACCTTCTCCTTTCTAATCTGAAATGTTTCATTATTGTTGACGGTCGTCAAAGCTCTGCCTGCTCCCCACCTTCATAACTACGCCAACAAAAGCGAAGGAGGAGATGTCAGCCAAATATTCTGTAAATAAAATGTGCCTTCCTAAACCAAGAAAAGTTAATCTCTGTAAAACAGCGTCCAAAGTCTGTAAATCCTTAAATGCAGCGCTTCCTGACGGCGGTGAACGCTCCTCATCCGAAAAGATTTGGTGGATATCGGCTGCATATTTACTACCTAAGTATGCTATAGACTGTCTGGTCTTGGTCTTGGACTTGGTCTCAGTCGTGACTCTGTCTTGGTTTGATCATGTTTACATTGCTTAAAGTTTCATAATTCACCAGTAAGTTTCATCTTTCTGACACAGGCAGTGAATATGTCACCATCGCCTATAAATCTCTGTAGAAAGAGTGTTTTATTCAATTCTTTGCACCCAAATGTAATTATATAGACATGCAGGTAAATGAGAATGTTCAAACTTATTTACTCTTCATGTAGTTGCAGCATACATTAAGATTAAATATGCTTGTCCATAAACATGCATCACATCATTTTGATTCATTTTATTAGTTCTTGATGCCCAGTACCACCAGGCTTCACCTTCATATCTCAAATCATTTCAGATTGCATGTGTTAAAAGACCACCAACTATATAATGTGCCCTCAATCAACCATAAGATGCCACCAGAGAACATATTCTGCCATATTGTCCTAACTGAATAAATGTTGTTCTCTTTAGTTAAAATTAGTTTCTTGAGGCCGATATAGGCGCCCACTGTGTTTATTATTATTACACTTAGTTTCTGATACAGTGGTAGCCATTGTCCCCCCTCATACATCGACCCTGGTTCTGCACTGCATGTTAACATGAAAGTCCAGCTCTCCTCTTACACGGTTTGATCTCAGTCTGAGTTATTTTGTGATTGGTCTCATTAGCAAGCTGAGGAAGGGTTTGGGTCGTGTTACTTAAAGCAGAGAGCAGGTGGTCTGTCTGCCCCTCTGGCTGGATGAATTAGTCTGTTGGTGTGGCCCAAAAAATGTTTTTTTTTTAGGTCACGTGCAACATTGGATGTCAATCACGCTGCAACTTTAGAATCTTGCCGCCAATCGAAGGAACTCTTGAGAAACTCTTTATTTTGTCACTTTTCCAGTGTTGACATTCAACAACCACAAAACCTGCCAAGACATAGTATGTTAAATGGATCTGGGACACGCTGTGTGTACTCTCTGATGTGTTCCCAGCCTCGGAACCAGACTAGCCAGACTGAGAGCTCATTGGTTTATTTGATTAATTTGTGAATTAGTCTGGCCATGCCAGGCTGTTTTTTCTTTTTTCTTTTTTCCCTGTATGAACACTGAAAGAGGACTCCAGTCTGTTTCTCTCTTATTTATTACCTTCACACTGCATTTCAATTAAAATGCACTTAATTTTCTAAAAGAACAACTCTTGAATAATATTCAGTATATACATGAATTATTTTTAAATCTACTACTTTGTAACTTTTGACAGATCATCCAAGGAAATCCTGTCTGTGTTGTTAACGTCTTTCTAAAGTTAAAGAGACTTCAACATCTGCTGCTGCTGCTGCTGCTGCAGGATGCTCAGATTTTAGGGACAGGGAGGAGGTGAATTATTGATTCCCTCTCACATTCCCAGTGAATGTAAAAGGTCACAGCACATATGTGGCGTTCCTGCTTTCAGCTGTCATGATAAAAGATGATGAATGGCGGTGCGCGGGGGGAAGAAGAGACCTCGCGTTAGTGTCTTAAAGACACCGAAGTAACAGATGAACTCTGTTTGTGTGTCACTGCACAGAAAGAGCCTCTGGACAGCTCCGGCTGGACCATCAAGAACGTCCTGTCGATGCCCATCGTCAACAAGAAGGAAGAGATCGTGGGTGTGGCCACGTTCTATAACAGGAAGGATGGGAAACCCTTTGATGACATGGACGAAACACTGATGGAGGTACAGAGGGTGTGTGTGTGTGTGTGTGTGTGTGTGTGTGTGTGTGTGTGTGTGTGTGTGTGTGTGTGTGTGTGTGTGTGTGTGTGTGTGTGTGTGTGTGTGTGTGTGTGGCAGCACTGAGTCATTGGTTTATAAATACACTCAGGACATTCAGAGCGTCTGCATTATTTATCATTGGGCCTGGAGGCTTTTTTTTTTTTTTTCTACAGAAGTTTCTCTGTGTGTGCCTCCCTGCTCATAATTCAGTTTAAACACACAGCGTGACAGTTTGATCCTCGAACCGTTTCCTGAGAATCAAAAGTAACAATTTTCATTTTGACATTTTGAATATGATTTATTATTCATTAAATTGAAGCGATTTGACTAAAATTCACTTCAGAACATCAGTGTGATGTTTTAGCAAAGAGTGTTTGTCAGTGTCAGGACGATATCTTAGTAAATTTACTCTAGTCCAGTTTTGACTTATGGTACTTGAACTTTTGCACAGGAGGCAAATTTATGCTTTTACTCCAAAATATTAAGCAATTATTGGACTTTTCGACTACTAGTTACTTTTCACGTTAAGGTTTTACATACAAAACATATGATAAAACTAAAATAAGTAGTAAAACTGATAATACTGTATATTTTTTCACATTGTGGGTTTGCTGATTTAGGATCTGAACTTTTTTCCACCACTGACAGGAAGTGATGCCTTTGTTAGCAGCGACAGCCAACAGGAGTGTCACGTCTCTTCATTTATTTGTTATTTTCTCTCTTTCTTTGTGTCTCTTCCTCCCTCCCACGGCTGCGTTCAGTCCCTGGCCCAGTTCCTGGGCTGGTCAATGCTGAACCCCGACACCTACGACAAGATGAACAAGTTGGAGAACAGGAAGGACATCTTCCAGGACATGGTGATGTACCACGTCAAGTGTCGCAAAGATGAAATCCAGCACGTCCTGGTGAGTAAATAAGTGTAGAAAAGAGAGACCAGCTGTGTGGATGAATTTATCAGGAAAATATTTAATATTGGTGTTATGGATTTCTGCTGCATTTGTGGTGTTGAAGCTCTAAAAAGTTGAACTTCTGACAGAATTGTGAAGCCCCGTGACAAACCATGTAGATCAACACTTTATAACTTTACTGAAAGTCAGACTACTCATTTTATTATTTATTTTTTCACTTAGTCTCTTGAGGTTCCTGAAATATCTAATGCGGTTATACTGGCATATCACTCAGCTCGCATTAATTAAAGTGATGCAAATGTTCGTGCAAAAAACAAGTCGGTAATGGGGCGCAGGAGAAGATATTCCATTTGGGAAAAATGTGACGAGCATTAATTATTCGATCACTACTATCTAGTTTTGTCCAATTAAATCTGTTCATTAACATTTCTGAAAAGAAATTCAATGTTTAATTTAGTGGCATTTCATTGACGAGATGAAGAATGTGTTTTAAGAGAAAAAGAAAGAGACAGAACACAAAACGCTGCAGAGCTATCGCCTCGCTTTATCCTGATATCTGTGCCAGACAGATCCAAACCAGTCTGTTTCAAACCCAGTCGGTTGATGTGGATGGAATAAACAGGAAGGGTGAGCATCGTTTATAAACTGAAATAGCTTGTCAGATTTTCTATGAGGTGATTTGTCAGTGGACAGAGAGAGAGGCTGAGGGAACAAAAGCAGAGAGATGACCCGCTTTGACCTCAGATCAGGAGTCAGTTGATTGATGCCGAGTCGTTTCGTCCAAGGTGAGTCTTGATGATGTGTGTTTTCCTTCCAGAATACCCGCGAGAGATGGGGGAAGGAACCGGACGAGTGCGAGGAGGAGGAGCTGGAGGAGATTCTGGTAAACAATCCAGCTTGTGTTTCAAGGAGATTCCACGAAATGAGCCAAATGTCTTTAAAATCCAAATCGAGCAAAATGAAAATACACTTCCCATGATGCGATGTGATTATTTGAATGTGGAAAGAAACTGGTAGGAGTGTGAAACTGGTAATGACCGACATGCCACCATGTTGGGGGAGAAACTGTGACATAAGGTGTCCAGCATGCAAGATTTAGGGTTGATCTATTGGCAGAAATGGAATATAATATTCTTCAGTATATTGTTTTATCGCATATAATCACCTCGCAGTCTACAGTACCATGTTGCTACAGAAACCAAACACTGCCTCTAGAGTCTAGCGCCGTTTTCAGAGTTTTCACAGCCACTGTAGGTTCTCCAACAAGTTTAGAAGGGGAGGGTGAGGTGAGGGGTATTCATTTCTGCAACTTACCCACTATATCCCACCAAATGTATCTATTCAGGTGTCTCATTGTTCCACTTTTTCCACAATTTTCTGCTTTCAAAAGATTTTTCTTCTACATGTCACAATATTAACAGTAGGAACTATGGAAGCCCATTTCTGCCAATATGATGGAACGAAAAAATTACAAGAAACTTTGTCAAACTAATGCTCGAGCATCTCAAAATGACGAGTATCTTAAAAAAAATTATTTTGTCATCATTCAGAAAAGCTTCTCATTTGAGAAGATTCTCATTATTTAGAGATAGTTTCTAAAAATATGTTTCTCATGATGCAATTTTTTTTAATCCACACAAAAACATTGAAATGTTTGCAAAGACTTCATATAATGTGCTTTTGTCTCTTTCTTTCCACAGTCGGAGGTCTTGCCGAACTCTAAGGTCGCTGAGATCTTCGAGTTTCACTTCTACGACGCTCACCACACTGAGCTGGAGCTGGTGAAATGCGGCATCAAGATGTACTACGAGCTGAAAGTGGTCGACAAGTTCCACATCCCCAGAGAGGTGGGTGGTCGGTCGGTCGTCTCGTTAAGAAGATTTACTTTTGTTTATTCCCAATGGAGAACTTACTTTTTTATTCACATTTTTTACACATATAGACCCGAAATATAAACACACACACACACACACACACACACACACACACACAGGGCTTATAAACATGCAAATGTGGAGAGATGGTCGAGTAATGGGCGGCCACGCAGCGGTTAGTGGTTCGGTGCCCAGGAGTGGAAGTGGCACCTTTCCAGCCAGCAGTCCACTCTGCATACTGCGGTCTGTGCTGGACATGGAGAGGTGACCCGAGCCGAGTCCCTACAGACTGAGCTGCTGCCTCTCTCACTAATCTGTCACTTTGTCACATATCTGTTTGTGTGTGCTTACCGTCTGCAGGCCCTGGTGAGGTTCATATACTCGCTCAGTAAAGGCTACAGGAGGATCACCTACCACAACTGGAGGCACGGCTTCAACGTCGGACAGACCATGTTCACCCTGCTAATGGTCAGACACGCCGATGCACTCTTCCATCCCTCTCTCTCTCTCTCCATCATCAATTCCTCACCTCCTGCTCTCAGTCTTTGTCTTCCTCCTCTCTCCAGTAAACCCACACTTCTCCTCCTCTTCATCTCTCCTCATCTTTTACGTATGCACAGGTAATGATATCTGTAAATATAACTCTTTCTCTCTCTCTTTTTCTGACTTCAGACTGGTGACCTGAAGCGTTACTACACAGACCTGGAGTGCATGGCCATGGTGACCGCTGGCTTATGCCACGATATCGACCACAGAGGAACCAACAACCTGTACCAGATGAAGTAAGAGCTTTACAGGGGAGGGGAAGGGTGCAGACCCCTCACACTGATACAGGATGGAATAATTTGACTTTATTACCAACTGCAGGGAAATCTGCACCAGCTGTGTCTTTCTGCTAAATAAAATGTGCATTTTATTTGTAATTTCAAAAAGACAAACATCTGACATGCTGAACTTTGTATTGTTTTATTGTTTGTTTCTATAAATACGCATTCATTTAGCTTCTTCGTCTCAGTTATTACGCTGTTTTTTAAGGAGCTTTTGGGGAAAATATGAGACGGGCTATGAAATCCATGTGTAGCAGTAACTCAAAACTGATTTCCACTCTAGTGGGAGAACTTGCAGAAAGCTGTAGCCTGTCCAAGTTAAAGTATAAGTAGAGGTAAAAACATTTCAAATAGGGAAAGAAAAACCCGAATCGAAAGATAAACAACATGATAAATAACTAACGTGGTTTTATTTATGACTTACTCCTGCCGTGACCCAGTTTCCATCCTCTCGTTTTTTTAAACCCGGGACTGTTTAGTTATCCTGAGACTGTTTAATTGACTCAAAGCGACAGCAGCCACTCCTCCCGTGTACAGACGAGCTGATCTCAGCTCTTTCAGGTGAAGGTAACGTCACACACGGAGAACATCAATGAGCTGATATTGACCAGAAACGCCTCCAGCTGCTCTGCTCCACCCGCTGATGGATGAGCTAATGAGAGCCGCCATTAGCCACGGACACAGTCAGCCAGGCCCACCCTGGGTTTAACATGCATGATTTATCACAGTGTAACCTCCCAACATGCTGTGTGTGTGTGTGTGTGTGTCTGTGTGTGTGTGTGTGTTTGTTCCCAGGTCTGGTAATCCTCTGGCGAAGCTTCACGGCTCCTCCATCTTGGAAAGGCACCATCTGGAGTTTGGCAAGACTCTGCTGCGAGATGAAGTACGCTGTAGTATACGCACACATATGTACATGCATATATGTATGGACATATTAACACTTATGCAATACAACGGTCATGTGATAAACAAACTGAATCGTCATGACTGTGTCCACTTCGTCCTCTCTCTGAGCCCCCACCCTCCACTTTCCTCCACCTCCCTGGTCTCCTTGTTGTTCTTCGGAGTAACTTTTTTGACTTTCACTTTTGTGTTTCAGGCATTGAACATTTATCAGAACCTGAACCGCCGTCAGCACGACCTTGTCATCCACCTCATGGACATCGCAATTATCGCAACCGACTTGGCTCTCTACTTCAAGTCAGTGCAGCAGCATGCAAATGCATGAGCACAGCTGTTATGAGCAGTTTTTAAACTTTACATTATTCCACTGCTTATTTAGCTCCAATTAAAGACAGAATAATGACATGAGTGCAGAGATGTATAGTAACGAAGTGGAGTACTGTACTTAAGTACTAAAATGCAGTATCTGTACTTTTTTGGAGTATTATTTTTTCCCCCAACTTCCACTTTTACTGCACTACATATTTTTGATGAGTTTAATACTTTTACTCGGATACATTTTTCATGTGCTGAGTCGTTACTCGTTACTATTGTAGCGTCCAGCCGGACACGTGATGAATGACGAGGCGATATTGAACAAACTGCATTTAATATTTATTATTAGTTATTTTTATTTAACAGTTTGGTTACAGGACTTGGTGACTGTCGGCCCCCTCGCTCTGCATTCATTCAGACACATTCACAGACCATGGGAAATCACAGAACTCTACCATGAACATTGTAACACTGTAACATTAGAAGTTGTGCCTTTAATAAATATTTGAAATAATATAAACAACAGTACTTGTACTTTTACTTTCAGTACTTGAGTAGAAATTTTTTTCATACTTCTACTTGCAATACTTAAGTACAAAACATTTTGAATACTTTAGTACTTTTACTTAAGTATGGTGTTTAAAGAACACTTCAACTTCTACTCAAGTCAGTTTTTTGATATAGCACTTGTACTTCTACTCCACTCCGTTACTCCAGTACTTTATACATCTCTGCATGAGTGGCACATTTAAGCCTTGTTATTCATTTAGTCTCAGTTTTTAACATTACTTAAAGGTCCACTGTGTAAGATTTAGGAGGTTCTAGCAGGAAAACCTCGTCTTCATTAGTGTATGTCACCTAAAAATGTTTTTTTGTCACCTTAACCCTTTATATCTACAGACACTGCAGGTCCTCCACGTTAAACCAACATGTTTCTACAGTAGCCCATAATGGACAAACTAAACACTGGCTCTAGATATCGGCCTTTCACACATTTCATGACTGCTGTATGTAACATGTACAACACCCTATTAAAAGTACTGTTTGGCTACAGTCAGTAGCTACACAGTTATCATTTCTAGGCTAGGTACAGAAGACTAGGTTGGACTGGGAGTGGAGAGTGAGACACTGAACGCAGATAAGTTTTAGCACCACCATATGTTGTGCAACATATAAATATTACAATTTATCCACAGTGAATAAAGACACAGTACAAATACAAATGGCCATTCATAGAAAAATAAATACAATATGTACAGGAAACTTCATCAATTGGTATCATCGATAATATGCAGAGGAAAGGGACTCGAGCTTCGCTTGTGATGGCGAAGCGCGACCAGAATATAACAGGCCAACAGTGGAGTGACCAGTGGAAGGAGAGGGGGGAGAAAAGAGTCAGTATTGAGAAGTGTATGTAATGAATGTATGGCTGTTAATAGGTCGCAAGGCAAAAGTTTAGGGGGAAAAAGTGTGGCTGCATACAAGAGCCTCCTACTGTACCAGCCCGACTAGAGCTGACTTCTTTCTGGGTCCTCGGGCCTGAGTTTCTGAAAGACTGGACCTTTTAGATGAAGATAAAAACAATGACTTCATAAACTGATGAAACTAACACAATAAGTGACTGTGATTAACCACAGAAAAGCTGAATTATTAGAATCACCTCCTGCAGTAAGAAGATGCAACATCAGGTGAACGCTGCAAACTCATCTGTAGGTGACTCTATCACCAAAGATAAATCTATTGGATCCTTGTTTTTGTTCCGTGCAGGAAGAGAACGATGTTCCAGAAGATTGTGGACCAGTCCAAGACCTATGAGAACTGGAACGACTGGACCAAGTACATGATGCTGGAGACCACTCGCAAAGAGATCGTCATGTAGGCATAAACACACACACACACACACATGCAAAGTGAGGTAGCAATATACAGAGATGATATCGGCATGTGTTGTGTTTCCAGGGCCATGATGATGACCGCCTGTGACCTGTCTGCCATCGCCAAACCGTGGGAGGTTCAGAGCAAGGTACTCATCTGCATGATCTCTCACAGCCGTGGTTGTTAAATGGCAATCCAGCCTCACTAACGTCCGACCCTTGGCAGTATTAAGACTCTGGCTCCAGCAGAGGCTCCGTGAGAGAGCGGCGAACCAATGATAAAGTAGACAGAGAATGACATTTTGTCAGTGCTGCCATTTCTCTGGTTGGGCGTTCGGCAGCGACTCCTGACGGCCTCATGCATCAAAGGCAACTTGGTGCTTTTCATTCCCCTCATCACCGCCCGGCAGCCTCAGCATTTTTATTCCAGTTAACTACATAATATACACATCGCTATCAAGCCTGCACACGCTGGCATATCAATAAGAACAGGCAGCGTGTCTGGCTGCTCGACAGCCGCTGCTACGAGGTAGTTTTTTACCTTTATTTGCCTGCGATTGACTGGGGGCATATGCTGTTTTCCAGCGTCTGCTGCTTCACATTCGTATACGCACGCATCAGCTGGAGACTCCGGAGAGCGATCGCATCAACATAGAATAATAATAAAATCGGTAATGGTGATTTAAAGCACTGACACCATCATCACTGGCTTTCTGCTTCTTTGCACCTCTTAAACTTTCTCAAATCTGAATAGTTTGGAGACGGAGGTGGAGAAAGATGTATTTCTGCACATCTGTGTGCGTGCAATGGTCGAAAATGTTAGGCCTCTAAAAGAATTATTCAAATAGGATGATCCAAGAATGAAATCAGTGGAACTAATCCAACCCGTTTAGACCTTTAATCAACCTGTAATGAGGTCACGAGTAGACATCGCTTCATTTCAGGGGGTCACAAGCTGAAAAAGCCGTTGAACTAGAAAATGAGCAGGAGCCACGATGCTGTTATGGCATCATGCATCATTAAAGAAGATATTTGACTTTCTTTTTTCTCCTCCCAGGCTTGTTCACTCCCATGGTGTTTTATAAAAAGAACAGAACGTGACTCCACTTGGTAAAAACAGCTGAACACTCGGCAAAGCCACCTCTTCAAACTCCGACCGGGCTCGATTCACAAGGATGAATCATGAATGTTTAGCCCAACCCGAAACCATGTTGTATTATTTCAGCTTTCATACAAAGTCAGCAAACCGTCTCACCTTTATCGTTGATTTCTGGTTGGTTTGCTTCTCAGGTGTTTCGGTTTTCGTGATCCAGCACGGCGAGCTAATTTTCAAATTTGTGTCCACGAGGGGAAAAATAGCCTGGTTTCCTGAGGGCAGTGAGTCAGATATATAGTGCAGTTCAAAAAACGCCGTTCAAGGCCTGTTGGGTTTATACACCTACACTGCACACACATGAAATGTGTAAAATGTCTGTTGAAACTAAAAACGGAGAGCTGTGTTGCCGCTGTGGATGATTTTGCAGGTACTCCTCATGGCTTCACTGATTTCTTGATGTGTTGCCACGTCTGCGGATGGATTTCTCGTCCAATTTGGAGCCAGAATCACGCTCGTTCATTGCTCCGTGTTTTTGTCGGATATAATATGTCAAAGGAATCACCAGCCTTTCCCTCAGAAGCTCTCTCACCTCCACCTCCAGGCTCCCATTCATGTTCCAGTTGTATGTCAGAGGCACACGACGTCAAGCTATAAACTAATACACCGACTTCCGAGCTGAAATCTCAGGAAACATCTCATCAAATCAACCTGAGAGAATTATTCTCATGCAAAGTTTTAACGACATTATTTTTAGCAAATATTAATTAATAAGAAAATAAGTTTCACACGGTTCTGTTACTTCTCCCACACTGCACAAGCTCTGTCAATTAGGATATCCCACTCTTTATTTTTGGCGTCGATTTTTCTATTTTTTTTTTTCTTCTGGCTAAATTTCACCTTTGTCTGCACCTGGTGACTCAGCTCCACATCACCCCCCCCCACACACACTGTCAGGTTGTATCTATCTGCAGCACCGGCGGCCGGCCCTCCTGCGAGTTGTGCTCCAAAAGTGTTCTGATGACTAACTCTTTTCCTTTTAAAGGTGAATTCCACCCTGAATACAGTGACGGCATATCGTAGCTGTCATACGAAACCCTCCAAACTCCAATCCCGGTGATTATCGTGTCTGGGGGCCCGACAGAAACCTCGCTACAGGAGTTTAATTGAACCATTGTGAGCCTCTGTCGGCATGAAAGGAGTGTCTATTATACTGTGGCTCCACTTTGTTATTTAAGTTGATAAGATGTGTCAGATTCCTACATAAAAAATGATCTAAAATACAGACGACTTCAGATTTCCACTGATGACAGGCAGCCCTCTCTGAGATGTTATGGAGAGACAAAAGCTGGAGCTGCCTCGTTCTCGATAAGATATTCCGCTGACATTTTTATGGCTGGTATTTTATTCTTCACTCAGTTCTCCTTCCCACGCACAGAGAATATCTATCCACTGGCTGTACCAGCCTCGTAGCAATTGTTCCCCCCAAAAACTGTCTTGATGACTAAGTCTTTTTCTAAAAATGAGCTTTTTTTTCCACATGCCGAATACAGAATTCACATATTATTCATCGGAGATCACGATGCTCCATTTCAGGTTTGTGAAGCCAGACAACACATGAAGACACGAAGCCTCAAACTGCCTCGTGAGCTGTGAAGATTCCCGTTTGAAGCTTTTATCGGATGATTTTAACAACGTGAGCAGGAAGATAACAGCAGCTATCGCCCGTGACGTCAGAATGCGTAGTGCTGAAACGATTAGCCCTAATTAATTTGGACTGCTTGGTTGCACCAAACAAGCAGCTCAAAGATGACATCTTGCGCTCTGGGAGCTTGTCAGAAATTGTCAACCTCTCAAAAACCTTTTGAGATGAAATGACATCTCCAAACTTTTTTTGACTCACCCCTCTAGGTGGCGCTGTCTGTGGCCGCAGAGTTCTGGGAGCAGGGAGACCTGGAGAGGACCGTCCTGGAGCAACAACCCATAGTAAGGACATGTACAGAGTGATGTTTAAAAAAAAAAAGAGGGATGGATGGAGGCAGCATCCATCCTACTGACATCGCCTGAAGCAGAAACACTAAACTCTCTTCAGCTCCGACAGAACGGCGGTTTGATTGATAGCCTCAAAAATGAGGATTTCCCTGAGAGATTCAATAAAGCCTGACATGATAATTATAGTTTTTTTTACTACACAGACAAATTCTGTGACTTCAACTCCTCAGATTTGATTTCACTTTCTGGTTTCTTTAGTCCTTTATGACCATGAACTGAATATCTTTAGGTTGGGGATAAAACAAAAGATTTAACGATGTCAACTAGAGCTTTGTGAAATAAATGGTGACTGACGTCTTCAGATATTTTATGGACCAAACAACTGATCAGTTAGTCGACTAAATCAGTGGTTCCCAACCCTATTTTCAGGGACCCATATTTTTACCATTGTAAGCTTTGGTGACCCATCCCTTTCGTTCGCCAGTTTGTCACGGCAAAAAATACATTTAGCTCGAACTTCCATTGCTTCTACGAACCCAAACTCTATAAATCTTTCTTGGTATTCTCTCTTTCTTTTTTTAACACATTCCTCCGCAGTCTCTCCAACCTGCCGCGTAGCCATCTTTCCCCTTAGCTCAGTAAGTTGCTAGGCAACGGCGACTGCACGAGAGGCAGTGACGTGATATGCGAAAAATAATTTTAGTCACTTTAGTTAGGCTACTTTAAACAGAATAAATGTTAATTGTTGTACTTCAATGTTGTTGCTTTTTCACATATTGATGAAATGCTTTGTCATTTATTTATTATGGTTATTAAATTGTGGTTATTAAAAATTAAACCCCTCAAAATCAGGAAGGCTTCGCGACCCCACGTGGATCTTTGGCGACCCCATTATGGGGTCGCGACCCATAGGTTGGGAACCACTGGACTAAATTATCAACAGATGCACTGTTAATGAAAGTAATCGTTGTGATTTGGATGCAATTTTAATAATTGTAGATTCATCAAAGAAATATTTCATGTTAGTAGATGGACCTTTTTGAGCTTAGATTGTTTTGTTACACAAACTTTAAAACTCAGATGTCTGAGTTTCAGGCTAGCCGGACTCTTTATGGTCAGATCACTTTATTTGTAATTTTAATATATGCAAACAAAATATGTTTGAACCAGTAAATCGTGCAAATTTCGACTACAGTAATCTGTAAAAAGCTGTTAAATGTGTCATTTAATTTCCAGAATGTAACTTTGTGGACTCTTGGGAAGATTTGGGAATTAAGGCAGCTGGAAGGACACGAGGAGAGAGAGAGAGAATAGGAACAAGAGACAGAAACGCAGTTGGGAGACAAAATGAAAAGACAGATTTAGTTCCCCGTGGCGGCGGTGTTGAACGATGTACTGGCCATTATGTGGAGCACTGATACAGAAAGAGCGGGCGCAGTGGCCCTAACCCAGCCGACCGTACCCTCCCCTGGCTCCCTCGCCTCCATCCGGCCTCCGTGTCTCTCTCTCTCTCTCTCTCCTCGCTCTGTTTCATTCCCTCATGTCCTTGAGACACTTGAAGTGCGAGAAGCACCATCCCACACTCTCACCTCGCGGTGCTCTGAATTTAATAGCATCTGTGTCAGCGGGGAAAACTTCTCATTTTGATCAGTTTGTGTTTTCCCAGCAGTCGATTCTGTGACTCACTGTGGTCTGACAAAAAAAAAAAAAAAAAGACTTTGCAGAGGCTGCGACACTTGAACAATTTTGTCAGGAAATGTAGGTGGGCAATTTTGCCAGCAATTACAGCCGGCGTGAACTTTCTCTGACAGGTTTTTTTTAGAGTCCGGCATGCTGCGAGCTACACCATGTAGATTTTAGATGTGGCCACTAATGTGAAACTAATGTTCAAACATTATTTATGGCCGGAAAGGACACACTGAGGAACTCAAGCCTGCTTTTACAAGCATGTAAAGTTTACTCACTCAGTTTGACTTTTTGGGTTCTGATAAGATACTTCTAATATTTGAGTTTCTTCTAGGGATGCATGATATGGATTTATTTTCCTAGACGAAATTGATAACCGATAATTTTCTTGGTTAAATTAACCATTTTTTTCCGCTTATCCGGGGTTGGGTCGTGGTGGCAGCAGGTTTAGCAGGGCACTCCAGACGTCCCAGCAACACATTCCAGCTCTTCCTGGGCAATCTCAAGGTGTTTCCAGGATACAAGGTATATATACTAGTCCCTACAATGGGTCTCGGAACACCTCCAAAGAAAGGCGCCCAGGAGACATCCTAATCATATCTGAACCACCTCTCCACCTTCTCCTTGATAAGTGAGCTGGATGTCCGAGATCCTCACCCTATCTCTAAAGATGAGCCCAGCCACCAAGCGGAGGAAGCTCTTTTCGGCTACTTGTATCCGCAATCTCGTTCTTTCAGTCACTACCAATAGCTCATGATCGTGGGTGAGGGTTGTGAGTCCAGACAAAACTTCTTCTGGCTCAGCTTCCCCCACAACAGTCCAGTACATCGTCCACAGTGCTGCACCAACCTGTCAGTCCATCTCACGGTCCATTTTCCAGAGATCAGAGATTTCAAGATACTTGAATTCTTTTGCTTGAGGCAGCATGCCACCGTTTGCCAACAGAGAACCACGGCCTCAGACTGGCTGCTATCGACCCAGTGAGTCATGGTCAGATGAAGCCAACAGAACCACATCATCTGCAAAAAAAAAAAAAAAAGCAGAGATGCAATCCTGAGGGCCAATAATGTCACATCTTTTATTTTGTAGTTTATGCACACCTGAGGGTGAGAGAGGCTCCGACCTGACAAAATCTAACTGACAGCACTGTCTTAAACACACACACAAAAATGTCCTTCACCATTATTATCTCATTATCAGAGCAATACATGACATGAAGTTCTGTGATTTATCAGCTCCCATATATATCATGCATCCCTTGTTTCTTCTGTACAAACTGAGCAAATCAGCAGTTTCTGTTTGTAAGGATTGTCCCTCTTTGGGATCGTACTGTAGCTGCTAACACAGCTGCATGTTTACAGAAAACTGGTTCACATTACATTGGAGAGGTGCTGGTGTCCTCTCCCTGTGTGCAATTAGCATATCATAGAATAAGTGGTGATTAAGGTTGATCAGCATGAACAAGTTTCTCTCTCTCTTTCTTTCAGCCTATGATGGACAGAAACAAAGCAGCCGACCTGCCGAAGCTGCAGTGTGGCTTCATCGACTTTGTTTGCGCTTTTGTGTATAAGGTCAGACATCACACTTACTATCACACCACTGATTCCCTTTGACCAACCAAAACCCAGCTGGATAAACTCTGTGCATTTGCATGCAGGTCTGAAGTTAGACCTCAAGAACACATCGTCAGAACATCTGTCTTATCTGGTCACTGATGGTGTTTTTATTACCCTGGCATAGACTTTATTTTAAGTTTATTTCAAGATGCGTGTGTGAAACTGGATAATCAACTTTGTTTGCACTTGTTCGTGTTATTTTTATAATTTAATAAACATTAACAGTGTGGATCTAACAAAGCGTATCGATTTGATGCGATTAGATTTCTCTCCCCTGCTCCTGCAGGAGTTCAGCCGTTTCCACGTGGAGATCACCCCCATGCTGGACCGTCTGCTGAACAACAGGAAGGAGTGGAACGCCCTGAAGGAGGAGCACGAGGCCAAGCTGGCCGCCCTGGAGGAGGCGAAGAAGGCCAACGAGGGGCAAGTGCAAAACTCTGTGGCGGCCAAACAAGGTAGGAGGCTCTCAGACATGCGAGCGCTCAGACAATGCATCACTGTCTCTGGACGTAATCGTCTCGGAGACAAAACGGGCCACGTGCCAATTAGAGGTTCATTTGAGTTAGATTAATGCTACAGGCTGCTGCTTGGTAACAACACACAGACGCTCACACATAAAGACGTGTACAAAAGTTCTGAATGCACTTTTAACTGAAAAAAACTTCCTCTCCGTTTTCTCACCCTCCCTCCCTTCCTGTCTTTCTTCCTTCCTTCCTTCAGCATCGTCTGCGGCCCAGTCATCACAGTCAAAGACTTGTATTGTCAGCTAAAGATGCTCCGACATTACGAGGCTGCTTGCTACTCGGTTGTGGTCCGGCAACTGGGTTTTCCTGCAAAGTTCCTTCTGTCTGTGTCATTTTTTTGGATATCTCACCTGAAAGCTTCAGTTCACTCAGAGAACCATCTCTCACTTGCTCCAATTATCTCCCGTGGCTGCGTTTATGGGTATTTGTCTCCTCAACTTTTTCCTCTTCTGCTTTCCTTCCGCACCGCTTCTTCCTGATCGTTTCAGCGTTGAATTATTCAGTAGTTGCTCGCGGCTTGATGGTGCGTTCAGGTGCTTGTGGGGAAAGTTCCCAACATCTGCTACCCACATGTTCAAACCTGAGGGACCAACGAAAAGGAAACATGGATCTTGTCTTGCATTGGAAATGTTCCTGCTCAGATGGCGACTTAAGTGTTGAATGTTTAGCTACAAGCCACCGAAACATTCACTGCGTATACAGTGTTACCATGCAAGTCTCTTTTCATTGATTATATTGAATCCACTAGCTCCCTGTAAAGGTATTCTATAGAAAACATTCAGATACTGTTGAGCAGCTAATGGGCTTAACCATCAGTTAGTCCCTCTGAGAGTCAATTCAAGTATCGGTGATGATGACTGGTCAATCAATGAATTCTCTCCGGTGTCTCCCAAAATGGACTATTTATGGATCAGCTGGATTATTCAGTATGCACGCTCTAGGAAGATGAGTGGAAATATTTGATTTTAAAAATAATTTGGTTGAATTTCTTCTTTTAACAGCAAAAAAACATCTGCAGTCTGACAACGTGAGAGAAACGTTCTACAACCCTGATACCAAAAAAAAAGTTTTAAAAGTAAAATATAAATTGAAATAATTAATCATTTAATCTGACAGATATGTTTATTGTTCAATAAGATGTCAAGAAGATGAAAATACTAAACCAGCTGTAGCATCGATGGTATTTTGGTGTTTTCTGGGATTCTGCTCGTGGATCATTGTGATGCAGCAGAGTGACTCGCTCATGTCAATACCGTCTGTAACTCAAAATGTCAACAATTATTTTGTTCTACTTTTGGCTCATGACATTATCTGCTCTGACACATCAGTCTGTTTGTCTGTCTGCTAATCTTATTTGTCGACTCGCTGTCAGAGTTTCTAACTTTGTAACGAAACCGGAAACACTGCTTGTAAACTAGAAGTATGGCACCATATGTATCGTGTCGTCTCTGCAGCATTAATCTTTGTACAAACTGCAGATAATCAGTTTATGTAAAGTTGTTGTTCTGTGGACTCATTTCTCGCTCAAATGTGAGACGCTTGTTTGCTCAGATTAGTAAAGATTTCCTGCTATTTTCCTACTGAATCACTCTGTATCTGTGTTTTTACTCAGTGCGACACTTTAGTTTTCATCTGTTTGGTGTAGTTTTAGTGTGTTGGCTTTATCTGAGTGCACTGATAAACACTGATCATGATTTTTGAATCGGTTTCTTGTGGTTTGTTAGAATCAGTTAATCCAAGAAATGCACATGTAGGTAAAACTCTGTTCAGATAGCAAAGTACAAAAAAGTGCTGCACAGATAAAATAAAAAATAAATGAAATATCTAAACAGAAAAATAAATTATAGCGCTGTTAAAGTTTTTAAAGCCCTTCACAGACTCAGCTGATCTGACAGTGACTGTTCCAGAGTGTCGGGCAAAAGCACAATCACCCTTGGACGTGTTGGAGGTTACAGGGTATAAATAAAAGACCTTGGTCAGATGAACTGGCCTAGAGGTGGAACAGGACTACAGATGGTACAGGTCTGGAAATGGATGAAGCGGCGAGGCCATGCGGGGAAATCTATTCGATCAATCTAGTTTGAACGGGAAGGACTGGTGTGATGTGGAGTCAGGGCTTGGTTTTAGTTGGAAGCCTGGCTCGTGATGTTTCCACGAGTTGCAGGTGGGACAGTGCTGCTTCGCTGAGACAGGAGAAAGAATAATTACCTAATGAAGTAGTGATGAGGATGGTGGAAAGAAGTATCTAAACATAACAAGCTCAAGTGTTTTTACATAGGCCGCATACTTTCAGCTAAGAACTCTCACTGCTTCTGTTTCATTCCCGAGAGGCTCCGTTTAGAAAAGTCTGTGCGCTCTTTTCGAGCGTGAGGTTGCAGCGTTTGAGTGATGGCGCTGTGCAGGACGTGGCCAAGTCAAAATGCCAAAATGTCCCAAAAAATATTGTTTATCCCAGCTGGTCGTGTATCAGGAGACATAAATAACACAATTTAAAATATTTTCATCCCAATCCACTAATGTTTATTGATTGTACAGGAAGCTTGTCTGGCTTTAAATCTGTCCACAGGTTATTTATTAAGTGCTTTTTTTTTTTTCTCTGTGCTTGAACGAAACAAGGCGGAGAGCATTCGTAAGACGTCAGATCTATATATATAAGCATTGTTCAGACAGCACTGTAATCATGTTTTAACTTGTACTGTTGTTAGGACGTGTGTCATGCCGGCTAAATGTCGTTTAACCTACACATCTGTGTGTGCATCTGTGTGTGCGTGTGGCTCAGTTTAAACATAGATGCTTTGACATCTTTCAATCCGCAAAAGACAAAATCCCTGTTTACTCGACGCCCTGAGGACAAAGTCAGGGAAACTGCGGCAAAGAAATCCTGCCACCGCTCGGAGCTCAGCACCAGATTTTTACAATAAAATCATTCAAATTCAGACCAAACATGGAACAAAATCTATTTCTTTGCAGCAGACGTTTAAAAGTCCAGATTTGTAGCAGATGTGTTGTTGTTTTTTCACATCTAAACTGCCTCTATGACAGAATATCTGTGTGGATGAGAGTGCATGCATTACATGCATTAAAGACGACTCACACAACAGCTGACAGAGGTATAAATATCCGCCAGCTGCACTATGCATGTGCATGCATTTGTGTTTGTGCACATTAGTTAATTTCCCCACCTAGAGCCATACATAATGCTGAAAAGTGATCAGCACTGAAGCCCCGACAGGGGGCAGAACATGAGCTAAATTCATCATCTACCCTCCCCACACACACACACACACACGCGCGCGCTGTCGTAACATAATAGTATGGATACATAAGCTGAGTGTGTCGTCACCAGTGTATGACGTAAGTCCCCGTGACGTAAGGGCATGCTGGGAGCTCAAAGGATTGCCGTATATGGTTGTGATGATCAGCGGAGCTTGCAAAGCTCGGCTCTGACGCAGGGATAACCCGTGACTGCAGAGAGAGAGAGAGAGAGAGAGAGGGGAGGAGAGAGAGAGAGCAGCTGCAGTACAGCCAGTGAGCCTGCAGGAAGACAGCGTTAGCCTCATTCTAGCAGCGATCGGGGGCAGTCGTGACTGCAGAGCTGCCAGCCTGCAAGCCACAGAGAGCGATGCAGGACTATTTATAGGACCACTATGCATGGGTCGGCTGCAGTTTCCAAGCAGAAGAAGAAGAAGAAGTCACTTGACTAGTTCGCTCAGGCTTTCTTCACCCGCCCCTCCGGGCAATGCATTCATCAGCAATTTATGATGCACACTACTTATATGTGTTCTATATTTAGGGTTCTAGCCAATGGTCTGATCACAAGAGAATAACCTCTACCTGAACCTGACGGTAGGATCGTCTGGATTCAGGTAGTGATGAGGCCACAAGACCACGTAACATCCAGTCGTCTTCTTTTTTATTGAACTTTGAGGTTAGGGTGGAAACTACAGGGGTCCTGAGTGAGGGGTAGGGCGTCCGAAGCTAAAGGAAAAAACTGAATGTTTTAACTTTGATCACATTTATTTGGAAGTTGGAACAACAAGGGAAGAAATAGACTTTAGCCTTTTGATTGATTTAATTTAGAGTGATGCCAGTTTGATCTTTAATTGACTGTGGAAACTAAAAGAGTAAAAATAAGACGAGTCACACGGGTGTCGATGGTCTAATACGTTTCTAAAGAGGCGTCTTCCACACTGATTAATAAATATTTATAATATCCTGTCTTTTTTGATAGAGGTTTTGCCAACCCAAAACATTTTATGATTGCACCACTGCATCGCTGTGGGTAGAAATTGAATATAATATTCGTTTTCATAAATGTATACTGACGTAGAAATTAGAATTGTTTCTTTTTTGTACATTTTATCATTCAAGGTTAGGAAGGAGAAGGTGAGGCGAGGTAGTTGCAATCAGCAGCTACAGCACTACTAAATCATAAACACTGGACCTTTTATTTAATATTCAGTGCATGTCGTTATCATCCATACAGGGTTCCCACGGGTGCTTGAATTCCTTGAAAATGCTTGAATTTCAATTCAGTGTTTTCAAGGTTGTGAAAACGCTTGAATTTTTTGTGCTTGAAAATGCTTGAAATTTCACAATTAGTTAAAAATCCAAACAGTCAGTCTACCACCATATGAAATAATGCTAATTAGACCCATATTATTATGCCATACAGTGGCACCGCTGCGCTTCCCATGACCATCATGGCAAACACAACTAGTAGGCTACCTATTTAAAGGTGCTGGAAAAATGGAAAAACTGGTGCTTGAAGGTGCTTGAAAAGTGCTTGAATTTGTTCATGAAAAAGGTGTGGGAACCCTGTCCATAGCTAAATTAACACAACAAATTTGTTGAGAGAAGAGAAGAAAATCAAAACTTTTGAATCTGTATTCGACAAGTGGTTGGCATTTTACTGAGAATATAAATGACTAAAGACAGAAGTTTACTGTCAAAATCGATAAAATGAATAAACTATGAAAAACAAAAACACCAAGAGTCTGAAGTAGCTGCTGTGATTGATGGATTTTTGCTGTTTTCAAAGACAAAATGATATTAAGGAAGACAAAAGAAGAGACGTGGAGGATGACGCGTGATGCGTGACCTCCATCGTCACGTCTTTCCTCACCTCTCTTCAGCCATCCTCTCAGCGGCAGCAGGTGTGATGTGTATGCCGCTGCTTGGATCAACACGTCTCATGAGGACGGTTAAGAGGCTTATCCAAACAAACTCGCCAAATATGCAGGATCTTTGCAGAAAGCGGCCGCACAGTGAACCTCGTCACAATGAGTGTGCACCCTGCATCTGTTCTGTGACATAACGCCAAAGTACCGCCGGACTGTGAGGAGGTGTTAATCTCCACTTTCAGGGTCAAAATCCCTCGACGATGCCGGGATGCTTTTCCAGGGCTGACATAAATATTCATACAAGCAGACCGACGACATCCAACAGTAAAATTAAATAAGCAGACGTGACTGCGGTAGTAAATATCATGGAAATACAGTTTGTCATCTATTTAAGCGTCACATAAAAGATATAAGGATGCTCTTTTTCTTTGTATGACATTATTTCCAGCATGTATGTCGCACGGGGTCGGCGTCCACTGAATGCAGCAGTTATCAGTGTGTTACACAAGGTGACCTTTGACCTGAGACTGCTCCCTGCGGTGTGTCACGTTCAGCCGGCATCTCGAGAGACACTCACTGTTACACTTCTGATATGAAAACTTCATTTATTGCAATTCAGAGCACGGTAAATTGTTTTTTCGAGAATGTTTGACTTCATATTGCAGATTAAACAAGAATATTAGACTTTGTTAGCTGAGTTTAATGAAAACTGAAGCAGGATGAATGAACAGCAAACTGTACTCCAAATATACAATAAATAGAAAGATTAAAGATTGTTCTTTATGCATTTTTCACCTCATTTGACTTAAATGTTGCTCCCCTGCTGTAATCAGTGTGATCATGGGTAATCAGTCTCGTTTGGAAGATGAAGAGAGAGGCACAACATTCCCTTAAAGGTCTAGTGTGTAGGATTTAATGAGGTTGTAACCAGCTGATTACCCCTCACTTCACCCTCCCTTTCCAAGCGTAAACTACGGTAGCTGCAGAGCACGAAAGGCCTCATCTGGAGTCAGTGTTTGGTTTGTGCATTCTGGACTACTGTAGAATGCAGACTCCATGCATGATGACCTTCTCCTTCTGTAGATACAAAGGGCCCATTTGAAGGCCGATGAAGGCAAATCAGATGTAGAGAGGAACTGACGTTTTGACTTAGTTGTGTTTCTCTGGTGCACATTATTGCTACAAAAATGTCAAATACAATGCATCCACAGTAGATGTTCCCCTGACATAGTGTATTGCTGATAACACTTTGTTGCTTAGCTCATCGGTCAAGCAGCGTATCCTTTAAAGCTTCCCAGATTTTGCCATCTGCGGTCTCATTTTCAAAATAATGTGTCATAACATGGCATTACCGTGTGCAATCATTGGCCGGTCTGTGTAAAAAAACACTGTACGGATTCATTTGTCACCTCCTGACTAATTTTAAATTTCAGCTGAGTTTCTGCAAAATTGGTCGTTGTTTGACGTGCAGTCTCACTGCGCCTGATTAACTCTCTAAATGATCAGTGGATCTGGCTCTTGGTCAGTCCGTTGAATTTCTGGCATGTCTGAAAGTTTAGTAGATGGTCTATTGTCAATGTCAGGATGGCCGAGCGGTCTAAGGCGCTGCGTTCAGGTTGTGGGTTTGAATCCCACTTCTAAAAAAGCAGTTTCCCTTCTGATTCTGATATTTCTAAAGTCTGGATCTGCACTGTGGGAGATGGAAACAGAGAAATTCTAGGGCTGCCAAACGGGGTGAAGTTATGATGGGCAATTTTCTCTGTTTTCTGCCCGTGCTGCTATGATGATGATGGTTGCCATGATGATCTGTCATGGAACAACCTGGAAACGTATAATGCTCACCTCAGGGCTTAAAGTCGAAAGGTAGCCCCAGGACCAGAGGCGATGGAGAGGAGTTGTGGGTGACGTGTGCTCCATTAGAAGAGAAAGTGTTTAAGTCAAGTGTCTGCAGCTTGAATAGCTCCATGGTTGGTTTCCCCTCAGAAGATTCATTATAAACTGTAGTGGGCATGTTTGAATATTACTGATACAGTTTTTTTTTTTTCCCCACACGGGCTAAAATTGTAGAGAGACAGAACATATTGTCTGGATTTTCCAGCCATCTGCAGCTCCATATTTTTTTCTGACTGGATTGGAATTTTCAATAAACAAATTCAACCATACAATGTGAACCCTGAGTACAATGGGAGTATAGAAAAGCTGCGAGTTCTCTTTGAACAGAAACTCAGATTAAATCTGACCCCAACCGAACTAATGAGACATGACAAATTGAGATATTACGCATGACGAATGAACGCCGATCACGTGTCTCCAAACGCAGGTTGATCACTAAAAATACAGAAGCCATGAGCTTTTATTTTTGACAGTCGTGTCCCCGTCAGAGTTAAGCTGAAGCTCGTGAGGACGACACTGTGTCTAATAACTCTGTACTGCACTGCAGAGCAGCTCTGTTTGCTGCAGTCACGACTGCCCCACAGAAACAACCAAACAGAGGACAGCAGGGCAGGAAATGGCTGACAGGATGATTTCTAATCGTCTGCTCTCCCCTCTGGCTGTGGGATTAATCAGCAGTGTTTCAAAATAAAACGGCCACAAACGGTTTAAAGGAACAATATGAATGATATTTACCGTATTAAACCGTGTCATCAGAAACTTTATGTGCACATGAGTTTGTGGGTCTGTTAATTTATGTTTTGCTTTAAGCTGTTTTATTCATTTATAGCAAGTCGCAGCTCTGTTTGCCTTCTTCTAAGACTGTTCCTCGTCACAGATTCTGTTTGTAGTCGTGTCTGCTTTGGTGATCTCAGGGTTGTATCTCAGCTTTTTTCTGCTGGCTTCACCAAAGTCTGACCCTGAGAGTAAACTGAATAAATGTGAAGTAGTGGGAATGAGAATCCTTCAACCCTTCAGCTTAGGAGTGAGTTGCTTCCCCTAACCCCCGACAGAGTGTTTGGGAGTTGTCGATGTTCACAGCTGAGGGTGTACAATTGCATTGTGTAGCAGACAGTGTAATGTCTCATCTATCCTTCAGATGAGCCTGAGGTCCTGACTCATTGTGGTCATTAACGATCTCATGGCACTTATCACAGAGAGAGTACGGGGCTTCCCCGGTGTCCTGGCAACATTCCCATCCTGACTCTCTGCATCTGGCCCCCACAGTGTAACTGGTTCTAGTTTCTCTCCCTCTTTACCTTAAGCTGATGTGTGGCGAGCTTCTGGCTGCTGAGACCAATCCGGAGCTAAAGGGAGACTATCGCACCTCGAGTGGCTGCTGATGCTGTCGCGTGACTTCTGGTTGCGTTTAGCTTCCCTGTCATTAAAAATTGTGCGTTTTCTGATCATTTCCTCAAGTTACTTTGGGTGCAACTTTCTTAGTGGCACCTTTTGCTGGTTTCAAAGCTCAAAGCGGCTCACAAAATAAATTTTCTTGTTTTCTCCAATAAATTCTGCCATGTCAAGTTTTTTTTATTGAAGTGCCTGTAGGATTAGAAAGTAGACTTACAGAACTTTATAGTATTTACCATTTTCTTGCATATTGTGTAGTACATTAAAGAGCAATTTAGTTGAGCCTTGGTGGGCTATGAGAGAGCACAGCTGCTATCTGCGTTGGAAACGATGGCTTTGCTGCTGCTGTGAAAGTCCTGTCAGATTTAAAGCATCGTTTTTACAAGGAAACAAACTAAACAACTTAGAACTAAAAGTCTGAATAGATTACTACAAATATGCCTGATCTCATTTAGTTTTGCTCATGTCACAGTGAGGCCTATGGATCCCATTTGTCATTTAGTCAATCGATCAACATCTTGATTTGGTTTCTCTTGCTATGATGCATCAATCTGAGACTGATCATTGCTGCATCAAACCGACATATTTGACCAGCTGTGATCCTTCCCTTCTGCACTCTTCACAGCCAGGTTTCATACAATTAATATTGAGCCTGATAGATTTCCTTCTTTGGGTGCTTTGTGGAACATAAAGGTCCTCGTGTTTTTGCTGGAGTGGGAGTGACAGGAGCCCATAGACCATTAAGTACAGCAATGCCGGTATAGTGATATCCCGTGCACAGACATCAGCGCAGTCACTGACATGTGAATCACAGTTAAGCCAGGCAGAAAATTGCCGACAGCCTGTTAATAGGTTGCTGTTTAACCATGGGAAGACTGGAACGAGGGGAGTGTCCGTGAGCGTGCCGCTTCATGGAGCTGAACTTCTCCACGCAGCATGAATGGACTGATCACAACACAGTACATGCAGTCATGTGTTAGCACACTGTAAACATTTCTGCAGGCACAAGGCATGATAATGTTCCGATGGACGTCAGCGTACGAATAATAAGAAACCAAGTGTATCCATTTTAGCGTATTGTAGAAACACGGCAGACTCTGGCTCGTAACTAACCACAGAAATACTTCTGTGTTTATTTCAGTGCAGGTGGTTTGAATTAAAAGGGATGCGATAAAGACAAATGGTTATGGGGATTTCTGAAAGTACAGTTTGGCATTTTGGCTGTGTTGGTTGGTGGCTTTAACGGTTCCAATAAAACAGAACATTTATAAACGTTGATGCATCGTTCACTGCTGTGAAATCCAGGCTTTATGACCTGCATTTAAATATTAACGTCTCAGCTGGACCGGCTTACTGCTCGAGGCTACTTTCCTGTTTTTGCTGTTGCGGGAAGAAATCCAAGATCAACTGCACGGCTGATGTCCTCAGCAGCATGCAAATGAAGACGACGACCTACAGAGTTTGTATGACAAGAGACTAAGGTGAGTACTTTACTTATCCAGGTAATTCTGGTGCAGAAGCAAAGATTTAAAGGTCCAGTGTGAAAATATGTTTTCGTCCTAAAATGAGCCACAAACCCACACATGTTGAATTTTCTACAGTAGCCAAGAAGGGACAAATTCACAGAAATAACGTTGTTCATTAGGATTTTATTTTTTGGAGGCAAATCAATGAATATATGTACTTTATACAGTATATGAGGAGCACATCTCTACAGTTTCATAATGTAAACAATCTCTGAAGAGAAATGTATTCAGTTTAAAAGAAAGCCATAGTCTTCTGTTTTTAAACTATTTACATGAATTAAAATATAATTTATAACATCAGATACTTCCGCTTCTATGAAACTAGATTTTAACAATTCAAAAATACTGAAATGCCTTTGTCTCCACATTCTCAAGACATATGAAATCACACAAAAACGGAGAAAAATAACACCATTTAAAAGACATCCAAACTAAGTGCCGTATAAATAAAAAAAAAGAAAAAAAAGAAACGCAAAATAAAACCAACATATGTAAAAATATAAAATCTCACTAGCAGTATTTACCTTTTTTTTGTTTTTACCAAAAAACTAAGTTAAAAAAAGAAACAAAAACAAAAAAAATCATGTGGATTTGATAGTCATTAGATGTAAATAGACAATAAAATCAATAGTAATGAAAAACAACAAAAACAATGTATGCCCTTTTTTATGTCAAAATATTTTCCTCCACCAAAACAAACAAAAAAAAACCCACCCAAAACTCACATTTAGCAGATTTTGACAGTTTGCAGTCCCTACTACTGTAAGTGCCTATTTGACATCACTGTTACCATCAAGTTTAACAGATTACCCATTAGTTTCTGTGTATTGTACAACTGTTGATGCTGAAATGTGACACAACCATTATTTTTTTATTATTATTATTTTTGTTTTTTTACAGACCAAAGTGGAATCTGAAGCCGGAGTCGGGTCGGTATTGCAAGCACTCCTGTCCTGGTAGGGGTTAATTTCATGGTATATCTAGCTGACAGATGCATTGTTGTTGTTTTTTCCCGAACTAAAGAAACAGTAAGTGACATAAAAACAAACTTTTTTTTTTTTTAAGTGGGCCATGGCATTGGAAACATGACATCTATAAAACTGAATCCGACGTGGCCGTTTTTCCACGAGCCGTGCTTTTTATTATTGTTGTAAGTTTTATTTGATTTATTTATTTTTTTTTTTTTGGTCAACTTGCCTGTCAAGTTTTATGGTTTTTTTCTTGCCATTTTCCATTTTTGTTGAAATGAAGAGTGGAAAGAAAAGTATTGCATTCTGACGAGGGTAATTCCCTTTGGAAGTTTTTATTTTTTTTATTATTTTTTTATTTATTTATTTATTTGGATTCATTGTCCATCGATCTAGGACCTAGACCAAAACGGACAGCGGTATTATTATGTTGAAATGTGTCAACGTGTTCTCAAAACACTGAGGAGAATGGTCAACATCAAAGTTTTCTATAAGAAAGTATATAATCATCTAGATATCTACACAAACACACAAATATATATATTCATATATATGTATATACCTTTTTATAATATGGCTATTGAAAAAAGTTTTAATTACGTCAGTAATTATTTAATAATAAACCACGTTGGATTGGAAAGGAGTTGAGACAGTAATAATAAAAGCTAGTGGTAGCTTCATTTCCCCCCACCCAGATTGATTTTTAAGGCTTGCCATGATGAAAAATGGGGTTTTAATCCGATGTCATTCACCTCGACAACAATGGAGGTACCCTCGTAGGCACAGCGGCAGCCACTGTGGAAATCCCACCGCATGCTGCAGTCTCAAGATTCGGAAGTCTAAATTTAGGATTATATGGGAAACTGTGCACGCTCAGGCCAAACAGCCGAAAAAAAAGTTAGGATTCAACAACTAAGGTGACATTTTGGTCATCAGTAAGAAAATCTGAAAATGTTCCCTTGCACTATTTCATCCATAGCGTCCATAAATCTGAGGAATCAGGCTGCCTTCATGCTTTTTATTTTGCATCAATCCAGCTTTAATTTAATCCAAATGCTTCTTTGTTTGTTTTTTTTGGGACGAAGTAAATGTGCAGCATTGAAACTGGGATTCCCACAGTGTCTCCCACATCTGTATCAACTAGTCTGAATTTAATTGGGTCAAACGAGCAACGACTATATTTTCTTTTTTTCCTCCTTCCCACTTTATTTTCCCAGAGTCATATGTATCGTTAATAGCTGTTACTGTAATACAAGTAAGTGTGTTTAGCGCAGATTTCAACGAACCTGCGCGCCATCGAAATGCGGCGATAACAGAGTTACAACCACTTCCTTTTCGTTTGTGAAGAAAAATATTGTGAAGGTATTTCACTATTTGGGATGTTAATTGTGCAAGAGTATACTGTATTAGTTGTTTTGTATATGTGTTAACGACACGACTGACCACGTTCTGACTGTAGTTTTTGTTTTTATGATTTTTTTTGTGATTTTTTTTGTGTGTGTGTGTCTAACAGCAGTCCACATACCAGTTAGCCTATTGAATCCGCAGCTCAACGAGTCGTAGTCCAACAACAACCAGCCACACACTGTACATTATTACCTCAGTTTTTCGGAAAAGGCTGTCTTAAAGATAAGATTATTATGTATTGCATTTTCAAATTGCTTTTTTATAAGAAAACAGAAGAAAAAAAACATTAAAAAATATTTAGTCGTTTCATAAAACAGCAAAGAAATAGAACCTTGTAGCGTGATAGTCTAAAGGGATACTTGTGTCTTTTTATGAACAACAGTGTTGGACTTTGCAAAGTCATCTCAACTTTTTTTTTCCCTTAAATTTCCTCCCTGTACTGAACAAACATGAACTCACTGGAACAAAAGCGACCCTGTCTGATTAGCAATCAACTGTGACCCGCCACCTTTACAAAAAAACAAAAAAACACACAATACATTTTATGTTTACAACGAGGCATAGTGCTATATACACATTTTATATTCATATATTATATTTTCTTTTTTAATATGTAAACCAGCACATTCTCTCACTTCTTAGTAGTATACATACTAAGCACAAATACTCATTCAGTTGTTTGCGATTAGTTTTGTTGAATTTTTTTTCTTTTTCATAGTCGACACCTTGTTTCTTAATCAGTATGTATAGCACTAAATTTGTTAGTTTTTGGACATCGAGCCTGGAGAAGGTGCGTCTCTCTAGGCCACTTTGCTTCGCTGTTACTTTTTTTTTTAACACTGAATAAGGCGCCTTTGTACTTAGTGTGCGTTCCTAATAAAGTCAAAGGAGAATCGAGTGATGTAAACATTCAATTTTTTTGTGTGTGTGTGTGTGCGTGTTACCAAGGAGTTGATTACATAGAGGAAAGAGGCTGAGTGGGAAAGAGATCTGTTAAAAAGCAGAGAGTTTACCAGGGTGTAGGGAAGACCTGGAAACAAGGCCTTTGACCCACAGAGAGACAGAAAGCAATAAAGTTAGAGAAAGAGAGTCGAGCTGCGTTTTATAGAAATTCCTGGGCAAGGAGAGGCGTAACGGGGAAATCGGTAGGAAATGGCGAGACCCACAAGAAAATGAGGGCAGGAAGAAGGGGGAAAGATTTGTGAATCTTCCTCCTCAAAGTGCACTCAAGGACCGACCGACCGACCGAGTCACCGTTCAACCCCTCCCATCCTAACCAACCTGCAAGCGTCAGCAGTGTCCGATTCAAAACACGAGACAAAGACAAAACACTCAGTTACACAAGGACACGAGGTCGAGACTCCAAGAAACGGACACGTTAGAAAACCCTTATGAGGCAAGCGAAGGAAAGAGAGAGAGATCATTCCCCACACGAGGGGCTTAGTGGGAGAAGGAGTCATAGTATAAAAAGACCAAACACGTACCCCCAAACTACCCATAACCATCCATCAAGTTGGGGAAACCCTTACAGAACGTTTCTGACAAAAAAACAAAGAGTGTGTTATAAAAGAGGAAGGGGGAGAGCATCCAGTAAAACAAGGAAATAAAAACAAAACAGAGGGAGCAGGGATGGATGGATGTGAGGTAGAGATGCTCTGCTGATACAATACCTCCCAGACGAGAAATAAGATTCTCGGCTGAAACCTTTCGTTACTTTCAAGCCCATCCCTAGCTCCGTCCTCGGCTGTGTTGTAGGTGGCGGTGTGGTGCCATCAGTGTTGGCAGGCTTGGAGGCTCTCTCCCTTTTTTTTTTTCACGGCGGATGCTACTGGCTGTGTCAGGAATGTAAAATTTGGCGCTAACCCTGACTTGCACTTCATGCCAGGATCAGTCATATGCAGTCAACCGGATGACTAAGCAAGTCTACCGTTTGTTAAAAGCACCAGAAAAGCTTCACAATCTTTGGGGCAAGCAGAAATGGGGAAAACAACAATTGTTACATTCAGATACTTGAATACATTCTGTTCGAACTGGCAGATTCATCTACTCGGAATATTCCATTGTCATGGAGAGCGAACGGATCTGGTTCTTCTTTGTACTTTGGAACCTGACGTCAAAATAAACCCAACGTCAACCAACGAAAATCCAAATAGTTCCATTTACAGGACATGTAAGAACTGATGGGACTGTATGTGGGGAAATAAAAAATGGATTGGGATGTTGATGCTTACCAATGTTTCCCCATTTTAGTCCTGCTTGCTGCAGTCCAAATGTAAACAGTAACTGTTGCATTGGCTGTGGCATTCGAGGGGGTGTCGTTAGGCTGCAGCCTTTGTCGGACACATGTTCAGTGGGACCCTATTGAAAATACATTAAGACCCCGCTGGATGTGGGAAAAAATGGACCTGGAATATTTTTGAAAAACTGACCATTGTGTAAAATGACAGTTCGGAAACACCTTGAGGAAATTTGACACTAGCCAATTTGTCGTATTTGTCGTAGGATATGTATTTGGCAGTTACTTAACCAATGTCAGCATTGGTGTTCAACCAATCACTCTACAGATAATCTAATGTTTACCAGTTCTTGTTTCAACCAAACCCTGGGATTTTCTTAAACCCATACTTTAAATATTTGTTTGAATTCACAAACTTCTTTACAGCCATAAGTAGTAGGGAAAGTGGTTTTCCAACAAATGGGTTGAAGGTTCATTTTTCCCCAGGACAGAGTCGGGGTCTTAATGTAGGAAACGCCTACCAAACAGAGCCTGCAGCAGCCAGTAGCAAAGCCAAAAATAATCAGCATGGCAGAGTTGGAGATTAGTCAAAAAGTGGGAAAAGTGAAGGACAGCGGAGACAGCTGCCTCCTTACAGTGCATAGATCAAATCAAGGAAGCACTACAATTACAAAAAAGAAAAAAACATGATTTTTTTCTTCTTCATTTTAGATCTGTAAACTTTATCAGTCATCAAATGATTACAATAAATGTTTGTTTTTTATATATTCTTTGTCCATAACGCACACACAATAGATTTTTTTTAAATTTATAACATCCACAATTTTTCGCTAAAACAAAGCAGGGTTTTTTTTTGTTGTTTTTTTTCTCTGGTTATACAACCGCACGACTTCATGGCGAACGTAGCTTGCAGGTTCGCCACCTGTGACTGGAAAAAGGGAGGTTTCTCTTTTTTTTTTTTACAAAACAAAGAACACGCACACGCGGAAACACACACACCACGACGACCAACGCAACGCAGGAATAGCAAGGATTTTTTGCTACAGAGGTCTCTCGCGCCCCGCGCTTCCAAGACGGGGCGATGATGTCACCAAAACAGACAGCTTTGTTATTGTCGTTCAGAGAAGGGAAGTGTATCGCTATCGTTTGTGGTTGTTGTACCATTTGCTGTTGAAACTCCATTGTCTGTCAACTCCTCTGAACTCCCCAGTGGCTTCCTCATTTTTAAGCAGTATCCTCCGGTGAAAGAAACTTAAAAAAAAACAACAAGGTCCTTATCGTTACTTTTATTCCAACGGTAAAAATGTAAACATTTTGCGAGGTTGCCTTGCATGGAGGTACTGAGAGGCGGCCCGTCTGAGGGCAGAGCCGTGTAGTCGGAGGGGTGTTGCTGCACTTTTCTAAGGCCGGCCAAGTCAGGGCTGCTGTGCTGTCAGCGGTGCAGGGACTTCTGGGCCTCCTTCAGCAGAGTGTCAAAGTCCAGTGCATCGTACTTGCTCTTGACGGGGCCCGGACCTGCCTCATCTGAGACAGAGGGAAAAAAAAAGGTCATTTTCAAATGCAACAAGTGAAAGTTCTTCTAGAAAGCATTTACAAAAACGCAGTGAACTTGCATGCTTTTGTTCAGAGTTAAAATCTTAAATCTTAGCCCACAAACTAAAATAGCTACTAATAGCTATAGGAAAAGCATAGTCTGCCCAATTCACACATGTCAATTAGTCTGGAAAGTGCTATTGGACAGACCCACAGCCAGTCAGAGCAGGAAAAAAACCTGTGACAAAGCACCGTTGGTAAATTAAACTCCTGCAAATTGGTTTAAGTAAAGTTTGTTTGTTTTTCTTTTAGAGAAACCTTCCAGTTCATTAAATACTGGTGCGATTCAACAGAAAGAGTTCCACATTAACAACCCAATCAAATCCTGGACAGGTGGAAAGTTGGAGACTGGAAGGACGGCCAGAACAATTTGCTGGAGCAATAAAAACTTGAGCTCACAGATTTGTCCGGTTCCCAGACTGGCAAAAAAAAAAAAACAGCCAGTAATCACCAAACTTCCAGCATGACCATAAGTTGCCAAATTGCTTCTACTGCACCAAAAATAAAGTTTTCTTCACTAAATTTTAAAGTGAAGGTGCAAGTTAGGTTGCAGGTCATGCCAGCTAAGTACTTTCTGTGCGTGTTCCTTACCAAGATCTATGTAGCGTTTTCTCGTTAGCCTCCTCAGGCCTGCAGGTCCATTCTGGAAAACGGTCTCCCGTTCTCTCCAGTGTCTTTGAACCCCCGGCTGGCGAATTTTTATCACCCCACAGCGCTCCCTGCAACCAGACGGGCAGAGCATTAAGGTAATGACAGTTTGCTTTTGAGGAAATGAAGAAGGTACTTACTGGCATCATGAGAATGCTGAATCAGTCAGCATCATATCATTAAAATGTGCTTGTTGACTCAAATGGTCAATGTAACCCAATCTACTCTGTTACAGATCTGATGTGTCCTTGGATATTTCAGGTATCCAAAGTAAGTCAAATGACTAATGTTTGGGTTCGTCTGCAACAAAAAAAAAAAAGAGGGCAACCTTATCGAGTTCAACTTTTTAAAGTCATATTTAATTAATCCCCATGGGGAAATTTGTCCTCTGTAATTTTACTATTTAGGAACAGTGGCCACCAACAGTGCAAAGCCCAGAGAACAACACCAGTCCTGAGGTCAGTGCACCTGGAGTCACCTACACGAATACGAGAAAAACTGTTCTTGCTGTGTCTCATTGGTTCTCTACAGTTCAGATTGAGGTTAGGCACAGAACTGAAAACGGTTACATAAAATGATGAGTCATTAGAACCAAGAGAGGAACACCAGAGGCTCGAACTGCTGCAGCAGTCATTATAGTTTTAGTTTGCAGTCCTACAACTGTTCAGGCGAAATATGTAGAATAGAAAATGTTTTGTGAAGGTTTTCAGTCCCTGCTGAAGACTTTTTTAAAAGTTCAGTCCACCAACAAATCCCGCCTTCTTATTCTCTCATTATCTTTTGTTGCGTTTGTCGCACCTCGACACGATTTCCCACAGGTTGCCGGATTACTACAAGGAAATTGAGACAGACGTTTTCTGATGACGCGCTAATTACATTCATTTACTGAACCCGGTAACTTCTCAAGCACCGATGTCTTAATCTAGAATGAATTAATGACATTGCAACTGTTTTTTTCTGACAACAATACTTCCATCTGATTCTAAAGTCAGTGCAAATTACATACAGGGTTCCCACACCTTTTTCATGAACAAATTCAAGCACCTTTCAAGCACCTTCAAGCACCAGTTTTTCCATTTTTCCAGCACCTTTAAATAGGTAGCCTACTAGTTGTGTTTGCCATGATGGTCATGGGAAGCGCAGCGGTGCCACTGTATGGCATAATAATATGGGTCTAATTAGCATTATTTCATATGGTGGTAGATTGACTGTTTTGATTTTTAACTAATTGTGAATTGGCTTGTATTCTCAGCTTGTGAGCGGTGTATTGTGTAACTACCATAGCTCAATAACAGTGACCAATAGGTGTGGATAGTAGTCTACTGTTATTTCTCTGCAGAACACCAAGCGAGTATGATAACTGAGTTCTGCATGTAAAGGCATCGGATCAAGCGCGTAGCCGCTTAGGAAACATTTTTGTTTTCTCTTGGTTTATTGAGATAGACATCACACAAATTTCAAGCATTTTCAAGCACTTCACAAAAAATTCAAGCATTTTCACAACCTTGAAAACACTTAATTGAAATTCAAGCATTTTCGAGGAATTCAAGCACCCGTGGGAACCCTCTACATACACATTAGTCTTGGATGGCCAGACCTATCTCGACATCACTACAAACAGTTGCTGATGGGGACTTTCGTGACAGTACACAGAAATACTTCCTGCGAGTCAGACTACATCCTGTACACACAGGTAGCTACTCAGGTTTACTGCATCTTAAAAAAAAGTTCCAAAGTAGTATCACGTCTCCTCCGATCAAGGAATCCGAATCAGGACACTTACTCGTTGCAGATGATGACTTTGCAGTCCTCCGCTTTGCCGAAAACCTGGAAGCGTTTCCTCAGCATGTTCTGGGTCACGCTGGTTGGCAGGTTGTGGATGTAAAACACCTGGCAGTTGTCCTGGCAACAGGGAAACCATGGCAACAGTCAGGACAAAAAGGACAATACGGAATACAGATAGACGTGGGAACTGAAGCAAGGAAGGCTGCGAGTGTAGGGTGGCATCCTGAGGCGAGACAATTCAGACCCCGTGTTCATTTACATGCAGTGACGTATTCTGGTCCTGCAGTTTGCATCTGAAGATCCATTATGCGGTTACCAAAATCTTTGGATGTTATGGGGCATTTTGGTTTAAAGGTGTATTTTATAATCTGGGACACTAAGGTGGAGTTTTTGATTCAAGTCTCTTTGATTCAGCAGGATTGCAGTACGCAGGAGACAGGCGGGGGAATGTTCTCCGTACCTCGTCAGACTTGGCTTTGTTCCTCTGCTCGTCGTCGGGACAGATCTCCGAGTTCTCGCTGCAAGGAGGATGAGAAAGAGGGAGAGGATATAGTTAGATAAGGACGGACACAAGGTGAAACCGAAATGTCAAACACGAGGAAACAGGTGAGCTGCGGCAAAAAAAAAAAAAAACTTCCTCCCACTGACTGCAGCACAGCGCTGCTCTGTTCTTCATCATCTCTCACATTCACACCCTGTTTTCTCTGTCGCTGACAGAAAAAATGTGACCGCTGACCTTCTGTGTGAGACAGTCGAGTCAAACTATGACCACAGAGAAATGAGGATTGACCTTATTCTAAGTTAGACATGAGATGTTTATAGAACGGTCCATGAATACTGATCAGAATGGAGTTGGTGTATAAGCATAACTGAATTTGTTCTGTTACAAACGATATGCCAATGGTTTGAAAGGGTATTCACTTCCTGTTCCCCTTATCCCTTCACTTTGCTTGGACGTCTGTCGTTTGGAGGATTGAACGCAGATTGAGTTGTGCATCACGTGATGTTCTCGGTAAGCTTTAATATAACTTAGAAACTTTGTTACAGATTTAGGTGTTAGTAAGTTGATTTGTGTGTTGAAATTTTAGTGTCTAAAGATGTTTAGGTTGTTAGAAATGTCTCCAATATTTAAGTGATTTCAGTGAAAGAATCAGTCATAGTTTCAGTGCTGTGCAAAGAGGCTGTTGTGGAGCAGTTGGTTTACTTTATGTCTAGAAAACTACACCAAAGTGTCGCTCTTGGATTGTGCATGAATGTCTAAAATGCCCTTCAACAATGCAGAATTTCTTCTTCTCATACTGTGCCCCACTTTTATTGGCTCCTTCCCTCGGCCACGCTCTTGCTTTGCTCTGTCCCCGTCTGAACCGTCTGCATTTCACTGTTAATCTAATTGTCTTGACCCACATCTTCACATCCTCACCTGGAGTCTGTCTTGCTGGCGGGGGAGTCGGGACACATGTGGGGGATGGGCGAGGGTGAGCGAGACGCAGACGAGCGCTCCGCCTCTTCTTCCGAAGCTGGAGGTGTGGCACCCGCCAGCTGGCAGTCTGGTGGCGGCGCTGACGATATCACCACCGTCACCGATTGCTTGTCGAGCGGTTCCTCAAACTCTGACACCAGCAGCAGCCGCTCCCCGTTCTCCTTGCCCTTTCCATCCCATACCTGATCATCAGTTGCTTTGGGCGCTCCATCGCTGCCTCCTTGCGCCTGTAACATGGCACCGAGCATGGCAGCGCTACGCTTGCGGCTTTCCCCGAGGCTCAGTGCACAGTAGTCGTGGTCGCCAAAGGTGCGGTGGGTGTCGCTGTCACCGGCCTGGCCCATGCGCCGCAGCTGGGCGTACAGCTCCGTCTGCTCTGGGAGCTTCCGCTGGTGGTGGGGGCGGCTCAGCCAGGATGAGCCCTTCATGGAAACGTTGGTGTTGGAAGCCGGGTGGACAGAGTCGCTGCCACATCCTCCTCCTCCATCGCCGCCGCTGCCACCACCACCTGTGACCTCGCTGCCCTTTCCTCCCTCAGGTTTGAAGAGCTCGTCCTCCACTGGTTTGTGAGGCGGGGTGGTGGGAGGGGTGAGACCTGAGGAGGGAGAGAAGAGAAGTCAACAGGAATCTGATTCCCCATGTAACCAGAGTGTGACATTTACATTAGATATAAAAGGTCCTCATTCTTAAAGCTGAGCTAATCAGCTGTTGGCTCCACCTTCATATTTAGCATACAGACAGGAGATTGGTTTAAAGGTACAGTGTGTAAAATTTAGAGGCATCTAGTGGTGAGATTGCATAGTGTGATTCTGAGTCAAAGCATATCCGAAGTCCTCTTTCCTTTACAGTATGTGGACACTCCCATTGGTTTGTCTTAAGGAGAAAGTCGAGTCAAGCAAAGACGTTCATTTATTTATTTTTTTACGTGAAGCTCACTGGTTTGTATGTTACCGAATATTTGTTTATTTAATATGTGATTGCCAACACTTGTTTCTCCATGTTTTTGCTTCTTTGATGCAAAGATTGCTGCTGCCTTCGCTTTTCTTGTGCTAAATAATAAATGTGATCCTTTGTTTATCATGATTTACCTTCCTAAAACACAATACATGAGCCAATGGTGGATATAAAAGGCATTAGGTAATAACAAAAATGACTTTTTGTTGTTTTGCTTTTTGGCACTGAAAACATTGTTATAATATGTTATATTCTGCTAATAGACCCTCAGAGTTACACAGTGAACCTTTAACTGTCGGCAAGAATAAACAGATTTTTCAGACAGTTTCAGCTTAAGGGGAAATCTCTGACAGCTCTTCCTGTTACTCCTAATCCCAAACAAAAACAAGATTTATGGCTAAAGACTTGGAGCCGTAACCCGTTAAAACGAAAACATATCCGAGCAAACAAATAAACCTGAAATGTGTTTACCTGCCGTTCCACAGAGATCCACACTGAGCGTCTGCTCAAAAGGCTTGGTGCTGAACTGGGACTCTCTGATGGTGAAGAAACAACAAAGAGGGGATCGGGTGTCATGTTGGAATCCGTTGTATTTTTCACATTAAAAGACAAGAGGAATCCAATAACAGTCTTAAAAAGGCTCTGTGCTCTCTTTTACCCAAATAAAAACGGCACAGTTTCAGCTGATGTCTGCTGAATTTGAATTATGCCTCTTCCCTGTAAATGGTACTGGCATTTCTCGGCGCTTATCACAACAACCACATGTACTCCGCTGTCCTCTCCCCCTATTCTTCTTCTGCTTTCTATTTCTGGCTGTCTGTTTCTGTTTCTCCAGTTGCCATGAAAGGCAGGAGCGGTGCCGAGCGGATTGGCTTCAGGCGGGATATTACTTACCCTCCGCAGCGAAACAGGAGAGAAATATAAAAATAACAACTTTTACAGAGTACACCACTTATTTTTTTATTTTTTATTTTTTTTGGTGAGCGCTTCAGAAGACATATTCATTTAGAAGATGGACGGACGCCAAAGGTTTGTACAGGGAAAAAAAACAAAAACATTCAGCTTTGTGACTGGTTGTAGCTGGAGAAGTTCCAGGGTTTGAGGCTGGATGGGTGGGGAGGTTAATTTAGAAAAGTACAAGCAGTCAGGGCACTTTGTCTGGCACAGATTAACATCAGAGTGAGACAGCCAGGGGTCCTGATTCATTAGGGATCTTGGAAGAAAATCGCAGAATTTGGGCCTGGGTTTATCACACAGTCTTATGATATTATGACTGCAAACCATGCTTATGCATAAAATGTTCTTACTCCTCTCAAATCATGCCGTGCCCGTGTTACTTGCCACTCAGCGGTCTAACCTTCCACCCTGCCAGCTACAAATCCCAAATACTTTGAAGCGACAATTTATTAAACCATGGACTACTGCCAGACTGCGGAGCATTAGATCCTGTTACTGAGAGTGAAGCAAATATCCAAATAGGATCAAATCAATTAGTGCTGAATTGGAAAAAAATTGCAGCAGAGGTGATTAACGCGGTAATTTGCATGTTCACATTAGATTAGTTGCTCCTTGGTGAAATCTGTCTGATAAACGATTCCCATGATGTCGAACATACTACTGAGTGCTGTTAAAGATATTATGCATATCTGAAGTCCTTTTAATAAACATTAATTGCTATTAAAGATAAACTTAACTACTTTTATCAGACCCAGCCGTGAGTTTAAATGAAATATTTTAGAAAACAAACCTCTGCTGGGGTCATTCACTAACAAGCCGCTGCTATTTGATATACGTGACCGTCTGCCATGGGTTGCAGAAGACAAATATTTAGCACTGTGAATTTTAGGAAGCAGTTTAGGTTAAGGTGAAAGTCTAACGTTTCATTCTAATGAAAGCAGATGTTTGCCATTGCAGCATTTCCCCGGAGGCTTCTAGGGTTACCTCTGCAGAGGTTTTTTTGTTAGGGTGGTGGGGTTTAAAGCAAAATAAAGAACGAGCAGAGTGTGATTTTAGGAAATTAGGACACCCGCACTCTAGCTAGAGTTACCGTTTGTTCACAGTCAAGGTTATTAGATGAGTCGTTAATGCTTTAATGAGCGATTTGGGATTAGAAATCACACATGTAGCCTTTAAATTATCTGAATAAACCTACACTGTTGGAGTCTTTCTAGCTTGCATGATAGTTTATAGCATTATAAAGAACTTAGAGCGACAGAATCAAAGAGCAACGTTCAAAGAATGATGCAAACGTTAAGTACGTTGCTACTGCAGGCTGGATACTGCATGAAAAATTAAAAGGGGTACTTTTACCAAGCTGCTACTGCATGATGAAATATAGCAGGTGCTTACATATGTATATATATATAGTATATAGAGATACTCACCCTGTGGACTTGGGGTTGAGAGGCAGACAGAGGCAGGCTCGCTTTTCTGCAATCACAATCAAAAGCAACAACAGTCACAACCATGCACGAGTGTGAAAGTGTGTGTTGTGTTTGTGTCCTGGGCTACGTTCACACTGCAACCCAGTGTCTCAACTTGTATTTTCTCACCTCTCGTGTGACTCAGATCTTAATAATCAGCAGTCACATGGTGACATGGAGCTCTGGTCTGGAAGTCAGGGTTATGTTTTAAATCTAATGTTGCATATGTGTATGTCAGTCAATCCTACATGATTCACATGTGTCATTACAGAAAATGAAACCAAACTGGAATAATTTATAATCGAGCCATCCATATAAAACCTGATCTGATGAGTTTTCTTCATCTCACCGTTGTGGCAGCAGGGTTTGGTCGTCTCCATTGTACCGGCACTGCCGTCCCCCGACGTTAGCTGCTCTGGCTGCGTCTCCGTCGTGGTTCCCCCTCCCGCTTGGGTGGGCAGGAGCTTGACCCCCGCTCGTCCCTCCTCCTTCACGTCCCTGTCTTTCCCCTCGCCGTCCCTCGCTCGTGCAGGCCGCAGTCGTTTGGCGAAGCGGCTGGGGAAGGAGGCCAGACGTCGGGAGCGCCGGACCGAGAAGGAGCCGCTGTCCTCCGAAGTCTCCTCCGGCCTTTGAGGCGCCTCGGAGGAGTAGTTTCTCCTCTCGGGGGAGGAAGAGTCTTTACGAAGCTCCAATTTAGGGTTGGTGGAATTGGGGGAGTGGGCTGGGGCTGATTTAGCTTGGGCAGAGGGAGCAGATACTCCTCTGTTTGGGCTGTGGGAGTGGGAGTAAGGAGGGCTGTGCAGTCTGTAAGGCTTGCTCACGTCGAAAGAGCTGCTCTGCTGCAGGAGCTCACGGAGAAGGGAGTTGGCCTTCATCTCCCTTCGCCTTGCAAAGGGAAGCCTCCTTGGGACATTATTGCCTGACCCAGTCAAGCCCGCACTAGTCCCAGGAGTAGCCACTAAGACAACTCTGCTGTGAGAGTTTGTGGTGGCCAGGCGGGAAGCTTCAGGTCTGGACCGGGACCTCTGGAGGTCACGGTCCTTACGCTCCCATCCCTGCTGCTTGCGCGTGGGCAGGCAGTAGGTGTGCATGTACGTGATCAGCTCCACCACTGAGTGCAGTTCTTTCTCTGAGCTGAACTGAGGCTTGGCTGGTTCGGCAGGAACAGCAGCCGCAACTGCCGCACCCTCCACCTCACTACTGGAAGACTCCTCCTCCTCTTCCTCCTCCTCTCCTTCCTCCTCTTCATCCTCCTCCGACTCACTGTCGTCGTCCTCTTCTTCCTCCTCGTCCTCCTCCGTGTCTGGGGCCGGGGTGTCCTCCGAGTCCTGGGCGGTGGTGAGGTGGCGGTGGAGCTCGGTGCACAGGCGGCCCGCCGGACGCACGGCTCGGGGCTTCCGCTCCTGAGGGAGGTCACTCTGAAGATGGAGGCACGAGAACATGAAAACCAGCGTGAGGCTTCATCCTCAAACTGTCTACGCGACAAAAACAAAATGTTCTACAAAACTTTCTGGTTTTGCAGTGTCAGCACACTCTGATGTAAGCCCCATGTTATTGGGACTGCAGCAGGTAACTGGTGACTTACTCCAGACTTTTTGAGCATCAAATCACACTTATGATAATTTGTTGGTTTTCAGCTCCTGAGGTTGATAGACAAGGGAATGTGTGCATGTAAGGCTCAATGCTTTCTTGTATATTTTAGCAATTTTCACCAAAAATAAATCGGTTTAAATTGATTATGCAGTCGTCCCTCGCTATAACGTGGTTCGCTTTTCGCGGACTCCCTGTTTCGTGGATTTTTTGTGTGTAATTGTGCATGCTTCTTTTTACAGCGTACTGTACAGTATGAACGCGCATTGTGTTCTGCGTCCTAAATTAGCTAAGGGAGAACCGCACATGTGTTCTGCGTCTTGTTTAACTAAGGGAGTACTGTACAAAATGTGTGTAAAAAGGTGTATAAAAGTGTGTGGTTAGGGGTTTTACGGCCTTAAAACATGTAGAATAATTGTAAAACTTACTTCGCGGATTTAGTTTATTGTGGGTTATTTTTAGAACGTATACCCCGCGATAAACGAGGGACCACTGTATATCCAAAAAGTTATTTAAAAAAGTAATTATTGACTTAATATCAAAGATGTTCAGCTAATTTAATTTGATATTACAATATTTAATAGTATTTTATTTATTGTAAATCTAAAAATCAAAATAATTTGATCTGTTTTGTGATCCCACTTTTCCACTTTCTCTACCATCATCACCTGAGTCTGCACGTATGCGACACTATTCAGTATTCTTCCGACAGACTTTGATATGAAATGCCAACCTTAAAGAAAATCCGACGGTCTTTGACTCCATTGAACTGACACTAAAACTCTGACATTTACTATTGATGTTTTAGATGAAACATTTTTTTCATTTTCTATCAAACTCCACTGTAGCTCTGCTGGGAATATATCATCACACCGTCGACGGTTGTTCATGAACCACCTAACAATAAAAACAGTCTCATGAATACATGTGGGGTGTATCTTCAATTTCCTGCCCTGGTTACAGGAACACTGAGCACACAGCGGTAAATTTTGCTTCCGACTTTGCGAGGGATGATTCAGTGTGCAGCTGCGATGAAATGGCTGATTCTATATTGCTCTTACAGTGAGAACACAGAGGAAGAGAGAGAGAGACTATGATTCACTGTCGCCCTCTTGCCCTGTCAGTCAACACGCCCGCCATCTGCCACGCTATACTCTGAAACTCAAACACACACTGCCAGCAACAGCGAGGTTAGAAGTGTGTGTGTGATGGATACAGGCTTGATTATCCCAGGCGTTGCATCCTATGGGTATTTTCTATCCTCCTTCTCTTGAGCCAGACCAGCAGGCTGCATGAAGACTCTCCATGCTTTATATGCTTGTACAAGATAAATGACTGGTGTTGTAATCAATGACCACTTGAAGCACAATGCTAGCAGCTCTCCAATTACTGCAAGTCATACAGCAGTAGCCATTGTAAATGTCCTCTCTAACCCAGCAGCACATCTGTCACGGGCGGCGGCTTGAAGGACTCTACGACTTGAAGGCTCGAAGAGTTTTTTGTCTCAAATGAGATATCCGTCTTTTGGAGAATAAAAGAAAACTTGTTGTAGTGGCTAGACGACTGCAGTCTGGGAATGTTGCTGTCAGGCGGAGGGGTTCAGCAAAGTGTAAACCCGCCGTGAAGTCCCCTTGTAACAAGTTTGAAGCCTTGCTTTTGCCATCCTGAACTTTTTGGAGGCAGGAGTGAGAGTTTCATGAGCCTGGACGGACTCACTGAGAATGACATGCCCTAAAGCATGCACTGTTTTATCATATACAGTGGTCCCTCGTTTATCGCGGGGTATACGTTCTAAAACTAACTTGCAATAAGCGAAATCCGTGAAGCAAGTTTTACGATTATTCTACATGTTTTAAGGCCGTAAAATCCCTAACCACACACTGTTATACAGCTTTTTACATGCGTTTTGTAAAGTACTCCCTTAGCCAATTTAGGACACAGAACACAATGCGCGTTCATACTGTACAATAAGCTGTAAAAAAAAAAGCATGCACAATTACACTGAAAAAAATCAGCGAAACAGCGAGTCCAAGAAAAGTGAACCGCGTTATAGCGAGGGACGACTGTACTATAATATATTTATAATTTATTTACTCTAACTGCATGGAAGACGACTTGAAAAGATTTAGACTATAAACTCATGAGGAAACTGAGAAATCAGTTTCTCTGTAAGACTCAATACGATCTGATTTCTTTGCACAGCCAATGGAGCAGCTCGCTGGAAAGAGGTCGACAGAATACAAAGATACAAGACGCCAATACTGTTGTATGTTTTATCCGTGTTAGGCAATTTCATCTTGCTGGTTTTCTGGAGAGGAATTTAACATTAAATTTTAATTTCTGGCTTCTCAGCCTGAGTTAGATTTGATGATGTCAGTGCCTTTTAAAGTGATCCATATGCCTGTTATGATTCATAAGCAACCTCCAATGTTTAAGGCCGGTTAAGTTTAGACTAAGTTTAAACACTGTTACAAAGTCAGACCATCCATTTCAACTGTCTCACTCTACCTCCACCTCCGGTTTTGAGAGAGAACAGCTGTGATTTGTATGAGTGTGAAATGTGACATGGATCATTTCAAGCGTCTGCACAAACCTATTAATGTAACTTTAGAACTTTTCTGGTCTTGGATGTGTGGACAGTGCAGGAATGATTCATGATCAAACACTGATATCTCTTCTATGTGTTGGTCTGACTCCAGGCTGCAAAAACAAAAAAACAAGTGCAGACACTTGCTTAAAGACGACTTGTGCGGTGGCAGCGATGCTGACCGCAGGCCCTGCACGCAGCAGCGAATTACTTCTGCCTCAACTCGCCACCTCTGAGGGGAAGCGATTGGAAAAATCCAATTTTGTTATCTCGCCAGCCTTCAAAAGACACAGAGAATTCGGCGTTCACCGGTGAATACAGAGATGTGTGTCTGAGAGAACCGGCTGCTCCAGGTCTGACAGAGACAAAGGGAGGCTGGAGTTTTATTACAGGACGGAGAAGTTTTAAATCAAACTGGCACTGTTGACCAGCCAAAACACATTTCCACGCTGATTCACGCCTCACCTTGACCAGAGGTCTGACCGTCCGGAGGTGCAGGCTTCTGTTGCTATAGCGTTGGCCCTGGACTTTGTCTTTGTGTGCGTCGATGACCGTGGGCACGTTGGGAGGAGTCAGCAGCAGCTTCTCCAGCTAGTGACGAAGAGAATGGGAGAAATCAAGTTAGCAGAGGACATATTCAGCACAGAGGTTGGTTGTACTTTTGTTCTTGTTAGGGCTGAAAATAATGAATATATGTTAATTATCTGTCAATTAGCAGTTGTATGGTCCATAAAACGGCAGAAAAGGGTGATCGCACTTTTTCCTAAAGCCCACAACGTCCTGAAATGTTTCATCTACAACCCAAAGATATCAAAACAGCTTGTGGTTAATCGACTAATCGTTCTTGTACTTGTGTCCTTTCGAGGACCAGATGTTTCCACATGGATGTTTTTCAAACTGACTTCATTTTTGAGTCCTTGCTCTTTTTAAAATAAAATTCCAGATTAAGGAAATTGTTATTGCCATTGCTATTTTTTTTTTGTTTGTTTGTTTTGTTTTGTTTCGCTTATGATCTACCTTAGTACTTGTTTTGCAAAACTGCACATTCTTAAATCTGCAAATTCTACTTTAGTACTTTTTGTAAATATGTACACTTGTGTTTCCCCCTTTGGTTTCTATTCTATTTCTATTATCTTATGATATCAAAAGTTGTCTTAAAAATACATCTTTAGACAAATATTGCAACTTTTTCCCCACATTTTATTCAGGAGCTTTCTAGTGAGATGAAAAGTGTCCAACATTTGGCTCCTTCAGCCTCTCATTCCGATTTTTAATCTATATTCTAGTCGGCTGTTAACGCCCTCACAGATGGATGTTTGTACAAGGGAATAATGTGCAGAAGGGGCCATGAGGTTATGATACTGTACATTTATCACATCCCTAAAGATGACAGCTACATGGCACATTCACGTTTCCCATTAAGGAGCTGGATTCAGCCGTGTCTCTCGCTATAGTAACACAAAATATGACCATCTGTCCACCCTAACAGTCTCGTCCTCCCATCAATCCCTCTATACGTTCCCTCCCTCGCGAATCTCCATCCTCTCTTCCGTTCCTTTTTAATCCTCGTCCCATCTTTCAGCTCCTTTTTTCTGTTTTCATCCATAAATCTGTGCAACCGTTCGCTCTTATTTGCCATTCCCATTTCTCATCTTCATATAAACCTGCGCTTTTCCTTCCCGCCATCCATCCATCCACCTTAATGTTGCCTTTTTACCTCTCCCTCATCCCTCCTTCTTTCCATACTCGCCTCCCTTCAGATCAAACAGGAAGACACACTCGAGATACAGAGAGGAAACTGAAGCAAATCCCTTCCCTGAATATTACCTTTCAAATGGATATTAGCACAACTGCTCCCCACTATCCTTTCACTGCTTCTTTTTTCCCCTCTCTCTCTCTCTCTTCATCTGTCTATTCATCCTTTCATTCCAGTGCCTAGCTTCATGACAGGGCTATCAGCTGATATAAATCAGCTTAGGGGAGAAAATCCCCCCGCTAAGCTGTGCAGCGTTGGCTCCAGGAGAAGACAATGTGGAACATACAGATGTGAGAGGAATGATTGGAGGTCCTCCCAAATGATTTACAGCAGAGGGTTCACTTAATACAACGCGCCGTCTGGCAAGCGTCTGTCATTGTTTGGGGACGCGGTGGCGGTGTCGTCATGCGATTGTGTTTGTAGACAAATTAAACCCTGCTGGGAATGAATACAATTAATGAACTGAATATGACTTGGCACTGTTGGAATATGCTGCAAAGGATAATTCGGGAATGATAAATTGATTGTTTGTTTGTTTTTTTGAGTATTCTGGGCGTCCTTGTAGAAAGTTCCTTTCATTTTCTCAGGTGACCGAAGCTTTTGAGCACATCCAGGGCTGGCAACAACAAAGTGTTTGGAATTTTCTACAGCTTCTGATTTTTGCCACTTTTGACTCATTTCTTTGCCAAAGCAGCAACAACAACAACAACAACAAAAAAACACGATTATATGAAATTACCCAGGAGACATGAGGCGCCACCTCGCAGACAGAAAACTTTGAAATTGGAATTTACAGAGAAAATAAAAATACTTTTTAAAAACGAGAACTGGAGCCAATTTGTCAGAAAAACAAAACACAAACGCTCCTTTTAAAAAACATCACACGATGCATTAGCGGTGGAATTATTACTTAACGGACTGTAGTACTATGCGTTCAGATTATCTTTCCTGTAACACATTAGCCTAATCAGATGATTCACTGTGAATGAACTTGTGATATGACTGACTAGACATAAAACTACACTCTGGATGTTTCATGTTTAAGCAGATCTAACTCCCTTATTATATATTCAGCCATTAACTTTGATATTTAATCCTGCACCGGATCTCGGTCATGGCGCCAGAACATCGATAAACGTACGCCTGAGCCACCTCCAGTTCAACTTTATATCGGGAACCGTATATATTCGATAAGGGCTTTTTTAATAGCACTTCATGGGCTTTTTAGGTTGACATTAGAGGGAGAAGTCATGCTTCTCTGAAGGAAACACACCAGCCTGTTGTTAATTATTGTGGTTGTTTGCCATGAAGCTACAGATCAATGTCCAAGGGTCATAGTTTAACCACACTGTATTTCCAACACCAGCATTGTGTATTAGTGAAATGCTGTAATGAGTACCACCCAACAGAGTTGGGCCATAACCACAGAATACTATCTGGGTCAAATTGACTGATAGGACCGATCACCTAACATCATTAATGTAGCCACCGTGGCCCTTTGTGGGCGAGCCAACTTGGCTCAGAGTGCCGATGATGCTCCTCTGAGAGCCCCCCCCCCATTGAGGAGACTGAAGAGGAGACTGAAGGTTTGTGTCTGTGTGAAACACTCAGAGGCTCCCGGGAAGCATACGGGGCCCCTCAAACACTATACTCTTCTCCGCGAACTACTCTACTACTGGATGCTTTCCAAAGCTCCACTGGCGGCATCAATGAAGGCCTTGTTCTGTGGTGGGACACACACACACACACACACACACAGTAGAAAAAAGCTGAGGTGCAGTTTCAATCACACATGCACATACATGAACGATAAACAGGAACAAGCACATGAACAGAGACACAAATTTAGAAGATGTGACATAAAGTAAAAATATGAGCACACCCAAAATAAGGTCTACCTCAGACATACTCTACCAATGAAGGCTGACGACATACATACACAGAATGTATTAACTGCAAAGTCCTAAGAGACTTATTAGAGCAGCCTGATAACGAAGAGTTACAATAGTCCAGCCTTGAAGTAACAAATGCGAGGACTAGTTTTTCTGCATCCGCTTGAGAGACAATGCGTCTGATTTTAGCGATGTTACGTAAGTGGAAGAATGCAGTCCTCGAAATTTGTTTTATGTGGACATTAAAGGACAAATCCTGAAACAAAAACAACTTTAAGATTCTTTACAGTGGAGCTGGAGGCCAGGGTGATCCCGTCTAAAGTAACTAAGTCTCTAGAAAGAGAGTTTGAGGTGTTTGGGTCCAATTACAAGAACTTTAGTTTTGTCTGAATGCTTGGAGTTTAGTTAACTGATTGGTTGCATCAGGCTTGATCGATAAATATAATTGGGTGTCGTCAGCATAACAATGAAAATGATAGAGTGATTCCTATTAATGTTCCCTAAAGGGAGCATATATAAACTGAATAGAAGTGGTCCAAGTACAGAACCTTGTGGGACTCCATGACAAAATTTTGGTATGCATAAAGGATTCATCATTGACGTGAACAAACTGAGACACTTCTTAACTGAAAGAAGTGTTGCGCAGCTGTAAAGTCCATCTCAACAGAGAACGATGAAGCTTCCAGAGTCGTCGGATATTCTCTGTTGATTACTACAGAAGCTAAAGAACTGGCGTCCGGGACAACAAGGTGCCTCCAGTTTAAGATATGTTCAAGCCATCTTGCTGCAGTCGGCTCAGAAGTATTTTTATAAGAAGGGCTTCTGGATATAATAGTTTATAATTGTTAATATTCGGACATTTTGACTTAAGACAATCTATACAATTAAGAAAGTGTATATACATGCCAAAGTGTTTTAGCATCAACTCTAAAAAGGATTCAGGTTAATCATAATTATATTTTAGACATCTGAGTGTGTGTGTGATGGGCCGTAATTACAACGTGACCAATCTCAGTGACAATCCGCTCTGCAATTATGAAGTGACAGATGAAAACAATAATTCACGACACAGACGGGGTGACTAATTCAAACGAATGGGCAATAGGAACGCAGGTGCTTTGATACAAGTCGCACTGAACGGTGTTGACAAGTATAGAAGTTATGTGAATCATATCACATCTTTGGCCTCCGTCAAATCTGGAGCCAAAGCGGCATGTTAGGCACTCGATGAGGGAATATCCTGAGGAATAAACATGAAACTGTCAGGCTATCTTTATCTTTAATGATATCCGTGACATAATTATGTCTTTTTATCACTTATGCATTCTACTTAAAGACTTCTAAATGTTCCTTAATGCACATCTGCACGTCGGCATGTATAAATATGTTAATTACATTACGTTCAAATCAACACAAGCCATAATTGGATTAAAATAGAGTTATGACTAATTAATATGTTTAATTACATCTTCGATGGCTTGTAAATACACTTTAATGTGAATTCAGTGGAGCTAATAAAAATTTCAAAAACACACTGTGTGTGTGTGTGTGTGTGTGTGTGTGTGTGTGTGTGTGTGTGTGTGTGTGTGTGTGTGTGTGTGTGTGTGTGTGTGTGTTGCCCACTGTGCAGAATCACCTCTGACCAGTAGAGGGCAGTGCCACACTCAGGCCTGAACACACACACACATGAGTGACAGCAGTCACGTGACAGTAAACTACTCAAGTGATGGAAACACACACACACACACACACACACACACACACACACACACACACACACACACATCTGGCGGCTCCAGTCGAGTAAACAGCATAATGTTATTACACCAGGCTTTTTTTCTGTGTGAGTGGATGTGAATGTCAGGTTTCTATTTTAGCCGCTGATAGTTTACACAGTGGAAACAGGGCGAGGGATGCAGGACGATGTGAATCATGTACAGTAAAGTGAAAATTCTGTGTTCTGTCACGGGGGGGTGCGCGGCTCTGGGTTTGGTCCTGGAACTATGTGGAAGCCTCCCTTGAGTTCTGAAACACTGCATTTCAGACAAGTGAATCATTCGAGAACGGAGAAAAAAAAAGAAGTCGGGGGATGTTGTTATGAAACTTACAAATTAGTCGGTTTATAGGAATGAAGCTGAATTAGCTTTGTTTGAGCAGACTTTTCTTTTTTTTTTCTTTCCTTGGGAAAACAGGAGATGATAGCAGACAGAAAAACATTAATTAACCTAGAAAAAGAAAAACACTGGGTCATGGAAGAACTCTGATATAAATATAGGTACTCGTAGTGGTGTAAACAGCAATTTAAACAGTGGAAGGCTTGGTATTACTACAGTTAAGTGGCTGCTGCAGGTAGAGAGTAAATAACTGTGCTGGTTCCTAACAGAGACGGCATTTTAAAATGCACAATTTGTCAATCAATGCGCCACATGTTAATGTGTTTGGGAGTCGGCTGTGCATTCCCAAACTCTTCCAGTTCAAATTCTGACAATGACTTTTTAAATACATTACTGTCAACTACCGCATGCACGCACTATCTTTGGCTGCCATTTAAAAAGCACCCGGTTCAGTTCCCAGTATCAGCGTTCCTGACATGTAATGTATATATATTGGGCATCTCATGACTCCAGACATAGGAAATTCTGAATCCCCCAAAGCGATACGAGGGTTGACTTGTCTTGCGAGTCACAAACTCACTGAGCTGAAGGCGTACCAAGATGATGGCCAGGGGAAAATATTTCAACGGTTGTAGCGGCAACAGCAGATATATCGAGGTAGAGACTGTAGTAGTAGTAGTCTTGCGACGACGGTAGCAACAGTAGTCTGTGGTTTTGTGACAGGAAAGAGGAGCTGTGTGTACGAGAGAAAACTTTTTGGAAAAGTGTGTTATCTTGCCAGCTGTCAGGGGAATGAAGCAACAAGCAGGTGACTGAGTGCTGCGCGTCCGGGGATAGAAAAGACCTGTTCTGCTCTACTGTGACAGTTTCTGAGGAAAAAAAAAAACAAGCTGTTGCAGGATAAATCATACCGCAGCATGAAAAACGCACTGTACTCTGCATGTAAATGCAGACAAATAGTTAACCAGTAAAGCTAGTAGTTCATGCATTGGCTTTTGTGGGGTTTAGGTTTAAGAACTGGGTCGTATTTATGCAGAAAAACCTTCAGCTAAAAACAGAACTTTCTCTTCCAGGTCAAAGCTGCATGAAGCTGGAAACTGGAATTTGTGCCACTGAAGTTTAAATGCAGAACTCATCCGTCTCTGAACTTCACACCGTTACTTCCCAATCTGCTCCTTCACCGTCACTCTGAAAACTTAAAGACCAAGGCGCCGAGCTGACAGACGATGAAGGCATGAAGGAGGTGGTTTCTACGATGACTTGAACAGTAGTTAATCAGCTTCTCTCGCTGTGTACTGTAACAGTAAGCATCGAGCAGAACCGTCCACTTCTCATTTGACCTTCACTGTCTTCTCTTAGATGGAAGTGGAAACTGCAAGAACAGGCAGGCGTAACTGATTAACCAGCCTCCGCTCGTTCTTATTTTGACATTAGTCGACTGATAACCGAGGAGTTTTCAAGGTAAAAGCAAGGTCCAGGGCAGTCATGCGTTGGGTGGGGGCGACAATGTTTTGCAACACAACAGTGAAAAAAGACGATGGCATCTTTAAGGCTTGACCTCTCCGTATCACTGACTTGTTGTTTTGGACAAAACAATACCTCCATGTCGTTTAGCAGCAACAAAACCAGTTCTGTCTCACTGCTTTCTGTTTGTTGTAACCATGCCAGCATGAAGTGAGGCACACGTTAATGGTAATCGCTGCGAGGCTTAGCATTTTCTTTGGCTTCCTCAACTACCAAACTACCCTTAGTCCTGTGCTGAAGCATCTAAGGTCATTACAGTCATTTCCACCAATTTGGAAGGTATCCCCCGTCCTCTGGTCATTTGTCTCTCTGATGCCAGTCGGATTCCTGTAACGCTCCCAGCAGTGGTAGCACCCTAACCCCTTACCCCAAGTCTTAACATGTGATCTCAGCAGAGACGTATAAAGTACTGGAGTAAAGGAGTGGAGTAGAAGTGCTATTTCAAAAAACTGACTTGAGTAGAAGTTGAAGTGTTCTTTAAACACCATACTTAAGTAAAAGTACTAAAGTATTCAAAATGTTTTGTACTTAAGTATTGCAGGTAGAGGTATGTAAAAAATTGCTACTCAAGTACTGAAAGTAAAAGTACAAGTACTGTTGTTTATATTATTACAAATATTTATTAAGGCACAACTTCTAATGTTACAGTGTTACAATGTTCATGGTAGAGTTCTGTGATTTCCCATGGTCTGTGAATGCGTCTGAATGAATGCAGAGCGAGGGGGCGGGGCAGCAGGTGAGAGAGCGCACCTGGGTGAGTCAGGTGTATGACGTACGGAGCACGAGCGAGGTTGATGTGAGACCGGGACTGTTCAGTTGTTTTTTTTGTCGTGGTTCCGGCCGACAGTCACCGAGTCCTGGAACCAAACCGTTCAGCAATAAATGCAGTTTGTTCAATATCGCCTCGTCATTCATCACGTGTCCGGCTGGACGCTACAATAGTAACGAGTAACGACTCAGCACATGAAAAATGTATCCGAGTAAAAGTATTAAACTCATCAAAAATATGTAGTGCAGTAAAAGTGGAAGTTGGGACTGCATACTGCATTTTAGTACTTAAGTAGTTCCACTTCGTTACTATACATCTCTGCATCTCAGCCTTAAAAGCATAAAAACAGACTTTACAAAATGAGGTTTTGCTCAAGTGTCAACTTCATGGTGGGTCTCAAGGAAAAGTCAGGGGATCATCGGTTTGCATTAACAAGTCTTAAATCTGGGATTATGAAACCTGCAGATCCTCAGTTTGACCTGCAACATCAAATACAACTTCAGTCAAAGCTTTTTGCCTTCATCCCCTTTTCCCTACTAGTATTTCGTCACCAGAGCGTTTTCCACAAGCTGTTCCATTGAGTCCCGTTGTTCGCTACTTCCTTGAACCTCAAGTGTTGCTAAACATCCAGGCTTTCATTGCAGAGCTTAACAAATCTCCTCTGAACTCACTGACAGACTTGTTTTATAGCACGACTCTTGTGTGTAATTGCAAACGGGGTGAAAGCAGTGCAGCTCGGTGCATATTTACACGCTGCAGGTATTCAGCCATCCGGCATGACTCATGGCCGCAAAACAATAGTATCTTTGTGGGCCGCCGCTAAATCGGAGCGCTCAAGAACAACCCCGTAAGCAGCCCATTCGCCGAAACTGAAATTGAAGTCAAGTTAAGCAAAAAGGGGGTTGGATTCATCTTGACAAGTGTGATAAGGCCGCGTCACAGCAGTAATCAGAAGTCGTTTGCTGCAGTGAAATAGCGCCCTGCTTCAATTAGGCATCGGACCCGAGTGCAGGCCTGCATTCTTCTGACAGCACAATATTTACTGTAAAGAGATACAGCAGTTTGTTGCACCCGTATAATGAGATAGAGGTTTAGTGTGTTTTTTTGGGGGGGTGGGTTCTTGTGGCTCAGGTGCAAGCAGGAGGGACGGAGGGAGAGATGGAGGGAGCAGAGAGAGGAGAGAAAAACAAGGTTTGTTCCTAGAAGTCCAGTTCATGGAATGATGGAGGGGCCTACAGAGAGAGGCATCCAGCAGCACTGTGTGAAAAGAGAGAAAGAGGAGGGGGACGGACGGACACGGGGTTCAAAACAAGCAAACACAAACTGGACCACGTGCTGAAAGACCACACACACACACACACACACACACACACACACACACACACACACACACACACACACACACACACACACACACACTATTTGTAGTTTTTGGTCATTTATGACACTGTGACATTTTTATTCTTGTTTTATTTGTTTGATTTTTAACTTGTGCACATAAAAGACAACCCTGAATACAATCGGAAGCTGAGCCCACCGCCGGCTCTAAATTCAAAAACTAATTGTAATCCAATAGCGACTCTAACTTAATTGAAAAAGCAATCATAATTCTCATCATTGCCCAAAACCCAAATTGAATTCCTATAAAAGCTCCTTGAACAAGCGTCTGCGACGTGTCCCCCAGTCTGAAGGATTTTTAACCGTCCTTCCTATTCTTGTAAGGACACGTGGTTCTTAGAAATACAACACACACACACACACACACACACACACACACACACACACACACACACACACACAGGACAGGACTGGATGAAAGGTCACTGTGTGCCTCTGTGCCTCTCTCTCTGTTTTCCTGGACTTTGAACCTTGCGGGCCAACAAGGGGAACATCAAGGTTAGCAAACGCGACATACAGATTAAGGGGGAGAAAGAGAGAGGGGAGCATGGGAATGGAGAGGCACGGTGTGAGGAGGGGGGAGTGCACGGTGTTTGAAGCGCGTATGAAAGGCTTCACTTCACAGAGATGGCGTTTTTATTTAAAGCTGCAAGAAACTTTTTGATTCACAGAAGAGTAGTGACAAAGAAAACATGAAAAAGTATTTGAGGTAAAGTTCTTAAAACGAAGTAAATGTCCATATACATTTAATTTCAGCCCCCCTGTCCAGCAACAAAGGTAAAAGACAGAGAAACCCTCTTTGTTTACAGGAAGGTGTTCTTACGAGAGATGGAGATGGGTCCTCTGTCCTGGCCCCGAGAGACTGACTGAAGTTCTCAGCCGTTAGAGGAAGGCCGTCGTCTTCTTCCTCCTCCTGGTCGGGTTCCTCCCCCAGGGTGGGGAAGACGGAGAGCCTGTCCACTTCGGCATCCACCATGCCGTCCAAGCTGTCGGTGAATGCGGCGAGCAGGGCCTTCTCCTCTTCTATCTGCAGAGAGGGAGGGGGAGAAAACAGCGTGTCAAAGTATCTTCTTCCATTTTTAATAAACCAGTTTCCTCCATTTTTTGGAGCGTTCAGCAACATTTCGAGAAATCGCTACCATTTCCGTCAGCTGTTGTTACATTCAAGAGAAGACAGAAATGTTTCCACAGAGGAAGAAAAGCTGACACCGGCTATCACTTACTGATGAGCCAAAATAGTTGCATTGTCTATTTTCTTCTGATTCCTCCCTATACGGTGTCGAACTTCCTTTATTCACATGCACCGACAAACTTTTGTTGGAGAAATGATTTTTTCATTGATAATAATAATTAATAATAATAACTCATTTTGGGCCAGAAAGAAAAAAAACACAAAACAACTAATTGGACGCCCGAAGCAACATGAATCAATAATTAGTTTTTTTTTTTTTAATTCCTGTGTGATGGATAAAGATTTTCAAGTGCACAATTATAATCTTCTAAACCATGTGTAACCCCACCCTGCAATCCACAGAAATGAGCCACGTGTGAGTCAGTTAGCCTTGAGTCATTGAAAAAGGTTTGGAAAATAACAGATTTATATTTATATATATGTATTCTGGATTTTTAGCCCACTGCATCACTCCTTGAATCCTTCCTTCCACTCTTTTTCTGCTCCATTCGCTCTTGCAGCCCTGAAATCCATCTTATTAATGAACGAACTCAAGATGACATAACTCTGACCTCTGACCTCTTCGGGAAGACAAATGCACAGGTTTGCCAAAAACAGGGCTTTTGTGAATCGACCCCGTTGACTCTCATCTTCCTCTCATGGGAGCTGATCCAGTTTGTCTCTCTTGCTTCAGTTTGATTTTTTTTTTCTTCCCCCAAGCATGAAAATTGTTAAATTAAAAAGATAACCACAGTAAAATTTTGTTTATCAGTAATTTTAGTCCTTTCTCCTGGTACCTCCACACAGAGGTTTGTTTACTGTTATGGAGCTGCCATCTTGCTGAGAGCAGAGTCTGGTGGAGAGGTGATAGCATGGTTGGCCTACGGGAACCCACCGAGCTCCATTCATCCCTTCTTTATCATCCAGCTCTATCTGTTCCAAGCTGCCAAACTATTTATTATTATTTTATTTTTTTCTCTCTCTTCTATCTTAAGCTCGCTGCCACTCTGTCTCTCTTCGCCCGGTGCTGCAATTTAGAATTTCAAATTCTCTACAGGACACTGAAAACATGTTCACACGTAAGCAGAATGAACATTAAAAGTTGCGGGGACACAGATTTGAGCTATTCCTGATACCTACAGTTGTTTGGGGGTTTAGTTTCCACACATGGGTTTGAATCTAACTTGTGAAAAATAGTTTTAAGATTAATTTGTTTGCATTTTTTTCATGCTAAAATATTCTTCCTATTTTAAATCTTGCGCGTCTCCGTCTGTCCACGTGGATACGTCGTCATCTGAGTATGTTTGTACACTTAAAAGCACTCATGGATATTACCTGATTATATTAATTGGATTAGACAGATATTAATTCGATTTCTTGGATAATAATTAGATTCCACAGTGAGTTGGACGTAAACAGAGACAGCAACAGAAAGTTGCACAACGACAGAAGTCAATGTATAATTATTTACTTAAGCGTATAGATGCATACCCAGCATTATGATTATCATCAAAGCAATAAACCCTTCTACAATCTCCCAAGGTAAAACGGAGCCCTGCCGCACACAAACACGGATCAATCCCGTCCAACATGGGATCAGATTCCGATACGCTGCTGTAAATAAGTGGCGTATTGACGGACAGCAGAGAGACAGAGACACCGGGAGGCTTCATCTGTCTGCTTATCACTCTATTCATTACCACGTGTTTATAACCAAACGCAGCCCGGCCGTCTGCTCTGTTGTATTAGTCTGATCAATACCATATTGGCTAAAATATAATATGCCGGGGCGGGGGGCAGCAGAGATATGGAAAACAGAGGAAACGTAAATATGAGGTCTATGTAAGTGATACAGGGGGTCATGTAAAAGCAAATCTATGTGAAAAATCTTTCCAATTACCAGAGATGTATAAAGTACTGGAGTAAAGGAGTGGAGTAGAAGTACAAGTGCTATATCAAAAAACTGACAAGTTCGTTAAACACCATACTCAAGTAAAAGTACTAAAGTATTCAAAATGTTTTGTACTTAAGTATTGCAAGTAGAAGTATGTAAAAAAATGCTACTCAAGTACTGAAAGTAAAAGTACAAGTACTGTTGTTTATATAATTTCAAATATTTATTAAAGCACAACTTCTAATGTTACAGTGTTACAATGTTCATGGTAGAGTTCTGTGATTTCCCATGGTCTGTGAATGCGTCTGAATGAATGCAGAGCGAGGGGGCGGGGCAGCAGGTGAGAGAGCGCACCTGGGTGAGTCAGGTGTATGACGTACGGCGCACGAGCGAGGTTGATGTGAGACCGGGACTGTTCAGTTGGTTTTTTGGCGTGGTTCCGGCCGACAGTCACCGAGTCCTGGAACCAAACCGTTCAGCAATAAATGCAGTTTGTTCAATATCGCCTCGTCATTCATCACGTGTCCGGCTGGACGCTACAATAGTAACGAGTAACGACTCAGCACATGAAAAATGTATCTGAGTAAAAGTATTAAATTCATCAAAAATATGTAGTGCAGTAAAAGTAGAAAAAAAGTACAGATACTGCATTTTAGTACTTAAGTAGTTCCATTTCGTTACTATACATCTCTGGCAATTACACTGTGTGCATAGCTGCAATTAGTAAAGACAGTGAGGAGAATAAACAGAAGGTTCAAGAAAGAATCGTGTCAAAGCCTGAAAAGTGGGAAAATAAGGAGGAAGCAGAGGAAGGTGTATTATATCTGTGAGAGAGACAAAGAAATCAGATAAAGAGAATGAGGGAAAAAAGAAACTATGAGACCAAAGAGTGCAAGTGAAACAGAGAGGAGACAATGGACCAAAAAAGAACTAGAGACAAGATAACAGAGGGTAAGTAAAACTGTGTATGAGAACAGAAAGAACAGACGAAGGGAGAGACCGATCCGGCCGATTCCACGTCTTCTCTCTCGTCGTCTTGTTGCGTCTTACTCATATTCTCGTCAATACTAATGTCTTATTAATGCAGCGCTCTCAGTCCTGTCCTGCTGCAAACTGTGTCGTCAACGGCGGAGAGACGAATGGTCGCTCAGGCGTCGTCTAATGGCGATCGAAAACAAAAATAAAAACCTAAGAGGCGCAGAGTCGGAGAGTACCGTCTGTGCTTACCTCACCTGCATTCCCATCATCGAGCCAATACCCTGCAATGCATCGCAGAATCAGAGCGGTTCCTACCAGCAGAGTTGCATTACATGGCCGATGATCTGGACCCAAATGCAACTTTATCTCTTTTCTTTTTGCCTGCGTTTATTCCCAAGATACACTCGATTTAGTCTCTCTAATGGGACCACGAGACATCGCTGGAGCTGAAAACCTATAAACAATCAATGATCCGGGGTTGGCTTTCATACAGAGGAAAACAAGAAGGGTATTCCCCGAATTCATTCAGCCAGTGCACCTGATACCGGAGCCTCCGGGCTTTCACTGGACCTGTAGAAGCATCGGGCTGATGCAGACTGATGGGCTGCTTCCACCATCATGTTACAAACAGCGTGACAGGGAATTACTTTCTTGGTCAGTGTCCTTTAAGATATGCTGAAAACTCCAAACTCCCTAGACTTGGAGATAGTTGGAACACCCGAGGCCAAGATTCATAAGCAGTAATTATGATTTAATTTACTTTACCCTGTAAAATAAAACCTCCAATTGCTTGGCATGCTCATGAAATGTATATATTATTATGTCTTTATAATGCAGCTTTCTTTTCTTTGTTGGCAAGGCCACGCAAAACAAGACAAAGCCTAAAATTTTAAAAAAGATAAAACACATTTGTATGAAATGAGGAGTTCTGCAGCATGATTCAGACCTGGCACCTTTCTCCTCACCTCATCTCACAAGAAAATATTCTTCAGCAGTAGATACTTTGATATCTGTGGTGGTAAAATAGTAAAAAATAGAGAAATTTGCTTTCACAAAGTTACTTCCTCTGAACTCTGCATCTCTTGGAAAAAGTCAAAATACTTTGAAGTGCAGAGCAGATTTCTACCGAACACTGTTATCCAAATTAAAAAGTTCCAACCAATGCTATCTCATCCATAACCTCAACACAAATCTCTCAGCTGCAATGCTGTGCATGAATGGGGCTTTGTATTATTATTATATTGCATGTTTATGGATTTATGTGAGGTTTTGTACAGACTGTATTCACCATGTTTTGAAAGGTGAACTTTCATTTGCTATTTGCTGAATCACTGATGTTGTGTTTGGGGGTCCAGTAGAATTAAAATCGGATTTGGGAACTCTCCACAGCTTCAGGGTGCCAACTTTGTGGATTAGACTTAAAGCCGAAGCGATCTAAACTTGAATTTATTGGCGATGGGGATTCTTTTTCTTGTTTTTGCCCTTAACTCTGCATTTGTAACATCTTCTGCATGAATTTCAGAGTGAACCAGAAGCGTGTACGCCATATTTCAGTCAGCGCACTTAAAATCTTATTAATACCAATCTATTACCTTCATTGAGGAAGCTAGAAAAAGACATATGCATGGTTTTACAGCCCTCATACATGTAGGAGAAGAATGTGTCCATGTCTGACTTAGAGAAACACGAGTTGTTCAGTATAACCGAACTGTATTTTGGTGCCTCACCTCAAAGAGCTCATCTGCTGTACTGTAGTGGATGGAGGCCGGCGATGCGTCCGCCGACTGATCGTTGCACCACTGTAGCTCGCTGAGACAGTTGACGCTGTCGAAGTCGCTGGTGTCCAGCTGGGAAAGGTCGATGTCCGGGAAGTCGGTGTCCAGACGATCCGAACACACCTCCTCCTCCCCATACTGAAGACGGAAAAAGAGAGGCGGAGAGAGGAAAAAGGTCACGTTAGTCAAACATCGAGATTAAAGCTAAATTCCCAGGCGGTGCTTTGTCTGTTTTTTTGAGATGCTACAAAAGTGCATGAGTCACTTTGTACAACATGAACCCAAAAAAAAAAAAAAACTGGAGGTGCTGATCACAGCTGGAGGGATCCTCAGTGAGAAGTTTGCATGCGTCACTCGTGTCTGTTGCTTTGCTCTCTTGTGCGATCACAAAGGAAATGAAGTTCTCTCTGAAACATGGGAAACGTTTGTCGCTCGATGCAGCCATTGTTAGAATTAGTGGGTTTAGTTCCCCTTTCTAAAACATGTAATGCTGCTGAAGTATTTTGTGAGGCACTTTGGATAACAGCCTCCGTCATCTGGCGTATACTGTATATTATTACACTGTTCACTGTCAGAGTCACAAGGAGCTCTCATCAACAGCCCCTCATCTCTCAACAGCTACTCATTATAGATAATGAGACTTTCATGTTAGAGGAGGTTCCACACTGAAACCAATAGTGGCATCTGCCCCGGCACAATGCAGGATTAGTCAGGGAAATACGTTGCATACACCAGCAGCACTTATCATGCATGTATACTTGCACATCTCCCCCGCGGCTCACGACAAAGTGCAACCGTGACCCGAGAGGTCTTTAGGTGATTAGTCCCCCTTTCTCAGTCGAGGGTACGTTAATCGTAAAATGAGCTGTTCCATTTACTCGGTTTGATCTGTGGACTTTTGTGGTTTTTTCTGTGTTTCACAGTGTCAGGGAAATCTCCTGAATCACGTGAACCATGTAGAGTTTGTTGAAAAGTGAATAATTTGTGCTGTGCTTATGAAATGTAAGACAGCATCCAACAGAGATTAATTCAGGGTACTCTACAGACGTCATGGAGACAGTGATAGAGATGAAATAGACTTGTGAAACTCAAAAATCCCTTCAGGAACCTCCTTCAATCCCCTTCACATCCCTTGAACTTCATCAAGGACCCTGCCATAACCCTTGAAACATCATTGTAGCTCTCCTTTTGGAAACTTTCAAACCTCATCGAGAATCCGTAAAAAGCTTCACAAGGACACCCAGATGATTTCAGACTTAACATTTTCTCTCAATCTTTTCAAGAACTGCTCAATTCTCAACAAAAAAAAACATCAATGACCTCGGATCCCCGGAAGAACACGACAAAAAGCTGAAAGAAAAATAAGGAAGATCCCCCTAAAGACTTCTGACACTCCCTCAGGGAACTTCATAACCTCCCCCAAAACTCTTAAACCCTCTTTAAAAAAAAACTCTCAAAAGGACTCTGTTTAAAATCACAAAGGATATCTAGAACCCTTAAAAAGAAACCTGAAACCAGAGTGACCAAACAAATGACCCTTAAAAACGCCCCTCAAGGAACCTTATAGCCATCTCGGGACATCCTGAAACCAAGACTCTTCAAAAACCTCGATCCTCAAGAACTCTTTAAGGCACAAGCCCCAGCTTTGTGATCTTACTAAAATACTCTTCCAGTCAGTCAAGTTTGCAGCCACGTGGCCTGCAGCCACAACACATTGCTGAGAGTCAGACAGAAACATGAGCCACGTCAATGAGAGAATAGAAAGAAAGAAAAAAAAAAGAAGAAGAGCAGCAGGAAGTGTGTGTACGTGACTCAGTGTGAAGGGAAGTGGCTGTGGTCTCTTGAGGGAGGAATAGGGAGAAGTGAAGAGTAAGAGGGAGGGGGGAAAGAAGAAGAAGGCTGTCCGACTGGACTTCTTACAAACATAAAGGTGTGTGGACATGAAGAGTTCAGAGTCCTGTTGTATGCATGGCGAGGAAGCGAGCTCTGTTACCGGCATGTCTCTCTGTCTTGTACACGCCCACACACGTGTACACTGTACACACACACTTCCTTTCTCATTCATCTCACTGGGCTGAGCTGACAGGGTCGACCAGTTACCCCCCAACAATCTTTCTAACCGAATCAACGGTTTTCATTCGCTATCAGGTTTCCTCAGCGGTAATCTCATCTCCAACTGACTCCAACGACAGGTTGCCCCTCTTTGTTATGTAGCCCTGAAGTCAATATTCTGTTACACTGCACGAAACGTCTCCACACTAAGTGTTGATGAGAATATTAAAAGCACGAGTGACACTTGATATAAAGTCTGACAGCAGATAAACCGACCGTTAAATGAGCCGCTGTAATGTCTTTACAACACCGTGCGACAGGTTTAAAGCGACTCAACAACACCTTGAAACAATGAAATCCAAATTACTTATTTAAAGTTAATGTAAATATTTAAACCGTGCACACTAGGCAGCTGTCCTGGCGAACTTTTACCATCTCATGAATGGTAAAAAGTGCAAATTAACACACGTACGACAGACTAATCAGCATATTTTCAGCGTTTTGCTCAATCTGTCGGATTAGCAGCAGCTAAAATCTGATCATCTATAAATTCAAATTAAACTTGAGTTCGCAGACGCACATGTAAAAACTTTCAACAGTCAATAACAACGAGCATGTATTATTAACTTTATTCATCGTTTGGTTAATGTATTTCATTAGGGAGGGAAAGAAACATTCATGATGACAAACAGTTCGTCTCCGATAGCCTCTTCCAGACTAAATGCCAGAAAACATTTCACAAAAGCAATTTACACAATTTACATTTCCCCCAAAAAAACTCATCGACAAACAGTTTATGCACAAATGACGAACTCACAACATAATAATTAATTATCTTCGCTTTGAATCGGTCGCTCGCTTCCCGTCACGTCTCGTCTCATTATTTTGTGTCTTTTCCCGTATCGAATTCTTATCACTACAGCATGTTTTACTCGTCTCTGATAATAATCACTTTACTAAATAATTTAAAATATTATCATTATTTGATTTGCTACCATACTTCATAATCATCAGAGACTTTCTCCCACTGCCAACCTACGCTGCAGACATCTGACAACACACACACACACACACACACACACACACACACACACACACACACACACACACACACACACACGGTCCACTTCCCATCAGCACCAAGTTTTTTTTTTTTTAGAAAAAGATGAAAATATCTCATCATGTTGTTTTAATGATCACAGTTCACAGAGCTTTGATCCGCGACCTCATACAACTCTACAAATGTTAACACTCTGCCTCGCTGTGTGTGTGTGTGTGTGTGTGTGTGTGTGTGTGTGTGTGTGTGTTCATTTGGTCTGTGTGATGAATGTTTATTTGGGTTGAGGGACGGATAATATAAGCTGATCATTTACATTTTCAGAGCACACACACACACACACACACACACACAGTACAGCAGAGAAATGATCAAAGAGCCAATCGGCAAAGGGGAGAGAGGAAAAAAAAATAGGATGGAGTGATGGAGGGAGAGGAGAGGAGAGTAAAAGAGGGGGGAGTTGGACTGAAGTAAGAAGGGAGGAAAAGAAAAAGGGTGAATGAAGAGAGGGGAGAGGGAGGAAAGGACTGTGAGTGGGCGAGAGGGGGAAAGAGGAGATGTGGGTCAGAAGAGAGAGAATACGAGAGCGATAGAGGAGGAGCAGTGGGGAGAAGGAGGAAGGGGGGAGAGGGGGAGGGCAGTCGTGACTCGATAGAGGAGCAGAAGAAGAAGGAGACGGAGGGAAGATGGGAGGAGACGAGAGGGGGAGAGGATGCCCTCTATAAGCCCCTCCCACTGCTTCCAGCTGCTGATGCAGGTGTGTGTTTTCACCTTGTGTGTGTGTGTGTGTGTGTGTGTGTGTGTGTGTGTGTGTGTGTGTGTGTGTGTGTGTGTGTGTGTGTGTGTGTGTGTGTGTGCGCATGTGTATTAATTAGCATGCGGCTCACATCCCTCTCTCACGTGTGCCTGACTCATCCCCCCCCTCCGACACTCGTCCGCTCATCACATCCTTCCTTTCCTCTTCCATCTCATCCTCATCTTCTCTCCTCTCTCCTCTCCTTCCCTTTCCCACCTTAACTCCTCTCATCCGTCCTTCACCAGCTCCTTTATTCCTTCACCTCCTTTGCTTTCCTCTCTTTCCTCCTCTCCTCTTTTGATGTGCTTTCCTTTCCTCCCCTCTCTTTTTAGTCTCCTCTTCTATTCCCTTTCATCTTCCTCCCTTTTCTTGTCCTCTTTCTTCCTCTCCTCAACTTCAACTCTTCCTCTCTTGTTGATTCCTCCCTCCATCTCTCTTTTCTCATACGTCCTTGTCATCTTTCCTCTCCTCACCTAATATCTTCTTTCTCCTCTTTTCTCTTCTCCTCCTTCCTCTCTAGCATCGCATCCTCTTCTTTCTCCTTCCCTGCCCTTCATTCTTTCATTCTCTTTTCTTCACTCCCATCCTTTCCTCATCTATTTTCTGTTTCTCCCTGCTCCTCATCTCTCCTCTTTTCCCTTTTCTTGTCGTCCACCCTTCTCTTCTTTTCTCCTCCATCCTTCTCTTCCACCTCCTCATAAACTCAGAGGACAGGCTGATTGATTTCTTTGTTTCCACTCAGCTTCTCTTTCTCTCTTTCTCTCCTCAGTCATCCCTCTCTCACTCTCACACACTCATTCTTCTCCATTGCAGCTGTCAATCAATAAAAACATCCTTGGGCATGACACACATGTTGCCAAAACTCATACGCACACAAACAACACAGGTTCACATGTTGTACCGGAAAAGAGGTAAACTGAGCACGCACACAAAGTAGAGAATGAGCAACACACACACACACACACACACACACACACACACACACACACACACACACACACACACACACACACACACACACACACACACACACACACACACACACACACACACACACACACACACACACACACACACTGATGTGTCATGTGATCACAGTCACATACCAGAGCATGGAAACTCTGCCGTATGTGACGCTCTGATGGGGTCTCCTGCTCTCTGTCACTCACACTCAGACACACACATGCACTGGCCCATGTCACATGCTAACACACACACACACACACACACACACACACACACACACACACACACACACACACACACACGACTGAGCACGACAACGTGCATTAGCGGCACGTATGTGGCGATCGTTGGAACATCCCCTCTGCAGCGGCAGGAGGTGATAGGCGGCTGGTGAATGTGGCTGCGCCGCGTTTCCAACACTGACTCTGAATAATGATGAAGCCCCTGACAGCTACACAACATGACTCACAGGAGGAGGAAGGAGGAGGAAGCAAAGCAGGCGACCAGGCGGCTCAGCGACGAGCGACACCTCGGTTTTATTTCCTTTTACTAGCAGCTCTGTCTCGCACGTGATCACCCCAACATCGTGTAGCATTTATTGTCTGAGCGCAACGATCTGTGACCTCACACATGTTGGTTACATGTAAGCTCGGAAACAGACGTGAACGCTCCACTGGAAATCTTGGATTCTCAGATTTGCAGCACTTAAATGAAACCAGTCCAAACGTGTCACTGATAGAAGCTTTTAGAACTTGCTGTGAATCCAAGCAGACAGCTTCCGTCCTTCACTTTTTAGAGCGACCTTCTTTTTAAAATGCAACTAAGTTTTACGAAGCTATGCATGTCAATGCCAATGCACATGCATGATTGTACATGAGAATAAAACTATGTGGAACTTCGAGACCTGTAGACAAGTCGGTGCAACAAAAGAACCTGCAGTGAAACCGCAGTTCCTCATATGAACCCTGAGGTCTGCAATGCTGACACACAGTGAACCTACAAGTACAATGCATTGTGCTACGTTACTTATAGAAAGTCCCTAAACAACCAAAGGTCCAAACAATTCCAAAAATATTATTCTAATCTAATATCTCAGCGTTTAAAAGGTCTGACCAGGTTTAGGCAACTTAAACACGGTTACATTTCAGAGATTAAAGATTCATATACATCATCTTTGGTCTTTGCTTTTATGGTTATAGACCTTGGTGTACAGACTAGTTACTGCTTCTGATAAGAGATGAACTTCTTGCACAATGAGGGAAATAACATCTTTGGTTGTTGGGCTGTTGAGTTTTTTTTTAAAGGGCTCAGTCTTTGGATTGTTCAGCATTTTAAAAAGTTTCTGTCAAAGCTGTTTTTCCTTATTATTTTAATGCACAGGCTTAATAATTAAATATTTATATCCAATGCTCATGTCCAGCTATTCTGACACTGTTTCATTTATCTTTTATTATTCACGTATTTTATTTTACACGGGCATGCATTGACCCGATAACATTGCTTTCATGTCGATTTCAAGTCACACAACACTTGACTTCAGGTGGTCAGACTCAATCCTGCAGCTCTGCTCTAAACGTACACGTCTATGACACGACTGCATGAAGGTACTTGTCAGGGAAACAGAAACACAGGCTGTATTTTTAGGGTTTGAACACAAGCCAACGCTGAAGACAGTTTCTTTGAGCTGAAAGCTGCACGAGCTTCATAGTTCGTCTCCCTCAGAGGAACAGTGCCCTCCTGCAACCGGGTCGAACACAGTTCATTTCACGATTAGCCCAGTAAAGGTACTGAGCCTAGGAGGTGAGGGGAGTGCACATTTGCATGTTTGTATCCATGAAATAAAGTTTTAAAGGTACTCTCAGTGACTCCCTGAAAATTTTACTAAAGTGGCCTCAAGCTAAAAAAAGAGTTTGAAATCCAGAAGTCTGAGGTATGAATATAAATTAGGATTTTTTTTATTTTTTTTCTGAGAAACACCACAGTGCTCAGTCATCCTTCCTCAGTGTTTTATGCTTGCTAAAAGGGGAAACAAAGTGGAGAAGAAGTGGCTTATTCTTCCCTGTTTGAATGCACTATAATAGCAGTGGCTTAACACAATAGCATCTCCGGAATGAACACATCACTCACTGTGTCTTTGGCTAAATCTTTTTATGGCTTAAATGGAGCATAAGAATGGGCAGATTAAGCAAATGGGCATGAAATTAATGTAGACACCTCTGAAGTTACTGAAAGGGCATATTTGAGGAAAAGATGCAATAACTCTTATACACACAAGAGGAAAGCATTAAACAAGAGCAGAGGAAATGGTAAACACTGTAGCATGGAGCTGGATTTCATTTAAATCCAGGATACGGTTTATGCTGATGTTAACTCCTGACCTTTTAACCTTTCTTTAAACCCACAAAAATCAACTACAGTATGCAAAGGGCACCGCAGCGTGACGACAGTGATATCAGAGAAATGGGGTGTAAAATAATTCAAATGCGTGGTGACCATTTGTGGTTAATCTGCCTTAGTAACAACAGTGAAAACCTACTGGCCCGTTCAGTCATAAAAAGCCTGCCGGGACAATCACGCATTAAACCTGCGCTATTTATAGCACGCCTGCACGTGGGAGAGGGAGCTATCTGGGCTAAAACCAGCGAGTGGATATGGAAATGCAGCCAGCGAGCGAGCGAGACTTGGGGTTGTGTCGTCGTAGCATTTGCTGGACCGCACATCTTCTATCTTTGAACACATGCAAAACGAACATGACAGAAAAAATTATTTCTGAGCCCGTTATCTCTTGTTTGACTTCTCACCATGGTGCCGGAGGCGACGCTTCCACGTCTTTCCATCGGGTCTCTATGAATAGCACGTTGGGATTTTCAGTTACACAACATCTTCCAGAAGAAGGCTGGAATTATCGCTAGGTTGGGTTAAGTCTTCGGGGCTTAAGGAGTCACTTGTTTTTAGACTAAAGGCTAAAAATATGAACTGTACTTCGATATGTGCTGGTTAGTTTAGCATAAAAAAGGTCAAACTAGAGAAAGCGACACAGTAAATACTCAAAATCTGCTTTGGAATAGTTTGCAAGATGCAATTGTGCAAGATTTCTCTGTAGTTCTTTTCTTCTTTGTGATATAGTTATGTAATCTAGGTGTTATTTTAAATAAAATAAGCTTCATATAAACCGGTTCTGGTAACAATGTCATACTTCATTGATGCACACAGAGAAATCAAAGCCCCCAACTGCTGCTGCCGCTGCTGCCTTCCTGGTGGCTCTACAGCGGGCTCTTTGTAATGTTATGTAAGGTCAGTCACAAGCTTGGTCATGTGCCGGTGAGTCTTTGCCAGTATTCTGGACTCTCCAAACTTCCCTTTAGAAACACACACACATACACAGCCACAGATACACCAGCACCACCAGCACCACCACCACCAGCACCACCAGCACTGGCACCACCATACAAGGTCAAGCTCTCTCAGCCCCTCTGTTGTAGATCACAGGAGGTTGAAGGGGAAAGAAGTACAAGTCTCCCCTGAATATGATGGATTTCCTCAGGTTGGGTAGTAACATCCAACTTGCTGCGCTACATGAATAATTTGGTTTGGACCTCAAAGGCTTTGGTACTGCTAGTTCTGAACTGCTGGATCAAGAGGTTTTAAACTACCATGCAACAAGAGAGGTAGAAGTTGCAGAGATCAGGCTTACTCATTGCAGAGTCGCTGAACTAATTCTGCACCATAAACCCAATTTCCAACAGGACAAAAATCTAATTTAGCTCTTTTTCCATTAATCACAAGTGACAAGCTGCTGTCCGGAGGAGATTTGACCTTTATGGATATGATGGAGATTCATAACAGACTAAAGCTTTGGAAAATACCAATATCCAAACCAGGTTTTGAACTCTACACGATCCAAACCCTGTGTTTGAGGAGCACTGTCATACAGAAAATGGGGAGGGGGCATATGTGAAGGTTAAGTGACAGACCGGAGCCGATATAGCTGAAAGATGGTGATGAGATGAGCCGGATGGAGAGTTGTAATCACCTCCCAGCCTCGCACACTGAAGTGACATGGAAGATATAAGGCAGGATACCAGACTGGGGAGTCTGTTAAGTGTCCCACTGCCTTAACTCTCACTTTCTTGTAGGTCACTTTGACAGGAAATGACACCTCGGAGGTCCCCGCGGTGTCGCTCAAAATATATTGACCCGCGACCCCCAGAAATGAGGAAAAACATCAAGCACAGAGGGACGTAATATCAACTGTGAATTAACAGATTTTTATCTTCTATTTGCGAGCGGTAATACAGACGAGTTGATCTTTTTTTCCTCTCCATCCTCGCAGCCAAGCGCTAATTGCTGGTGGTGTTTCAGCACTGCATTTCCCAGAGAACACGTGTCAATTAGGCAGTCTGGGTGATCTCCTCTTTTGGCTCCGGCTCTTTTGTCTTGCTCGTTCTTTTATCGCTTTTAAGACAAACCAGGAAACTTTAAAAATCTGTCCTGCGCACGAAGAGATTACTTCCAGGAGGCAGCTAATAGACGACATGTTTTTTAAGATCCTTCAATGCTATGCATCATCCCTGTGTGTAGAATTATGTTGTGACCTTCTTGAAAGGCCCCCCCTTTCTTCAGATTGACAACCAATAATTCATCATGACATGAAAGCATCGCCCGCGACTCAGTGAGTAATTTGTTGACAGGTAATGAGAAAGGAAATTTTTTAAACTTCCCGACTCGTTTTTTTTCCCTCCACCCTTGCAGCCAGCGCGGAGAAGGGATGTGCTTAATTACTGCGAACAAAAAGGACGCCCCCTCCATCCGCACCCGGCCCCACCACCACTCCACGTCTAATAAGGGCCACAAAAAGCCAATTATGTGCCGTTTGATTATCGAGGTACAAAGTCAGACAATGAAAACTCACAAGGGTAAAGGATGGAAGCTAAATTAGGATGCAGATCAATGGGAATCATTATCTCATGCCGTTTAATCTTTATTTATCCCGAGAAGCTTGACTGAGCTGCAACCTGCTTCACATTCTCAAAGTTCTGTAGCAACGCCGTCATCTGCCACCGCTTGGTTCCGTCCTCCAAACCAGATTCAAACCTGTGGCCCGTCGACCCCCTCACGGGCTCATGTTTCAAACCTCTTTGTACGACCGTCTAGGGCTGAAACTAATGATTCTGGCATTATTGATTCATCTGTTATCTCATGTTTATGTCTAATCGATCGGCTGACCATACGACGACGGGCTGGTTTCACAGCAGATATTTCCATCAGCTCCTTTAAAAGTGTCCCGGTAACAGCGACAGCAAACCAGTACGCACTGTAACACGACCTCCTGTGTAAATGGAATGCTAATCTATCATTAATACACCTGCGAGGCTTCCTGCTGTGACACATCCATTCCCACCACGAGGAAAGCGTCTGGTGTCAGTGGCAAGGAAAAAAAAAACTTTCCGTTAAGAGGCAGCAGACACGTTGGTGCCTCGAACCAGTTTGGAAACTTACTTGGAAGAAAAGGTATCCTCTGTGTCGAACACTGGCTAATCCTTCCATAATCTTCATTGTGCAACGGCAAACGAAATAGTTTACACTTTTGCATGTCTGAAGCAAAGTTTTCATTGAAGATATTCAGGTTCTGGCCATCAACCCTGATCTACCCCCCCATGGATGTAACTTTGAATCCTCCAGGTACAAAGCACGCATCATGGCATTCTCATTGGTCGAAACAAAGTACAGTATGAGCCCAAAATGAGCAAGCATGGAGGCTAAATTCTCCTAAATTACACGTTTTCTGCTTGATCCTCAGAGACATTTTCACTCCACTCCCACTGGAGTTTCTCTCGTTTTCTTGCCGCCATTGAAAAATGAACGCGGGAAGGACAAAATAAACTGAAAGGGATGAAAATCTGATTCTTTAGATAAGTGCGCTGGATCATTGGGATGCTGCTCTTTACACACAGGCAGCCATCAGCGTGTCTGTGTGCGGCTATATTTAGCTCCTCATCCTGGTCTCATGACCGGTTCTTCCACAGGCTGCTGGTGACTTGAGGAGCTGCTGCCAGACACAGATGACCCCTCACACACTCACACACACACTCACACATCTTAAAGCTTGATGATGCAAGTAAATGGGAATTATTATGGAATCAATCAAGTCTAATCAGATGAGCTCTAGTGCCAAGTGTGTGTGTGTGAGGCCTTGACCTCATGCAGTGTTGCAACCACATGAAAGTGATTTATGTGGATGTATGGCTCCCTGTGTGTCTCTCTCTCTCTCACACACACACACACACACACACGCAGGCTGTTTTAATGAATGAAATACTAAATTGGCAGCCAGTGTTTCTTATTACATGCCTCAGTAGCGCGAGCGAGTGTGTATGAATGAGAGAGTTCAGAGACGGAGGGAGCTGAATTACGTTTGCCGAAGCTTTAAAGGAACGTTCGGTCTATAATCGAATCTTAAATTCATTTAAGTTTGTTTCCTTTAACTCTGAATGAGCAGCAGGCGATCAGGCACACAGTCAGTCAGTAAGTCATGAGGTCAGAGCAGACGTGTACCGTGCATGTGTGTGTGTGTGTGTGTGTGTGTGTGTGTGTGTGTGTGTGTGTGTGTGTGTGTGTGTGAATGTGCTGCTGGGAGCACAAATGAGGCCAATTTAGAAGGAAGTGGGACACGGCTAAGAAACTAGAGGACTAGCTGTTCCTGTCGCTGCTGCTCCAGTGTGCAGCAGGATGATATCATTCATACCCCGCTCAGGTGCCCTTCAGGCAAAAACACCAAGATCCCAACCGCTCCGCACTTTTACCAGCTGCTCGATGAGTCTTCTTAAGCCAGACAGTATGCTAATGACGTGGAACAAAAACTTTATCAACAGCTCCGCATCTAAGAAGTGTTCCGAACGCAATCTACGATCACGCGTAAGTCGATCAACGCTTGCGGATTTTCGCCCCTATTCTTCGCGAGCGAACCTTTGCTTCTGGCCCTTTGACATTAAAAAACGGTGACGTTCATTTGCAAATCAAATTGTGCATGACCTAAATTAACTCGCTAAGTTTATTAACAGCTCCGCGCCTGCTAAGCATACCGAACAGCAGCTGCTTTAGGCGACGCTTGTGGATTTTCGCCTCCGTTCTTCACGTGCAGAGGCGAGAATAAAACCTTCTACCTCGACCTCAATCAAAGCAAATGGAATACAAATCATTTCCATGCACATCAGATCAGATGCTGAGATTTCGTCTCAGCAGGGGTCACACTGCATATACGACCGAAGCCTTATTCGGCTTGTTGGTAACTGGAAATGTTATGTAATCTAAGAAAATACACCAGTTAAGCTCTTGACATTAAATTGAGGCACAGAGGGGTTGACTTTGTTTACGTCACTAACCCTAACCCCTAGCTGGAAAGCCTGATCCAGTACTATCTGCTTATCCACAAGCGTGAGACTCCTGAGTTGGTTTGAGGCGCTCGTTGGATCAGGAAACACGTGGACACAAAGGGAACTCCAACAGACTGAGGAAGCCTCGGTGTGGATATAGTACGAGTAACGAAGACTCACGACGAGGGACTCAGTCTGCGGTAAAAACATCACACGTCGTGTGGAAGGCCTTTCTGTTCCTACATGTACGCTCAAACTGCAACAATAGTTAATCCAGGTACTGAAATGCAAACTGCTCTTACATGTGAGGGATTAGACTTAATCCATTTAAGCGTTTGTGACAAATTTAGGAACGTTTCAGTCCATGTCACACTCTTAATATTCACTTCTGGTGCTTTGAAAGCTGTGATGGCGCTATGACCTCTGACCTTTGACCTCATTACTATTAAATCTGACAACAGGCGCTGATGAAACATGATGAATTGTGGCCTATTGTCTCAGTAAAAAGACATACTCTGTCTTTTCTTCTCCTTGACTCGGACACACGTGCTTTCACTTCCTTCGTACTTGTGCAACGACGCGCTTGGGAAACAGGAGAGTTTTTAAGGTTTTCAGTCGGATTCTTTTCCACAGTTTCAGTTCATATTTAAATAAAGAGTTCCTTCAATGAAGTTGTGATTTGATGCGAATCCACAATGTTTCTGTTGCCTAAATCAGGAGTTATTTGTGTCCAAACATCAGCGAAAAAGCTGCACGATGTCCATGTCCGTGCTTCAACCTTGGGTCCAACAGCTTCCTAGAAGAGGAGGGAGTGGTGGCATTAAAGCTCTCACAACTTTCATGATGACCCTGAAATATGACGAATGACTCTGCATGTCTTTGGAAACCTAGATATCGATGATGTGCCGAAAACGACATTAAAAATCAAGTGTTGCTTTCTTTGGGTTTCTCCAGCATGGAATCCAGTTCGTCTACGGCTCTTCCTTCCTGCTGGGAGATCTGTTACAGCGATCTAACCTCCAGCCAACCTCTGTCGCTATGCAACCTAATCTGGCTCTATCCCTCCCTTCCCTCCCCTCCTTTTCCTTCGCCATCCCTCCATCACACCATCCCTTGGCTAGGAAGAGAGCGACAGAGGCTAAATCTGGAAGCGGCAGCCCAGGTGAACCCTCGCATGTGTCCCGCGTTGTAAGAGGCTAATGACGGAGGGATGGAAATACCGTACACACATTAAGCCAAACAAACTTTACTCGATTCAACAGGCTGATTAAAGCCGCCGCATGTGGGTGTTTTTGCTTTTGCTATATCTGCTCCTCCATCTTCCAAACGCAGCCGGGGCTGAATGCATCTGCCGATCGATCCGTCTGTCACATACATAACAAAGCTGTACGTCCTGTCTGTTCTCTGAGCAGCAGGCAGGGCCACACCCGCCCCACACACACACACACACACACACCGCCTCATCACTAAGCACCCCTGCTTAATTGTTGTCAGATTAGCAGTCAAGGCTAAATCGGACTGTTCCACCGGCCCGACGGATAAAGCCACGCAGCCAATCAAGAGCGCGTGAAGGGCAGCGGGGCAGCTCGGGTGAAACGCGAGCGGGGGCGGGATGACGACAGATGCCGATGAGTTCGGAGCAGGAGGGACGGAGGGGAAACGTGGACGGCTACCAAATTTACAGTAAGTTGGCAAGAGTTGAGCTGCCTCGGAAAGTACGGCACAAAAAGTCAACGCCAACAACTTTCATGTGACGTTCATCAGCTTTGATGAAATACAAACTTCAGTTGTTAAAAATAAACGTTTGCTGGATGGTTATGGAACTGTTTTTTTTCCATCTGTACCTCTTTAAATTCCCCGGTGGTGGGATAAATAAATTATATCTAATCTAATTATTTTTACTTGTTACAACAGAAAAAGTTCCTGAACTAAATCTAACAGTAGGATTAGTATCCGCCATAAGAAAGATGTGATGCTGCATCCTTCCAGACTAGAGCCAAACCTGGCCTCCAGCCTCAATGATGAGGAGAGAACAGAGCCGAGCGGTGCCGCCTCCACTCTCACATGTAGCGGGCCCCGTCGGGGTAATGGGATAGGAGGTGGAGGGGGAAAGCCGATTCAGAGCTCAGAAATAAGAGCAGTCGGTGGCAGCTGAGACGGTGCCGAGGCCGTGCCAGCCAGGTTCATTCAGGGCGACGCGTCAGTGTGACAACAGAATGGAAAGACAGAGAAATAAAAAAAACTCTGGGGCATTGAAGAGCGGAGCCGGGAGGCCGGCGGCATTCGCAGAGACGCTCGAGAGTTTTCAAAGAATTTGAATCAGTTTCACTTTCACTCTCAGTCGAGCTGTTGCGTCACGTTTGAAACCGAAGCGTGCGAAGACAGATGAACAGGCAGAGGGGGGAAAGGGCGATGATTTAAAAAACGGTGTAACAGAGCAACTTTTCAACCGCGTTGGCCTTTTACTGTCATCAGCCGGAGCTGAGGAATGATTCAACCGGGTTTTAATGGAGGTTTAAGGATCAATAATGCAAATCCAAACCTTTTATTAATCCTTTAGTAGTAGTTAGGAGGTTAAAACCTGGCAAAGTGTTTCCTCTGTGAGTGCCGGCTGTTTACGTCACAATGTCCTCTCTTTGTCCTCTGTCGCCGCTCGTCCAAAATATGGACCTGCAATCCTTTTAAGCACTGGTAACCACTTTCCATATTCCCTGAGAGAGACCTCTGCTGATTAAATTGCCACTGAACACTGGTTTTAACCCTCAGAGTCCGGTCTCAGGTGTCCGGCCACCCCGGTATCTAATTCCACAGCACTTGGACTCGGCCTTTATCTGGACCGCAACCCCTGCACCCGATCTATCAATCCATTACAGTCCTCCATGTGGACATCTTCCTCTCTATTTATAATGTATGTTCGCTCAGAGCTTTTACCCGCATCCGTCTGTCTACGGGAAGTTCTTTCTTGCATGTTGTACAACAGAACCTCGTGTGCGTGGTTTAAAATCGTCACGGCGTTCACTTCCTCAGGAGTGCAGCAGAAACTGGAAGAGCTACATTTATATGTAAAGACTTCTGTATTATTGAGTGAATACAAATGGGATTCTGTAGCACTTTGTGATCACGTTAAGAATTTATTTTGTTGTAACTCCCGACAGACTGAAAATCGACAAAAGCTTTGGAAGAATAAACGCAAAGACGTGATTTTCAAACTTCTTCTGGCTTTGCGATTTAACAAGCTGTGACCTGACGAGGCCGATTAATTTCTGATGACAGAGGGACTGAGACTCATTTACGTCGGCTGGAGCCAGCAACTAGTTAGTTTAGCTTATACCATGAAGATGTGGAAACAGCTGAGGTGGCTCCATTGTCAAGAAACCAAAGAAAGAAGAAAATCCACCATCCAGCAGCTCGACAGCTAGTCTGTTCCGATCTGTGTAAAAAAATGACAAGTCAGAGTTTTACTGGCGTTTCTGTCTCTGCTGGTTACCTGACGGCTTCACTGTGAACACTGAAAAATGTCAAACTGTTCCTCGATTCAACCTAAAACACTTCAGATTTGTCTCGGGACTCCCTCAGGTGGGTCCTGACCCTCAAGTTTGGTCCCACTTCTTCTGTTCAGATCAATTTTGTTTAACTTTTGGCGAGTGTCTGGCCTGCACGCTGCGTCGGCTGGATGTTTGTGCGTGCAAGTCTGACTTTGGTGAGATTTAAAAACACCTGGATGAAAGTACACAAGTTTTTGCAGAGAGCGTGAAGCTGCAGCCTCTCCTCCTTCTCCTCCTCCTCCTCCTCCTCCTCCTCCTGACGGACTGGATCCATCACTGTGGGATCAGCGTATCTGATGCTGTTCTCAATAGCTTCGTGAGCAATTAACAGTGCACGCTGATCCAAGCCAACCAGTGGATTGGATTGGCTAGCTGTCCAAAACTACACACTCAACTGAAGCCTCAGTTTTCAATCCATCATCCGTTCTCCATCTGCTTCCCGTTTTTCCCTTTATTAGCCCTTTTTCTTTTTTCATTCCTACACCATCTTGTTGATTTCCACGTCCCCTCTTCCACGTCTTTCTCTCCTTCCTTCCTCCTCCCCTCTCCTTTCCTGCGGTAATGGTCACGGTGTGACCCGTAATTCTCCGTCTTCTGTTTTACATTAATGCATGTGAGTCCTAAATTGTAACAAACAGCATACACACTTCCACATGAGGCATCAAGGTCGAACCTCCTCAATCACTCTCACCGAGGATCTCATTAGAGGAGGCAACAAATGTGAATGCCCGTCCACCCGTGGAAAGTTTTTCCCCTCCCTTCATCTTTCTCCCGGTCTTCCCGTCACATGCCGTAGACGGTGGCAGGCATGACACTCATTATTCCCTGCAAATGACTCCTCACTTAAACACCACTGGAGGCTTTTTGCATCCTGGAAACTGGATCTTTGGGTTTCTCTACATGACAATGATCAGAATCGAGGTAATTGGCAGTAAATATCGCCTAATTGCGACTTCCTGTAATCTGTAAGCGATCTAACTCCGATAATCCATATCTGTTTAAAACCCTCCATCTCCATCTCTCTCTCTTTTCTCCATCCACCCACTCCTCCTCCTCCTCCTCCTCTCGGCTGGTAATCTATATTTTCAGGCGGCGGGCAGCGTTTGTAAAGCTCTTAAAAGGATTGAAGAAAATCAGAGCGGACCTTATCGCAGGGGTCGGGTCAAAGGTCAGCCGGCGGGGTTAATGATGCCTCGCTTGTGTGTGTAGCGGAGGAAACTAATTTACTGCTGTGTGTGTGTGTGTGTGTGTGTGTGTGTGTTTTCATCACCTATGTGTGCATTTTCCGCCGTGTGCAGACACATACATGTTCAGGCACCTTTCCCTGAACTCGATTACGACTCAATCGCGTCACACCGCGCTGCGTTTTTAAAACTCCAGATCCATTTTGGTTCGCCTGACCTTAATTCAGCAGAGACAGGTCGGCCAATCAGATTACTTCAGCTCGGATGGGCAGTTTTAACCCTGATCTCAGCCGTTTAATTAGCCACAACATTTAATTAGCCACCCTTACAGTATTTGTTGTTTGCATTTTTTATTTTGGAGCTTAAATTAAAATGAAACATCTTTTCTGGAGCATTCAGTCTCCGGTCCGAACGTGGTCCACTTTGGATTCCTGTCTGTTTTTCAGCTCCGCTGCCCTGACCCTGGACCGGCCCTGCTGTCTGCTGATATTGTGCCGTCCTTTCTGCTTCCCTGACGACACTGTCTGCAAAATAAAAGGACGATGCAGCAGCAAACACAAAGTGCTTTCTGCTTATTCTGACGAAAGGACAGCTGAGGCTCTGTAACGTCAGAGAAACAGAGCTGCAGAGAGGAAGAGGAGGAGGAGGAGGAAGCCGGCACTGAGCGCAAGGACGTTGTGGGGAAATACGATCCTGCGGCTCTGTAATACGATACCACCGGCGGCAGCAGGCCTTAATCAATTATCAAGAGTCGAATTAGATAATGCCTCCGTGTGTGGAACGACCTGAATGTTCATAAACTCCCACGAGGAGAGCTTTTTTTTTTCTTTTTTTTTTAACAGTGGACTGAAATCCTGGAAAAGGTGATAAAACATGACGTGTGTGTTCAATTGCGCCACTTCATCATCAGTTTCCTCTACGGGCATCTCAGTCACCTCGGTTTAAATTTGACAGTGAATTATCAGAGATGGAGAGGTGGGTTCAACACGAGGAAGCAAAAGACACGGGCGGGAAACGAGAAACCCTTTGGAGTAAGCCAATGAGCAGGCGTGCTTGTCTGCTTTATTTTGGTCTCATTTCACTTCTTGTAGCATCCCATAAGGACTGAGGCAAGGAGCGACGCTATGGCAGTTATATCACAGAGTATTCGATCCTCTCTGCCGGTTATTCTTTAAAATCTTCTTTGATCCGAGAGTTTCTAATTTCAGTTTGTCGTGGAAAAGTTGTTTAATGGTATAATATAATGTAATAATATAATGTTTGTGTTGTGACGTGATTTAAAATCCATGAATAATGGGCAGTCGGTAGCGTAGTGGGTTAAGCGCCCGCCCCGTGTGTGGAGGCTATAGTCCTCGCTGCAGCTGGCCCCAGTTCGAATCCCGCATCGGACAGCTAATTTACTGCGAGTCACTCCCCCTCTCTCTGCTTCCTGTCTATCTTTAGCTGTACTATCATTAAAGGCATAAAAAGGCCAAAAAAATAATCTTTTAAAAAAATATGTGAAGAAAGGTTCAGTTTTGAGCTAACCATAAAGGTTTTTTTGTTTTTTTTCTTTAAGAGTGTGCTCCCCTTGAACCCAGGTTTGCATGTCATCCTTCCTCGTCCTCCCACTTTTCCTGTCTAACTTTATCGGTCCCTGTCCATATTTTGGTCTATCTGCTGAAACTCAAACATAACTATTAAAAAAATTGATACTCAGCCCTGTTCATGGTCCAAATAAATACAAAAAGAAGGGAGGCGGGGGAGTACGACGGAGAGGAGAGGAGAAAGAAGAAACACGGAGGGACAGCCAAGCCAAGTTGGCAAATCGTTTCACTCAGCAGGTGATAAAAACAGAGGACAGTTAAAGTCTGAAGGAGAATTTTAAAAAGAAAAGCTTCTATTGTTTCAGTCTGTTCATCCATCCACCCGTCAATCAATCAATCAATCAATCAATCAACCAATCAATTCCTGACAAGGTCGACCTCAAGATGAGCAGACCACATGGCAGAGGAACCCGACTCCGTAAAGTGATTGTTCAAAAACTTTGACTCTCTCTCTCCAACACACACACACACACACACACACACACACACACACACACACACACACACACACACACACACACACACACACACACACACACACACACACAGTCTCTCTCTCTCGCGGGTCAGAGCTGCTCACTGACGCGGCCCGAACAGAAGCATAAACCTGATGAAAACCTCAGCGCTCACAGCTAATTACATGCCTAATCACATCCTGTTTGCACTCCCACAAAAACATAAACAAACCTGTGTGTGTGTGTGTGTGTGTGTGTGTGTGTGTGTGTGTGTGTGTGTGTGTGTTGTGTCAGCTGAAAGACAAATAGCAGCTGATTGTGATTTCTCCCGTCGGTTGCAGCCTGCAGATTATAGTGCGGAGCTGCGTTGTGAAGATTGGTCACCGGGCAAACCGACTTCTCATTACAGAGTGGTGAGTGGTGGAGTGATGGCTGGTTTGTGGACACACACACACACACAGACTTACACACACAAGCAAAAGCATCAATAAACACACAGAGAAAAAGTTAAGGGACACAAAAAAGACACAAGCAACACACACACACACACACACACACACACACACACACACACACACACACACACACACACACACACACACACACACACACACACACACACACACACACACACACACACACACACACACACACACACACACACACACACACACACACTGTCCTCCTGGAAACTGGTGTCCCCCTAGCACACACAGGAAGATATTGTCATGACAACACACACACACACACACACACACACACACAGGCTATCAGTGATCCTAAGAGCCCATTTGTGTGAGTAAATCCTATAGTCTCAATTCAATTGTAATGGGCTGTGTTCCCCTACAGCAGGGTGGGCCTAGCTAGCTGTAACTAATAGAAAAAGGTTATCACAGCTCAGCAACACACACACACACACACACAGTCTCTCACACACACACACGCTGGCTTCTCAAGGTCGATTTCGAGGAAACGTGTAGATAAGCGCCACTCGGCATGTGAACCGAGGGGTTGGAGGGCTGAGGAGGAATAAAACAAATACAGATAGAGGAGGGACGAGGAGGCTGACGTGGCACGCAGCACCTCGTATCAGCTGATCAAAGCATAATTAATTATGACACCTTTGTATAATTATCGCAAACCAAAGAGACCGTGATGGAGACGCGGGTGCAATCGGCTCGTCCTCCCTGAACACAGTTCAGTCCTTCGGCTTCGACCAGAAACTCTGAAAGGTTCATCTGCTCTGGAGGAAACGACTCCACCCTTCGATGTTGGATGAAGCTGTCGGACTAGAACATTCGGTTTCATTTCAAACCCCATCGACGTTATTTAAATCAACGAAGTGATGATAAAAATCATCATTAGCTGCAGCGTTAATGTGTGTCACACTGTCTGAAAAACCCGTCCACTGTGTGTATGCTGCAGGTTAGCCCAGCTGGCAGCTGTCACACACACACACACACACACACACACACGCACACGACTGCATAACACTTGCGTTTTCTCAGGACGTCAAAGACACACACACACACACACACACACACACACACAACCGCGTTAGCAAGTCAGCACTTTTGGTATCCTTTACACAGAGACAATGACAGTCGGTGTCTAGTGTTACAGAAAGCTTGGATAACACACACCTGTTCCTACACACACACACACACACACACACACACACACTAAAATTCTGGAGAAAAACTGAAGCAGGACGTTTAAATTTTGTCTCGACCTCGCCACCTACAGCAGTGCACGTGCGAGCAAGAGTGTGCACGTGATGCAGGTACTGTATCCAGGCAGATTAAGCACTTATATCACAGTGATGAATCTAAGTGGCCTGGTCTCTCACACACACAGAGCTGATTTATGGCCGTTCTGTATCGTAGCCGTTCTATTAGCGCGAACACTGACGAGTTTCATTACCGAAGACTGAGATAAAGAAAAGGAGGGATGAAAAGTTAAAGATGAGGAAGGGGAAAGAAGAGAAGGAAGTGAAGATGAGGGAAGGAATGATCAAAGAAAGAGGGAGGTTCAGAGCGACGAGAGAAAGAGAGAGATGTGAGAGAAGAGGCGACACAGTTAAAGGGATGTAGAGATGGAGGGAAGAGGACACGCAGGAAAAAAGGTAACGGACCAAAGCGCGGTCACCTGATCTAATGGCTCATGTAGCAGATGCATCATGACTGTGTGTGTGTGTGTGTGTGTGTGTGTGTGTGTGTGTGTGTGTGTGTGTGTGTGTGTGTGTGTGTGCTGTCTTGTCTAATTCTCATGCAGCGCCTGGTGTGTCTGCAAACTCACCCTCTCTCTCTCTCTCTCTCTCTCTCTCTTTCCCTGTCACTCCTTTTTCTTTCATCCCCCCTCCCTCTCCTCCTCTTAATCCCTTCTTTCTTTTTGCTCAACACTCTGTCTTTCATATCATCCCTCCCTCCCCCTCGCTCCCTCTCTCTCCCTTCCACTCTGTCTCTATGCTCTTTAACTCCCTCCACTTGCTCTCCCTATCTCTCCCTCCTTCACTCCTCCTCCTCCTCCTCATCCCCTCTCCTCTTCCCGCCGAGCCGTGGAGCAGAGAGGTGAAGCCGAGCATCACGACACACCCGTTCTCTCCCTCTCTCTCCAACCCTCCCCTCCCCTCGGCCTTCCATCCATCCCTCCATGCACGAGTCCCAGCATCCATCCTTTCATCCATCCGTCCAGTCACGACTCCTTAATGGTGCAAGGAGACACCAACACTGAGTCAGAGATGAAGGAAAAACAGAGAATGAGAGCAAAGGAGGCCGAAGACAAAGACAGGAAAGAGACTCAGAGAAATAAGTTATGCAAGGCAGCGACACAAGTTTTTTTTTATGTAGATGAATTCATGTTTTTCCAACTTTCTTAAAAAGCACCTGAATGCAACTGAAGGCAGGTTTCCATTGCATCACCATGCAACAATAACTCTGACAGAAACAAAAGAGGACGCGTTGCTCACGGTGATGGATTACCTTTTTTTAAGCAAGTTTCAAGTCTTTGTGAGTTGGTTTTTATTCTGTGCTGAAATGAATGGATACTAATGGCTGCCTGGAAGGAGCGAAAATCTCATTCATCAATCTCAAAAAAAAAAAAAAACTCTGCTAGAGACAGACAGCATGATCCTTAAACACACTCCAAACTTTAGAAACTTTGAAACATTTGGGCACAAACTAGACTAGTGGCTCAGGTTTTCTCTGGGCGGCCCCATTCTTTAAAAAAGGACGTCGTGATGACGGTTAAAATCAGAGATTGACGGTTTGTCTGATAAATCACTCAAACTGAAAACAAGACGAGCTGTGATTGTAGAACCGGTTCTGCTGGGATCAGTGCAGCCACCATCTTCAGCTCAAGCTTGTTCTGATCGGACAGTTTTCCAACCGAGTAACCAAATCAGATTACAGCCACTGACAGGAGATCGTTTCAATATCCTCTAGCTTCGACTTAAATCCAAGTTGCACCAACCTCTGAACGCCTTCAGCCGTCACCTGATGATGATTTAGTGTCCGAAGGCAACGGACAACATGTCTGGGTTTCCCGTGTAAAGATACAATATCCAGAAACCGGATATTCGCAACAAGACTTCCTCTACGGTCTGATTAGACTTCATATCGAATATTTTGGCTGATCTCTATGAACATTATTTGTTTAAATAGCAAATAAAAAAGCTAATTTATCGTCACATGACATCCGATGAGATCTGAGATTACATTTCATCCGACCCAAGACCGCTCAAATGTGACCGGCCACGAACAGAAACCAGAACCAAAAATCTTTTTTGCTGTTAAGATTTTGCGTTCATATGCAGATATTCGTTTGTAGAGATTCATGTTGCACGATCCTACTTGTCCTGATGTGACCTCACAACCAAAAACACTCTCAAACAGCTAAATGGAGGCGTGATCCTATAAATGCATCCATGATGGCTGCTGTAAAGGTATGTTTTCCTTTAAAGATCAAGCAAATATAATTATTAGCTCATCAATATGAGGTCATTCCTGCTGAAAAGCAGGAAAAGGACGGAGCGAGGGATCAGCCTTAACCCAGAGGGCTGTCGGTGATATAGAGCATGGCGCATGTTGCATTGAGAGGCGGTTACACGCACTTAAAATCTGCATTCGACACTTTTCATGGGATCTTTGGACTTTTGAACTTTCTGAAGGAAGATCATGACACACAGTTGAAAGGTCAGTGTGCAGCTAATGAGAGAGAGGTTATCAGAGACAGAGAAAGACACAGAGAGGGAGAGAGATGCTCTAAATATAGTCCAGCTATCTGACAAGTATTCGTTTCAAAAACATCAATACAGCGAAGAAGGAGAGAGCGAGACAAAAGGGAAACGGAGAGAGAAGAGAGAGAGAGGGTGATGGAGGGGAAGAGACAGAAGGTTTTTCTCATTCACTGTTGGTGTTTATCGATCCCTCATTGCGAGTACTTTGCTTTCACTCCATTAGAGCCCTCTACGTGCCGTGCTACGACAACAATCTCATGTTCATCGCAGGTTGTTTTTTTGGTCCCAGAGGGTCTGAATCTGCATGCGGCGGATGGGTCGGAGCTCGATTCAGGACCAGAAATTAGATTCAAACTTTTTGTGTGGGGTCAGCCTAAAACTGCAAACTCTACAGAAGAGCCTGACGGACCCAGTGATGCTCTTTTCTTAATCCGCCTCTCACAGGATCTTCCTCCTCTCTCCCTCTCCTCTGTACGTCTCTGCATCTCTTCCTCCCGGTCTAAATATGGAAGTTATTTTTGCAGCCGTAGTCGTCATCTCTTTCCCCCTCTCTCTCTCTCTCCCCTCTCCAGTCCTCCTCAGGGAAATGCTCAGATGCAATTAGACACAGACTTATACACACACACACACACACACACACACAACAACAACACTTCCTTCCTAAAAAAACCCCATCATCTTACTTTTTCCCTCACACAAACACTCAGAGAGTCGAGACTCTCACGCAGAGTCGAGAAGGAGTAAGGAGAGAGGAGGTGAGAGGTTCTGGCTAGATCACAGGTCACAGAGAAGGTTCAGAGGTCAGCGGTCACCTGGTCTGACGCCATCCTTTATAAAAAAGGTGTGTGAATGTGCGCGTGACAGCATGTGTGAAATGTCCGGGGTGTCACTGTGCCTCCTTGTTGTAAGACAGTGGGAAACTCTGGGGGTGTGGGTTTGTTTTGAAACTCTAGCGTGGCCTGGAAGGGTGGAGTGAAGTGACCTTTACGCAGGGTGGCTGGGGTGTAGAAGTGTGTGTGTGTGTGTGTGTGTTGAGGTTGTAAGGACGCAGTAAGAAACAGCTGCTCCAAGTTGCAATCACACACACACACAGATTTCCAACACTATTTCTGTTGCGCACACACACACACACACACACACACACACACACACACACACACACACACACACACACACACACACACACACACACACACACACACACACACACACACACACACACACACACACACACACACACACACACACACACACACACACCACTATTTCTGTTGCGCACACACACACACACACACACACACTGTGAGCATGACTGTGACGGTGGTCTTTTCTCACACACACATACACAAACTTACAAACACACGCACACACACATGTAAAAATAGGCCTCAGGGTCTATGTGTTTGTCTCCCATTGACTCCCATTCATTTTCAGGCAGCAGGCCACCTGTCCAGTACCAGAAAGGTCACAGGTTTGATTCCATCCAACAGCTGACGTGCCCCGGAGCAAAACAACAGAAAAAAACAAAAAAAAACGCCTGTAAAAAAAAAACACATGTAGAGGTTTGACACGTGTGCATCAAACACACACACACACACACACACACACACACACACAAATCTATACATACTGTCACAGCTCGTACCAAACGCTTCCCACACTCTCCAGATACAAACACCCACATCCAGGAAACACAAACACCCCCACCGTTAGTCCCAGAAGAGATGGTGTTACAGCAGAAACCGGCACAGCTGTTGCGCACGCTCGACCAAGTCGACACAGAGCAGCTGCAGCGACGCGGCTGAATCTGCAGTGTGTTCAACCCGATCTGATTTTCTATACGATAATCCACTTTTTAATACATTTCAATGCACCACAATGACACCACTGTCCACAAAAGCTCAGCGGCCCTGGAAAACCGAAGATTATTTTTTTGACCTTTTCAAGCTTTATTTGATAGGAGACAGATGAAGAGTAGCAGGAATGCGGATAGAGAGAGAGATACGGGGAATGACATGCGGGAAAGAGAGTCGGATTTAGACCCTGGGCTTCCGCAGACTGAGCCTTTGCGCGGCGAGCTCAACACCGCCACCTAGATTAATTATTTAAATCCATTTTATTCACCCTGTCTGTGTAACGGTGACATCTTCTTGTAAATCAGACTGCTCACCTGGACCACCCATGTCATCACCCCCTAACCAAAAGAAAAACACCTCGTGTCCCCCCTGCAAACACCCCCCAACCCCCAGAATAACGGTGTGATCTGAACTGACCCCCCCCCCCCAGCTCTGAATCCTTCATCCAGCTAAACTGAGATCAAAGCGAGCGTTCTCACGTCGTGATGCGTCCCCACCCGACACCAGCTCTCACTCACCATGTGTCCCCTTTTCTCACACAGGCAGCTTCATCCGAGGGATCAAGACAGCAAAACAGATATTTTGGGAAAAGGATGATTTGGCAATCTCAACAACATAAGACCCTGTGGAATTCCTGGGAACCTTTTTCCTGTGAAAGCTTTGCCCGCTCAACTCCGGGCTAATATAAAAAAAAGTGGCATCAGGTGCATGTAGCAGAGGTAAACAGCCTCATTATGCAGAAGAAAGACCCCGACAAAGAACTAGAGACTTTGCCCAAGGACAAAAAAATCTAATTAAATAAAAAAGGTAAACATTTGGATCATAAGACTCTGTCACCGTTCAGGTATGAAATAAATAGATTTTTTTTTCTCTGCCAGTGTGCAGCTTCTTTTCTTTATACAAAAATGGGAATGTTAGAGAGATTCATCCAACAGTTTATCCCAGCAGCCTTTTTCTTTCTCATTTGGAAAAGTTGGGAAAATCATTAAAGGTTGTTGATGTTTTTTTAATTAAATGTCCACAAATTGGTTTCCAGGAGCGAGGAGCTCGCAGCTGATAATGAGGTTAAATTTATAATTAAATAAAAACACAAAAACTTCTTTACCAGCCTTGTTAATTTTTTTTAAGCGATGCAGTAAAGTGACTTCATCCGCAGGTTGCTTACAGGCATCACCCGGCTCTTTCTCTTTAATCAGGACCATCATCTTTCTCCTTTTCGTTTCTATCTATCTCCGTGTCGCCCTGGTACTGTATTAACTTCTAATAAATAGGCAATAAAACGCGTATAAGTCCCAGTGCCCTACATCTCAGACTCACAGTGCACTGAGCCAGCTCTGTGTGTTTCTAACAATGTGTGTGCTTCTATATCTGTATATATGTTTTTATGGCTAATGGCCAAGCCTTAAAAAAAAAAGAAAGTTGTCCTGTTCATTTTGACACACACACACAGATACGATAACCCTGCTTTGGAATTCCAGCAGAGCGGCATAATCAGTTTTGCAGTAAATACACAGCAGTAGAAGAAACAGCAATAGTTTTTAAATGGGAGTCTGGACCCGCTAACACGACCGACAGCACTATAAAACATTACAGGCAGTCAGCAGCAACTACACAGCTCACCTCTGGCTCTCCTACACTTACATCTTTCAGATTTATTTGCAGCCGAGCAGGAGAACTCCCTGCAATGTCAGACTCGGGATCAGTTAAGGTGAGGCTGCATTCAAAAACATTGTCATTTTTTAATCCTCTGTGATCGTTTTAAGCACAATTCTACCTGATAGTCACAGTTGCATGCATGCAGCCAACAGCTAGAATGCAATACTGTATATTTCCACTGTGTTACTTACAAGAAAACTAATTAAAGTTGCATTTTAACTCAATTTATTAATACCTGTATATGTATATAGCACCTTAAATGCAAAGCCATTGATGGGAAAAGACACAAGATAAATTATGGGGGATATTTCTGGATGGATGTCCTTTTCCTTTAATTGCAAAGAGTTATCATATCATTCATATCTGTCCTTTAAGCTGGAGCTAGAAGATGACAGCATGAAGACTGAAGTCAGGCAAAGTTAACTCCACATAACCTTACTCATTTTTGCATTACAGCTTTTGCAGCATTTAATTAACAAAGACATAATATCTGCTGAGCTTTAGCTCTAGCGACACATTCTCATTTTTGTCAGTTCCACTTTCAAAATAAAAGCACAGTTAACATTACGTAATAGTCACACGTTAGCCACAAAAACTGCTCTGTTAGGGTTCGATCCAAAGTGACACTACGTAGCTGACATACAGGACACAAACAGCAGAAGTCCTGCTTTATTTGACGCAACCACCTCTGTATGCGCTTTCCGTTGTTCTTTACACGAGCCTAATGCTATACATGGGTGTACAGAAGTGTCATATTTTGAAGCAGAGGTCCTGAGGACGGGCTGATTTTAGAGTCGTCGTTAGGCAGGTTTTTATCTTTCGACTTTGAGAAGAGTCAGACAAGCCAACGTCCTGCTGACTCAATACTTAATGCACGGACGTGAGAGCGACATTGAACTTCTCATCCAACCCTTTAAAAAAGAAACAGATGACGAAAGCAAAATGTTGGACCAGTCCTTTAAAAAAATGGTAAATCATCATCATCATCGTCTTTGAGAGAAATCCCAAAACTGAACTAACAGCGCGAAACAGGAAGGTGGTGCTGTTCTTCTGGACCAAAACAGAACAAACGCTTTTAGAGTTTTGCAAATCACACTTCATTTAGTCATTTATCAGAGAAATGGGCCCAAACACGACCTACGCTGCCAACGTGACCACACATCGTCTCAACTGTAGTCTCATTTCCCCCCTTTACACAAAGAAACGTTGAGAAACACAGTTATGTGTCCATGAACAGACACAAACCCTGCATGCTCACTGGGTAAGCAGTTAATGTGACAGACACCTAGAAAATCAGCCAAATATAAAACTGCAGATGGAAAACAAACCAAAACTGTTTAACTCATAAATAATACAAAAATCCACAGTCCATCACGAAGAGTGCGCTCAATCAATGCACCCCCGGAGTTCGAATCAAACGCCCATCTCTTCTCCGACTGCATGTGCAGAATTTTAGATTCGCTCACTCTTACTAAAGAAAAAAACAAAAATCTGCTTTTTCATCTGTCACGGCTTTTGTTTTTACATTTTACCCACATCTTCTAAATGCATCACAAGAGCGACGGATTGTCTATCAGACAGCGTTGAACAGAGACGATCTTGCCATTAAGTGTGTGTTTTTGAAGCCAGACACTGCACAACACACACACAGTTGCGCACGCACACACACACTGATATTTTTCTCCCTGGAGTTTTATTGTTTTTGATGCAGCGGTCAAAAAACATAGTTTTCAATCAGAAATACTTTGATTTTCTATCAAAAAAAAAAAAATGCAATCGCTTCCCCCCGGCAGCGTTTCTGTTTCAGCCGTGTTCGTATTACAGTCATTGTGTGTGTGTGTGTGTGTGTGTGTGTGTGTGTGTGTGTGTGTGTGTGTGTGTGTGTGTGTGTGTGTGTGTGTGTGGTGGATACTGTGAGTCAGCGATGTTCCCTGCTGTCTCAGAGGAAGCAGAACAGAGGAGATACTACACACACACACACACACACACACACACTCTCACACTCACACACACACACACACACACACACACACATATAGACATGTAGGCGCACGCACACAAACACAAGAGGAAGGGATTTTGCAGTTCACACATGAACATGTCAGAATACACGGGCACGCACACACACACACACAGATGGCAGTGAGTAAGTGTGTGTCTGTGCATGCGTGTTAACTGACTCATCTCATCAGTATCTTGCTAATGTGGAGACAGACGGCTGGGCCATCTGCTCACAAGGCAACGGTGCACCAGCAACTTTTTAAGCAACGTCCCCCCTGGCAACATTGCTCTCAGCTGCGCAGAGTGATCGGCCGATCCGAGTTCAGAGGGAACACACTGAAACAGCTTCCTCCTGATTTAGCCTGTGAGCTATACAGGGCTAATCTTTAGCCTGGTTGTGTCTGCATGGATAAATAAGGTTTCCTAACTAGCCCGGTTCCAACCCGAGCTATACCGGGCTAATCTTTAGCCTTGTTCTGACTTCAGGGCTTCGAAAAGGTTGCGCAATACAGAGCTTAGCGAGACTCTGGTTGCCACTACACAAACTAAAAAAAGCTTCACAACAAAGAGCCAAACGGTTCTAACTGAGCCATATTCATGAAGCTGGCTCGAGTTTAAAACAGTCGAAACAATCGCAGCTATTGTTGGAACATTATCAGAGCAAAGAGCACTCCAAGTGCACAGAGCAAAACTCGCAAATCCAAAGAAATCCATCAAGTAGACGTTTGGGGAGACGTTGGCTGTCGATATAAATCTGAATTGACAAAAAAAGAAGACAGAAAAACTCAATTTTGATGAGATCATTCTCAAGATTCACTGAATCATGCATCATAATCATGAGAATCCGCTGCGGTTATTGGCAAAAATCACTTCTGTGCAACCTCCCCAGAACGCATCTGCCGGTCAATACAGGGGGATTAGAGCGAGACGTTGTTTGGGTGAGGTGGGAGATTTGCAGCTTAAAGATGCAGCAAAAAAAAAAAAAGGGGGATGAAAAGGGTTTTTCAGAGTGTAGGAGTGTGTCGTTAACGGGGAAGGGTACGAGGTGGCGTGCAGGAATCAAGGTTGAGCAGCAGGAAATTACTGTCAGCAAATCCAAGCTTACAGGGAATTGCACACAGCGAGGTCATTGGTGGGTAAGTGGGTGAATCTGGGCAATTTCAGCACCAACGAGTCACTTCAGGTTGGGGTGATATGGATTTGTAATTTCAAGTTCAGGGAGTGCAGGTTGGGAAATGAGACTTTTGAAATCTGAACGACACACACTGAGTGGAGAAAAGTTCATCTTCATTCAGCAACGGACTGTTAGGAAATGAGGGTAAAAGTCTGAAGCTTTGACAGGATTATTGGCGCAATATTGCAGCCAAATGATCATTCGACCGGTTTATCAGAGGATGTTCAGCTTTGGTTATTGTTCTAAAACAGGGGTCCGCGAACTTTTTTCTGGTGCGGGCCAAATCAACTTTCCTTTCTGTGATAGGGTCAGTCTATAACCGGAAATGATATCTGTCCCATCAGGTTTTCGCGGGCCTTTTTTGAAATACTTTTCTCCTAAAATCCCTGATGTTGCATGAGGTTTTCAACCTGATTTTGTTGCGGGAGGAAGTAAAGTTGCGTTACGTTGCAATTCGACAGTCGCGGAGAGGGCGCACCAAGTCCACGCCCCCAGGAAGCGTTGAGGTCCGGGCAGGAGGGCCCCAGAGCCTTTTCAAGCTGACCCAGAGCCGGTCGTGGCGCATCACCGCGGAGGTAATGCGCCCGGCGGAGGCCAGCCAGTGCCGGGGAGAGGTCCCACGAGGGGATCCTCCTGCACCGTGTGGCCGCCCCTGACCCGCCGAGTTGAATCCCTCCGGGCAGACTGCGCGGAAGTTGATCACGAACAAAGTCACGTCGGAATATCCCATTGTGTGAGGGGATGAAAATTAGCTAGTACTGTAAATAGTTTGTAAATAAGGTAGATGTGAATTAGAATGCCAAGCTTAATCATTAAGTGTGGATATTTTATAATAGGAAAATGCAGTTTTGAAAAATAGGCCATGTTCAGAGGGATTGTTTGGGATCGTTAAAATTGTTTAGGCGGGCCGATGTGGCCCACGGGCCGTAGTTTGGAGACCCCAGTCCTAAAAGCTTCCACGCATAAATCTGTGCTGTGATCTGCAGTTCTCCAGAAGCCCAACAAGGAAAAAGCTAACTTTGGAGTAACTTAATTACAACGTGAACGTCTCCAAAAAAAGGTGTCACAAATGGAAGTTATTTCTTTTTGCCAAATAGATCCACAGGGACAAAACGTGTAACATTTTTTACTGCCAGTGTTATGTAAATAGACACACATATAATTAACAAAGCTCCAAAAATACAACTCGACGGCGTCCAACTCTGCAGCTTCACACACTCCTCCAGTCGGCTAACGCCATTATTCTGACAAATAACCTGTAATTCCCACTGCTGGCCGGAAGCCAACACAAACCATCTCTCTTCATCCGCACACACACACACACACAGTCTAATTACGGTATTTCAGACAGCTAAAGCAGAAAGGTCTAGTGTTTGATTACTAATTTGACTCCATTATCAGGATATAAAACATTCAGGTAAACTGTAAGCAGCCAAGTGGGGAGAGAAGAAAAGCACCTGGAGTTGTGGCAGGGTCCACCTGTTTATCTCATGCACATATTTAACTAACTGAAACGAGCTCGACTCCGAGGAACTGAAGGACGATCGTAGAAAAAAAAACTCCAAATCACATTTTGTTTCCTCCTCTGTTTGGCTATTTTCTAATTTGTTCATCAAACAATTTAAAAAACTGAACTCAGCCACGACCATAAGTGTTTGGATTGCAATCAACATTTCATTAACCTGAGCAAGGCCGGCGTTTCCATGGCAACTGCTCTATATCCCCGCGTGACTGTTCGGCGGTCACTTTTTTTTTTCTTTTTTTTTAACCTCAGGAAGCTACTTGAGACGCTCCGAGCTGCATTCATGCCTCGTACAATGCTGAGGACAAATTAACACTTCAGGAGAAAGCTTAAGGAGAGATTACAAACGCTGTTAGGTAACACCAGCAGCATCATTCCAACTGCTACTTCATCTGATCTACACGTCCGTGTGTGTGTGTGTGTGTGTGTGTGTGTGTGTGTGTGTGTGTGTGTGTGTGTGTGTGTGTGTGTGTGTGTGTGTGTGTGTGTGTGTGTGTGTGTGTGTGTGTGTGTGTACATAGAACATGACAAGAGTCACACCCAGCAGATAGTATCGGGTTAACCTCAACAGTCAGTGTGCGTGTGTGACAGGAGGGTAAAAGTGGCCGACACTCATCAGTCTATTATTGTGCAGCTGTTATCAAACTAAAGCAGAGCTGCTGATAGACACTTATTATTATTATTATTATTATTATTATTATCATCATCATCATAAGGCAGCAGATTCTCAAACAAAACCTCAGGATCATTTTAAATCGATGGTGAAACTCTCCACTGGGAATGAGTTTGTGAATTTGAACCTGAAGTTGGTTTAGTATTATTTTATTATGGACGAATGTGACATGTGTAGAGATCAATCTTCCAACACAACATCGTTAATATGTTATGGGAAGTGTAGAGAACTGCAAACTGCGTCTAGTTTCATCAACAGGTGAACATCATGAGAGCCGTGATCGATGTCTCTGTATGTATCTGTTCAAAACTCCACAACAACCATCTAATGTTTCATACCAGAGATAAAACATCAGTGTTCTGACAGACCTTAGGTCTACAAGGAGTCTAAATATAGGAAGGAAGGAAGGAAGGAAGGAAGGAAGGAAGGAAGGAAGGAAGGAAGGAAGGAAGGAAGGAAGGAAGGAGAAAACATGCAAGAAAGTTGATAAAAGGTGAACGGAAGGAAGGAAGGGAGGAAGGAAGGAAGGAAGGAAGGAAGGAAGGAAGGAAGGAAGGAAGGAAGGAAGGAAGGAAGGAAGGAAGGAAGGAGAAAACATGCAAGAAAATGGATAAAAAGGTGAACAGAAGGAAGGAAGGGAAACTGAGGATAACAGAAAAACATAAAAGAGAAAAGCTGAATGGATTAAGGATGGAGAAAGAAACATGGAAGGAAGGAAGTAGGGAAAAAACTAAGGAAATGGAGGCTGCTGATGAAGCGAGCAAGCGAGGATGGAAGGATGGATACAAGTGTCCATCGATGAAAGAGAACGAGGAGGACGGATGGATTGATGGATTACAAAAGGAGAGGAGGTAATTAACACCTGAAACAAAGCACGGAGCACAGACCCGACAAACACGATCCCTCGCTCACACACTTTGGCATGTTGGTAAACTCGGCGTGGCCAAACACACCTGGGCTACCTGCAGTCAAGCATCTCTCCAGCACTGATGAAGGACACACACACACACATACATACACACAGAGAGTTGCTAGGCAACAAACAAGCAGGTAAAGAGGGCTGACTTCAACACCCCCTGCCAACACACACACTTTTATTGCGAAACACACACAGTGACATTTCTTGGGTTTACTACACCATGCTGGCTGCTTCCCTCGCCTCCTGCATCTCCTTGGAGACGGTCAGCATTGCAGATTTGGCACACACACACACTCACACACACACACACACACACACACACACACACACACACACACGGAAACACAGACATGCATAAACACTATTAATTATCTCCCCTCTCATTCAAATCTGTGAATCGTCTCTATCTCAGCAGCCAAAGTGGAAGAAGAAGTAGCAGTATCAGGCTGCGTCATCCTCAGATGACCCGTGACACAAACTGAGGTGCACGCTCATACGTGAACGCACACACACACACACACACACACACACACACACACACACACACACTCACACACACATGCACGATCACACCTCGGGCACCCACATGGGGACACGTGAAAGAGCAAAGAGGGACAGGGAGGTCGTTTCTGATTGGACAAAAAGCTCAGTTAGCATTCAGACGCACTGAGGCAGACTTTCACGACGACCAAAGAAGAAATGCATGAGTGAGGCGTTACGCGTCCACTTCCCTCCTCTATTCCTCTTCTTTCCTCTTCTCATCTCCTTTTTCCTCCTCTTTTGTCTCATCTTTCTTTTTTGCATCCTAACTCCTCTCCTTTAACCACAGCTCTTTCTCCTCCTTTCCTTTCCTTTCCTGCACTCCCTCTTCTTTTCCTTGACACCATCTTTTTTCTTCCCTTCCTCTTGTTTCACCTCCACCTCCTTATCCTTCCTTCTTAAAGAGGCCAGTGTCCTCCTCCACACCTTTCTGACGGTGGCTGCGTCCAACCGTTTCTGGAGCCACATCCTCAGGGTTTGAACTTTACTATTTCGTGTGCACAGCTGAGTGCGACGCCACAAACAGCCTGCAAACGCGCACCACATTTCCAAACGGCGTTCTCATTGCTCTCCGTCTCACCTCCTTCTGACCTCTCTCCCCTTTTTCCTCCTCTGTCCCTTCAGTCACTCCATCTCCTCCTCTCATCTTTCCTCCTCCTCCCTCCCCATCGCGGTCCATATCTGCTGATATGCAGCAGTCATGAAGGTCACACGGCTCCCAGCCTGAAGGACACACGCTCGGATGCAGCATATATGTGAGAACGTAGCATGGAAACAGTGCGGCTATAAATACAGCATGCAGCCCCGGCTCCCTCTGCTCTCTGTAGTGCCGCCTGCAGTACCTGTGAAAGTATCAGACCGAAGAAGAAACAGAACCACACAAGACATGTCAGAGAATTATCGGATTCAGCTTGAAGCCGCGCAACCTCGGCTCTCTTTCATTTACCGACATCTGCAGCAGCAGCAGCAGCTCCTCCTATACGGCTTCTGAACGCCAACCTTGAAACCAACGCTCCAGATAGCATTATGGATTTTTGCTAAGATTAAAACGTGTCAAGCTGCAAAAGGTGTGTTCAGAACCATCAGGGGATTTATAACGTGAGGACGGAGCAAAGAGGAATCATTCATGATAAATTTATATTAAATTCTGCGTCCGACACGGTCACTCCGCCGCCTACACCAGCTCATAAATTAAAATTCAGGAGCCAAATCTAAAATTCATTTTCTTTTATCACTTTTTTTTTAATTTAAAAGAAAAAAAGCAACACGAACCAATCAGAATTTCTGCCAATCAAAGCTCAAATTATTCACACACCACTCGCCTGGTAACACAACTCGAAGTCACAAACGTGTGATTAGTTTAGCTCCAAATGTTCCAAGATTTTAGTGTTTTCATCCGAGCTCATGGGCCATTAAACTTTAAAATCCACTGTGATTAAATTGATTTGTTTTTAATGGCTTCATTTAATAACGGTTTTGTGGGTTGGTACTGTTCAATCACTTGTTTGAAACATCATGTGTTCAGCGTTTCACTTTGATAGGGGGTATCCATCCATATTTGATCAGGAAAGATCATTTGCACACTTGGTGCATGTAAAGTGCACGTCTATGGGATATTTATTGCATAAGTTCGACTTATTTTGTGTGTTTGAAGCTGCCGTCAGCGTAGAATCCACACGTGTCAGTGTGAACACGTAAGCCGGATAACTTCATGCATCCTGACTGATCGAGAACCAGCTCAACATTGTCCCTGATGTGTTTCGAGCCTCTGACTGAGTCCGACTCATAGAGGAAGATGTTTGCAGTCGAGTGAGTTATTCCACACGAGTGTGCATCATGTGCATTACAGCTTTTATCTGAAACCATTTGCACCGAGGCGGCTCTATTTTTTAACCGAGGTCTGATGGCTAAGAAAAGTGTTTCTCTTCCCCAGGGCTCTGAACACTGTGCTTGGCCCAGATAGACACTAAGGCTAACCTCCAGTAACAGCCCAATGTGGTGCTGTGATACCAGCAATGTAGACTGACAGTAAAAAAAAACAATGAAGCCAATGATGTGACGATAAAAAGTCCATATATGTGTTGTACAGTGCATCTTTCCATTTAGAATCGATAAAAACAACTTGCTTGGAGGCAGTTTGGTGTTACAGTTTGATGAATTCCTGATTAGTTTTGGACTTTTGGCTCATTTTATCAGCCGACAATGCAACGCAGCTCATGTTTTAACTCAAAAGCCAGTCCCTGAAAGTGACAAACGGCGTTCCGTGCATCTGAACAAATCCAATTACATAAGAAAGGCGGCTGTAATGACTGGACAAAATGTAAACGAGACGTAGAGAGAATTAAAACAGGCTGTAACTCTAAATGACAGCAATAAGATCCAATTTCAGCCAAGCCCCCGTTTTAATCAGGCATTCAGCTGCAGCTCTGATGCAGAATGCATCCACGCAGCTTCGGCTGCAGAGATCTACAACAACACTGAGACGTGCGAGGCTTTAAACATCCTGACAGCTTCTCTTGACATTTTCTTACAGAGCGAGAACTGCAGAAGTGGCCTAAGAGGAGGCCTCCGGGAAGCCCGAGTTTGACATGCTGGCCAATCAGAGATGCTGGCCCTCTCCTGCAGCAACACACACACACAGACACACACACACACAGACACACACACGCACACACCGTGAGGTTGCTCAATATGGACTTCGAGTCTAAGAGGTGACAGGCGCCGCTCAAGAGGTCGAGTTGGCGTCGTTTCACTTTTCTCCGAGCACCTTTGATCCAGTTTCATCACAAGAGCACACTGTCCTCTGGCACAGGCCTCACACACACACACACACACACACACACACAAATGGTCAGATGGTGACCTCACAAGCATGTGAATGACAGAAGACTTTTCTGCACGTTCTCAAGGATCGTCAAGTGCTCCCACGCCAAAGTAGAGTACGGTATTTCAGTCACATGCACATGCACACACAGCACAGCTATAAATATGTCTGGCGTGTTCACTTTCATGTTTTTATGTGTGTGTGTGTGTGTGTGTGTGTGTGCAGAGAGGTTGACAGCAGATGCAGCCTCTCTTTATATATATATAACCAGTACCTACACAAGTCGTGACACGGATACAGAAATGCAAGGAAAGGTAAAACTAAAAGCATGACTAGGCATTAACACGTCTACTTACAGTGGATTTTACTGCTGAGCCAGTTGCGTGCGACACAAACTCAGGTCAAGGCACGCACGACCGCAACTTGTAAGAATGCCCCCCCCGCGCCTTGACCTTTGACCTTTGTTAACCCTTCCTAGCAGTGGGCAAGGTGACTAAAAATGCAGAAATTTATGGCCGCGGGACAAAAATACCTGCTGTAAAACCTCATCCGGAACACACCGCACTGCAAGTATGAAGCAGTTGGTCAGCGAGCGCCTTGCTAAAGGCCACGTCAGTCACCTCCACCACTCAGATGTAGATGTTTGGGATGAGTGCGACAGGTCGAATGATAATTTTAGAAGAACGCTGGCAGCTTCTGCTGAAGATTGTTGTAAGGGCAAAGCTCTGTTCTTGGATACGCATACCATTCAAATAAAAATAATATATATATATATTATCCCCGCTGAGATGAAGAGAATAAGCTGCAGATAAATAAAGTAAAAAGCTTTCGTACTGTGAAGGTAAAAGCCAAAACATAAAGAACCGCGGAAGAGTTTGTTGTACGAGCTCCAGCAGAGAAACCAGCAGGTTTATTATTTTAATGCAGAACAAGGCGAAGGCGACGCCACAAAGACATTTTGTAAACATCGTCTCGCCACCGTCCTTGGCAAATATTATATACACAATCTGAGCCGAGGATAAAACAAAAAAAAGACACAAGTGGCTTTCACTCTTAGACACAGAAGGGCAGTAAGAGTCAAACTGTTCGGTGATGAAACACTTTGGAAATGAAGGAATGTCTTAAAAAATTTGGAGCCAAGAGGAACTTAATTTTAGTCATGTGTCCCACTTCGCCTCATCACAATAACCGGACTAATCTGTGCTATCTAAAACCCATGCTATAAAAAGATACATGCCATACATGCAGCAACAAATTAGACTCATCTTTTTGTGCCATTTTCAAAAAAATCCTGACTTTAAAAGATATTCCCGATATAATACACGGCAGAGTGCGTCTGACAAACTCCCAGGAGGGAGAGGGATGGTCAGCTAGCCCACAGAACTCTGCGAATACAACAACCAGCTGTTCACGGGGCGACTGCAGCTCACGCAGCGGAGACGCCGAGGGTATATTAATGGAGGTCACACCTGTGCAGAGTTACATCATGGAAGGCTAACGTTGCTGCAGCCCCCTCCCCCCCTTACAACATACAGATACGGCGGTACATGTATGACGGAAACACGCGTACAGTAGCGGCGGATCGGTTGGCGCTATGATCTAAAGTATCAGTATCTCCCACCTCCTCTGTGACGCGGCTTCACACACGGATCATGTGAGGGATCCGCTCGTATATCAGCGAACTACCACACACACACACACACACACACACACACACACACATCACCACTTGCAACCTGTCACCGCTTCTCTCACACACACACACACACACACACACAGGTATAATTTACAAGGACACAAAACCATGAAGATGCAGGGACAGTCAGTGACACACTGCTGCATCATGCACAGACACACACATCACTTACACACGCACGCTCGCATAAACACCTTGTCACACACACACACACACACACACACACACACACACACACACACACGGAGGCAGCGGAGGGTGGCCGGTGCAATCAGCGACTCTGTCCTTGAGGCGGAGTGAGGGATGCCGGGGTGCCACATCATCGTAGAAGGCAGCTCACGCACACATGACTCGGGTCGATGTATTACACACACACACACACACACACAGACACACACACACACACACACACACACACACACACACACACACACACACACACACACACACACACACACACACACACACACACACACACACACACACACACACACACACAGTATATTAGGAAAAGCTGGAATGTTATGTCTGACACAGGCACGCTATTAAGAGACAAATGTTTATTGTCTGTGAAACGCTTTAATATTCTCCTCCAGCTCTGACATTTCAGCTTGTTTCCTCACACGGGGAATGTTCCTGAACCTCTCTCTCAATTCCCCTCTTCTTTTTTTTCTCTTCATCTTTTACACCCTCTCAGTTTTCAATTAAACTCAAGAGACGCTTCATCATCAGTCTTGATCTCCCCATCTAACTCTCTCCTCTCTTTGCCCTTTTCCAACTATTCTTTAACTTTGTCTCCTTCTCTGTGCTCCATCATCTTTCTGTCTCTTTCTTTTTTCGCTTCTGTTTTATTGCCTTTCTTTGGGGGACGATCCGAAGCTTCTAAACGTCACATCATTTCCTGTTAAAGAACATATCCGATTTGATAAATCACACTGTATTTTACTGTCTGTACTGCACTTGATGATCGGTGAGCGAACAGAGGAAGGAGACGTTAGCAGACTAAGGCTGCTTACTCACATGTGACGAGATAACCGGGGCTTAATGGCTTAACACATACAGAATTAGTCCAGTACAACCAGTTGCACTGCTCTGAAAGTTCCAGTATGTGCACAACAGTGTACATGTATGCATTTACCCCCCCCACATATCATCTCCAAACGGCTCGTTTTCCTACCGGCAGCTTCTATTCTTCCAAAGTTTCCCCAGTATTTTCGTCTAAAGATGCTTTTGCAGCTGCAGCAGCAAGAAAAAACCCATCCCCCTAATCTCACAGATGGTTAAATGTTCGAGATCTGCCACCAAAACGCATTAACACAGACGCACACAGGCATGCAGACACACAAAACACTAATAAAAGAAAGTGTGAATTGTTCCAAATCAAACAAATGTCTGAAAAAACAACCTGCAGGAGCAAGAAATCACATGCTGACATCCTAAAATACAGCAGGAGGAGGAGAGGGAGGAAGAGAAGGAGACGAGAGAAAGGAAGGGGGAAAGGAGGAGGAGAGGTGTGAAGAGATGGCTCGGGGAGAAAAGAGGCGATAACACAAAAAGACGGAGGGTAGAGGAGAGGAGTGAGGACGAAGGGGAAGAAAGGGAGGAGGAGGAGGAGGACAGGACAGGTAGAGAGGAGGCGAAATAAGAGGAGAGATAAAAAGGGAGGAGAGGAAAGAAGAGAAAGATGTGAGGACGGACACACACACGCACACACAGAAACACACAACCAAACAAACACTTTCAACAAAAAAAAGCAGCAACCCCTGGAGGAAGAGGAATCACAGTGTGAGACGTCTGACACTGAACTTTGTGTTTGTGTGTGTGTGTGTGCATGTGTGTGTGTGTGCGCGTGTGTCTGTGTGTGTGTGTGTCTGTGTGTGTGTGTGTGTGTGTGTGTGTGTGTGTGGCCTCCCCGCTGGACTGCAACACACGTGACGCAGGGACTCGTGCAGCAGCAGAGCCATATTAGGTAGAAAAGAAAGAGAGAGAGGAAACAAAGACGGAGCGACGCAGACTTTGTACCACGACCTTTGACCTCACTGCTTTATCTCTGAACACAGCTCTGCAGAAAGTGTACCAGCTCCTGAGGTGTGTGTGTGTGTACTTATTTGCATGGGAGTGTATGTGTGTGTGTGTCACTGCAGCTGTACCAAGTACAAAAACCAGAATATGTGTGTGTGTGTTTGATAAGTGTGTGTTCGTCATCAGATGTGAAGCCGCGCGGGCTTTGAACTTCCCAGCTGTCCCATCAAAAGATCTGCTTCCTCTCTACATCTCACACACACACACACACACACACACACACACACACACACACACACACACACACACACACACACACACACACGCTTTTATTTTGCCATTATATTCAGGCTGTCCCACAAAAAACACACACTGACACACCCACACACACACATGAAGACAGAACATAGTGATGTTGTGTGTACACAAACGGCACATGATCGCACAGGTACACAAGGACACACAGACATCCTCTTATTTTGCCATCATGGTTTGGTTTGTACACACAAATACACACACATACACACAGTTATCTTTGTTTTGCATCTGGTTATTTCGCTTCCAATAATACATAAATCACAATAAAACAAAAGTACAAGTTTTCTGAATAAGAGACGCACACATGCAGCTGCAAAACAAGCAAAAAAATGAAGAAAATCTACGAGTATGAGCACGAACGACGACTGAAAATGAAATATAGATGGACAAAATCCATATCGGCCTGCAGCCATTTCCACTATTGATATATGCCAATTTATTTTCACTTAATCTATTAAAAGTCTGGGCAGAAAACGTCCTGCAGAGGCTGCGAAGACCCCCTCGACCACCTGCCCAAACCCCAAAGATTTTCAATATGCAAGGGTATAAAACAGGAAACTAGGTCAGCCTTACATTTGAAGGTGCAGTGTGTAAGATTTAGTGACATCTAGTTGCTAAATGAAGCCCCCTCGCTTCACCCGCTCCTTCCTAGAGTGAAGGAGAAACTACAGAGGCTGACAAAAACTCAACAAATCTGGCATATTTTTGTTTCAGCATTAATACACACAGTCATGTTCAAGTTGGAAAATACGTTCAAGGATCTGGAAGAGGAAAATCTCTCCTGTTTTTTTCTCTCAGGTAGCAGCTGCTTTGGTAAATGTCCCTCGCTGTCACCGTGTCTGCAGCAAATCTTTCACCTGGCAGGCTGGAACTGGCCTTCACACACACACACACACACACACACACACACACACACACACACACACACACACACACACACACACACACACACACACACACACACACACACACACACACACACACACACACACACACACACACACACACACACACACACACACACACACACACACACACACACACACACACACGGACAAAGCTCAGGTAGCTGTTTAGCTCGGAAAATGTCGCAGTAAATAACACACAGGGTGGGACGGACAGCTGATGTGAGACCTTGTGCGTTAGTGTGTGTGTGTGTGTGTGTGTGTGTGTGTATGCGTGAGCATGTTTATAGGGGCCGAACGACCTTCACGCCACCACCTCATTCCATTACAATACTTCCCTCATTCCCCCGTACACAAACACACAAATACACTGTTGTTGTGATGACGTGTGTCCTATCCTCAAAATGTGTGTGTGTGTGTGTGTGTGTGTGCGCGCAAAGAACAGCTAAGGTTCAAAAGGAAAATGATGACAATTGTTCAGTTTCACACACACACACACACACACACACACAGACACACACACACACACAACTCATTCCTCGAGGAAATGCATATTTCAAGAAAAAGAAGACAAATTATGGACGTGCACATTGTCACGCTGGGAATTTGCAAATTTGTGGGTGTTAAACGAGCTGTGAAGTGTGTGTGTGTGTGTGTGTGTGTGTGTGTGTGTGTGTGTGTGTGTGTGTGTGTGTGTGTGTGTGTGTAGGATGTTCTTATGCAAGCGTTAGTCATCTCACCAGTCTTGACATTTTTCTTTCCATATGAGAGGAAACGCTTCCAGTCAATCATCAACCGAGCAGGATTACTACACAACCACATACAGTACTAAAGTATTACTGCAGTACCACAGTAAGACATTGTGGTATTTTTTCCTCAGACTGCAGGATTTTAAGATTTAAGGTAGAGAATTATGTTACTGCGCTTTTACCTTCATGGCAGCTCAAACCTCGTTACCGCTGGCAACCTCCCTGCTGAGACCTGAAGTTTGTCACTTATCTGTAAAAGCTGCCATGTCTGACTTCTGCCATCACATCCAGCAGAGAGTCGCTTGTTTGTCCATCTCCAATCCGCCACGCCACAACCTGTGAGGCTGATTTCCCATCATTAGACTGGTTCAACTCTTACATCATTTTATGTACCAGAAATATGTTTTCTGGCACATTTCTCCACGGGATCATATTACTGTTTCACTTCAGAGTCGTTTTACCCAGAAACTGAACAAATCTGCCTCGGTTCTGCTCAAATTGAGATTCTAAAGTCAGAAACAAGCGGCGTTTTACTGCCACTGTTTAAGTGGACCTCCAAAGCGGCTGCCAGAGGGGGCATTACATCACTGAAGAGCTCTTTATCCCTCCGTTGTACACCCCTGCATGCTAAAACGACTCCATGCAGACGGCGGCCGCGTTTGGAAACTAAAACAATTCCCGAAGTGAAGCTGTCGGGGGCGGCATAAGAGCGTACCCCCGAACACAATGAACTGCTGCTTTGCCAGAGTGGAGCTCTGATTCGTATTGGCTGCGTGTCTTCTTCTCTTGCGCTGGTGGCCACGATACAAGAACATGACCGGAGTGTTAGGAAGCGAGGAAAGCTCTGGAAAAGCTTTTCTCCGCCGGTTTCCGAGGTGTTCAGGGTCCTCATTCAGCTGCTGGCATCAGGACTAATGAACGGGACCAATTCTGATGGGACCGGGACATACACACCATACTCCTACACACAAACACACACTCATTCAGCCTTCCCAGTAGGCGGTCCACTACATTAGCAGACAATATGGCAGTAGTGCCACCCAAACACACAGAAAAAGCCACAAAAGAAAGAAGGCAGGCCCCGGCTCTGACCTGGGTATCAAATAGCGTTATGCGTTGATCTGACGCAGGGCCAAACGGGGGGGGCCCTCCAACTAGCCTGATTTGTTCTGCAGGTCCAACAAAGAGCTCACTCATTTAACCACATTTATATCAAGGTGTCAGGACGTCTTTCAGACTTATTTCCAACGCAGAGCCGCTGCAGTACTCAAGTGGTCTAACGTTTTTTTAAACCAGACCAACCTGGAAACCCAAAGAACAATCTGAGGCTAATTAAGTCTGGTTTGCAAGACGGGGATGGCCAAGGCCATCCAGGGCTAAGAAAGGCATATTAACTCGGTGCCTCATTATTAAATAGAAACTTAGCATGAATATCAACTAAAGTGCTACCCAACATGTGCTCATTAGCCCGCTTTGCTCTGCGGGAGAAGACAGGAGGTTAGCAGAGATGCTCTTCACCCCGCCGCCAACTGAAATGACCAATAAAGGGCATCTCCGGCTTACTAATTAAAGCCGGTTAAAATTTCAAGGCCATGAATGTCTCTGGCAGTGCGGCCTGGACGTCCACAACATGGGAAGACGTTGCTTTTTTTTTTTTTATAAAGGCTTACTGATTAACTCGGTTTCCACTCTTGGACTAAACCAGTTTAGTTTTTCATTTTCTCCTTTCATGAAACTCTTCATTTTTTTATTTTAACCAGAAGGAAATGAACTTGATCATGACTCCAGTTTCACTTCCTCCATCTTTCCTCCACCTGTCTGTCTCTTTTGTCTACCTTCTCTCTTCCTCCTCCTCATCCTCCCCCCAACCCGACTGTCTTCCCCCTGAAATCACCTGCAGAGGAATCGATAAGCCATCAGACCATGAAGACTCCCAGACTGTCTCTCCCTCTCTCCTTCTCGTGCTCTCTTTCTGTATTTCATGCCGTGTCGATTGGCCATCGGCCTGCCTCTGACAGTGTTTGTGCTCCTCAGCCCGTTGGTGTGTGTGTGTGTGTGTGCACGCTGTCAAACTAAATCCTGGATTCGACCGACAAAACATCCATCACTCACTTATGGTAACTTGTAGTTGTCACTGAGGGAGTGTGTGTGTGTGTGTGCATGTGTGTCCCGGCAAACTGCCATCTCAAACTAGACGGCTCCAAAATATCGGTAGAACGATATTCAAGTGAAACGCAGGGAGCCATGCTGACATCAAAGAAACGATCAGAGAGAGAGAAACGAGTGAAAGGGATGAATACAGTAAATAGAGAGTAAGAGAGAGAGGGAGAAAAAAGGGGGGGAGCGACATTGCCAGAGAGCGAACGGGTGAGAGAGTAAATGAGAGGCGGAAAGAGAGGGAGAGAGTTGAAACGAGGTCAGGCGATGCTGAGAAAAGCACAAAGCCGAGCGGAGCCGAGGGAAAAGCATGACGCCCGAGAGAGCAACGAGGGAGAGGTGTGTGTGCTGTGCTGAAAGGTGTGCAATGACAGGAGTGTGTGTGTGTGGGGCGAGACCATGCTGCAAACACACACACACACACACACACACACACACACACACACACACACACACACACACACACACACACACACACACACACACACACACACACGACTGGCAGGTAGGTTTCTGAATGGTTGATTCTGGTGTAGAGGAAAAACACTGACGCTGCTACGTATCACCTAACACCAAAACCGGCTACATGACCAACTCACTGACAAATGAAGGAAGTATCAGGTGATGTCAAGCAGTGAAGTTCATCCAAGCAGATACATTTATGCCATCAACCCCTTCAGCAGCCCATGCCGGATCACCAGGGGTGAAAGGCGCGGTCCAACCCTGCATGATTCTGCACTGCACCCTGCACCACCTTAGCCAATATGACTAACAGTCAGGTATAAAAAGTGTTTCCATGTACAGAAACTCAAATATCTTCGGCAGAGTGATCGCTCATGACTGTCTGAATGCGATTCCGGAGGCTCCGGAGGGGAAAATCTCTGCTAATATAGATTTTATGCATCAAGATGACACAAATCAACAGTCATGCATCAGCACAAATCTCTGCTCCGGCAGCTTCCACACACACACAGGCTTTTTTTGGGGGTATTAAAGCAGAGAAACAATAAAACCAGAACACACTGATCCAGGCTGCTGTGTTCAAACTGTGGTGACGCGGCATGAACATTCAGTGACAAGCAGCACACGCCCGAGTCACCCACGTGGAACGCAGCAATAACTCAAAACACCTTTCACACACTCGCACACACAAAAGATCCCTGCAGATGAACACGTTTAAACACATACTCACACAGACACACACACTCACCATGAAAGAATTTGGCTTATTACCCATGTTGCATCATAATGACATTCCTCAGTCAACAGCAGCCCCGGCCTTGGTGTGTGCGAGAACGAGAGAGAAGGAGGAGGAGGAACTACAGTTACTACACACTTTGAGTGTCTGTGAGTGCAATCAACAAGACGCCACTCGTTTTTTAATCCGCTGATGGAGATATTCACACAGACAGATCGACAGGGGGAGGGTGGGTGTGCGAGCGAGAGGCAGACGCTGCACACAATAACAACTCCAGTCGATTTGAAATCATTTCCTCATTAACCTGAACCCCGCCGCCGCCGTCCCTACAGGCACAGCTCAATTTTGTGATTAAAAGCAATTAATGCAAATTATTGGATCAATCTCTGCAGCGACTGACGGAGCTTAGGAAGACCTCCAAGAACGATTGGGACGCGTTACTCACGAGGCGGGTTCTTCACGCTGAGGAGATGTACAAAAAATAATCATTTTTAAAAGTGGAAGAAGGCAGCGGCAAGATGACTTTGATTACGACTCACAAAATGAATGTCTGATCGCACAAATTATGCGTAAACCTGGTGATTGCTGATGTAAAACTGTGATATCATATACGCTTACATCAGTTATTAATGATACTAGGGCTGGTATCCACCATCCATCCATCCATTCATTCATTCATTTTCTAGGAGCGTTTATCCTCATCGAGGGGTCGTGCAAGGCTGGAGTCTATTCCACCCCGGCCAAGTCGCCAGCTCATCGCAGCGCACACAGAGACAAACAACCTACGGGCTAATTAGAGTCACCAATTAACCTATTAGGTGTGGGAGGAAGCCGGAGTACCAGGAGAGACACACGGGGAGATCTCCACAGAGAAAGATCCCTGTAAGGGTTCATGCGTCATGTAAAGAAACACTCACAAACAAACTGAACACGATAAAATAAAATATAACCAGTGAAAAAACAAACAACCAGCAGCTAACTGAAGCAAAAAATAATGATCAACCTATATATGAAGGAACAATAAATATCCATATCAGAGAGAGATCTAATCACTGGTAATCCTCTGGATTATTATACAACAGCAGGGAGCCCATCCACGCTCTGCATGCATGATGAATGCTCACGGGTGTGTAGTTGTAAATATGTATGTGCAAGCATTATGCGTGTGTGTATGTGTGTGTGTAATGCCAGATCGTCGTAGCACTGAGCGGTGTGGTCACGCAAGCCTGAGCTGCCTTTGGGAAGTAGGTCAACGAGCGAGCAAGGAAAAGAAAGAGAGAGTGAGAGAGATGAATGAGAGACACAGAGAGAGAGAGAGAGAGAGAGAGAGAGAGAGAGAGGCAGAGAGAGAGAGAGACACAGAGAGAGAGAGAGTAAATCATGACGGGATAAAGAGAAGAAGAAATAAAAAAAAAAAA
>CM014083.1:31934340-32093373 GCA_004119915.2 Collichthys lucidus | reverse complement strand
AGTGTGCGTTTGTGTACACACAACATCACTATGTTCTGTCTTCTTGTGTGTGTGTAGGTGTGTCAGTGTGTGTTTTTTGGGACAGCCTGAATATAATGGCAAAATAAAAGCGTGTGTGTGTGTTCGTGTGTGTTCATGTTTGTTTGTGTGTGTGTGTGTGTGTGTGTGTGTGTGTGTGTGTGTGTGTGTGTGTGTGTGTGTGTGTGTGTGTGTGTGTGTGTGTGTGTGTGTGTGTGTGTGTGTGTGATGTAGAGAGGAAGCAGATCTTTTGATGGGACAGCTGGGAAGTTCAAAGCCCGTGCGGCTTCACATCTGATGACGAACACACACTTATCAAACACACACACACATATTCTGGTTTTTGTACTTGGTACAGCTGCAGTGACACACACACACACACACACACACACACACACACACACCTCAGGAGCTGGTACACTTTCTGCAGAGCTGTGTTCAGAGATAAAGCAGTGAGGTCAAAGGTCGTGGTACAAAGTCTGCGTCGCTCCGTCTTTGTTTCCTCTCTCTTTCTTTTCTACCTAATATGGCTCTGCTGCTGCACGAGTCCCTGCGTCACGTGTGTTGCAGTCCAGCGGGGAGGCCACACACACACACACACACACACACACACACACACACACACACACAACACACACACACACACACACACCACAAACACAAAGTTCAGTGTCAGACGTCTCACACTGTGATTCTTCTTCCTCCAGGGGTTGCTGCTTTTTTGTTGAAATATTTTGTTTGGTTGTGTGTGTGTGTGTGTGTGTGTGTGTGTGTCCGTCCTCACATCCTTCTCCTCTTTCCTCTCCTCCTCTACCTGTCCTCCTCTTCCCCCCTCTCCCTTTCCCTTCGTCCCACCCTCTCCTCCCCTCCGTTTTTGTGTTATCGCCTCTTTTCTCCCCGAGCCATCTCTTCACACCTCTCCTCCTCCTTTCCCCCTTCCTTTCTCTCGTCTCCTTCTCTTCCTCCCTCTCCTCCTCCTGCTGTATTTTAGGATGTCAGCATGTGATTTCTTGCTCCTGCAGGTTGTTTTTTTCAGACATTTGTTTGATTTGGAACAATTCACACTTTCTTTTATTAGTGTTTTGCGTGTCTGCATGCCTGTGTGCGTCTGTGTTAATGCGTTTTGGTGGCAGATCTCGAACATTTAACCATCTGTGAGATTAGGGAAATGGGTCTTTTCTTGCTGCTGCAGCTGCAAAATCACCTACAGACTAAAATACTGGGGAAACTTTGGAAGAATAGAAGCTGCCGGTGGGAAAACGAGCCGTTTGGAGACGATGTATGTGTGGGGGGTAAATGCATACATGTACACTGTTGTGCACACACTAAAACTTTCAGAGCAGTGCAACTGGTTGTACTGGACTAATTCTGTATGTGTTAAGCCATTAAGCCCCGGTTATCTCGTCACATGTGAGTAAGCAGCCTTAGTCTGCTAACGTCTCCTTCCTCTGTTCGCTCACCGATCATCAAGTGCAGTACAGACAGTAAAATACAGTGTGATTTATCAAATCGGATATGTTCTTTAACAGGAAACGATGTGACGTTTAGAAGCTTCGGATCGTTCCCCCAAAAGAAAAGCAATAAAACAGAAGCGAAAAAAGAAAGAGACAGAAAGATGATGAAGCGCAGAGAAGGAGACAAAGTTAAAGAATAGTTGGAAAAGGGCAAAGAGAGGAGAGAGTTAGATGGGGAGATCAAGACTGATGATGAAGCGTCTCTTGAGTTTAATTGAAAACGGAGAGGGTGTAAAAGATGAAGAGAAAAAAAAGAAGAGGCGAATTGAGAGAGAGGTTCAGGAACATTCCCCGTGTGAGGAAACAAGCTGAAATGTCAGAGCTGGAGGAGAATATTAAAGCGTTTCACAGACAATAAACATTTGTCTCTTAATAGCGTGCCTGTGTCAGACATAACATTCCAGCTTTTCCTAATATACTGTGTGTGTGTGTGGTGTGTGTGTGTGTGTGTGTGTGTTGTGTGTGTGTGTGTGTGTGTGTGTGGTTGTCTGTGTGTGTGTCTGTGTGTGGTGTAATACATCGACCCGAGTCATGTGTGCGTGAGCTGCCTTCTACGATGATGTGGCACCCCGGCATCCCTCACTCCGCCTCAAGGACAGAGTCGCTGATTGCACCGGCCACCCTCCGCTGCCTCCGTGTGTGTGTGTGTGTGTGTGTGTGTGTGTATGTGACAAGGTGTTTATGCGAGCGTGCGTGTGTAAGTGATGTGTGTGTCTGTGCATGATGCAGCAGTGTGTTTGTCACTGACTGTCCCTGCATCTTCATGGTTTTGTGTCCTTGTAAATTATACCTTTGTGTGTGTGTGTGTGTGTGTGTGTGAGAGAAGCGGTGACAGGTTGCAAGTGGTGATGTGTGTGTGTGTGTGTGTGTGTGTGTGTGTGGGGTGGTGGTTCGCTGATATACGAGCGGATCCCTCACATGATCCGTGTGTGAAGCCGCGTCACAGAGGAGGTGGGAGATCTGATACTTTAGATCATAGCGCCAACCGATCCACCGCTACTGTACGCGTGTTTCCGTCATACATGTACCGCCGTATCTGTATGTTGTAAGGGGGGGGGGCAGCTGCAGCAACGTTAGCCTTCCATGATGTAACTCTGCACAGGTGTGACCTCCATTAATATACCCTCGGCGTCTCCGCTGCGTGAGCTGCAGTCGCCCCGTGAACAGCTGGTTGTTGTATTTGCAGAGTTCTGTGGGCTAGCTGACCATCCCTCTCCCTCCTGAGTTTGTCAGCCGTACTCTGCCGTGTATTATCCGGAATATTTTTTAAAGTCAGGATTTTTTTGAAAATGGCAAAAAAAGATGAGTCTAATTTGTTGCTGCATGTATGGCATGTATCTTTTTATAGCGTGGGTTTTAGATAGCACAGATTAGTCCGGTTATTGTGATGAGGCGCAGTGGGACACGTGACTAAAATTAAGTTCCTCTTGGCTCCAAATTTTTTAAGACATTCCTTCATTTCCAAAGTGTTTTTTGGAGGTGTACATCACCAAATAGTTTGACTCTTGCTGCCCTTCTGTGTCTAAGAGTGAAAGCCACTTGTGTCTTTTTTTTGTTTTTATCCTCTGCTCAGATTGTGTATATAATATTTGCCAAGGACGGTGGCGAGACGATGTTTACAAAATGTCTTTGTGGCGTCGCCTTCGCCTTGTTCTGCATTAAAATAATAAACCTGCTGGTTTCTCTGCTGGAGCTCGTACAACAAACTCTTCCGCGGTTCTTCATGTTTTGGCTTTTACCTTCACAGTACGAAACCTTTTTACTTTATTTGTCTGCAGCTTATTCTCTTAATCTCAGCTGGGATAATATATATATATATTATTTTTTATTTGAATGGTATGCGTATCCAAGAACAGAGCTTTGCCCTTACAACAATCTTCAGCAGAAGCTGCCAGCGTTCTTCTAAAATTATCATTCGACCTGTCGCACTCATCCCAAACATCTACATCTGAGTGGTGGAGGTGACTGACGTGGCCTTTAGCAAGGCGCTCGCTGACCAACTGCTTCATACTTGCAGTGCGGTGTGTTCCGGATGAGGTTTTACAGCAGGTATTTTGTCCCGCGGCCATAAATTTCTGCATTTTTAGTCACCTTGCCCACTGCTAGGAAGGGTTAACAAAGGTCAAAGGTCAAGGCGCGGGGGGGCATTCTTACAAGTTGCGGTCGTGCGTGCCTTGACCTAAGTTTGTGTCGCACGCAACTGGCTCAGCAGTAAAATCCACTGTAAGTAGACGTGTTAATGCCTAGTCATGCTTTTAGTTTTACCTTTCCTTGCATTTCTGTATCCGTGTCACGACTTGTGTAGGTACTGGTTATATATATATATAAAGAGAGGCTGCATCTGCTGTCAACCTCTCTGCACACACACACACAGACACACACACAGACACACACACACACACACACATAAAAACATGAAAGTGAACACGCCAGACATATTTATAGCTGTGCTGTGTGTGCATGTGCATGTGACTGAAATACCGTACTCTACTTTGGCGTGGGAGCACTTGACGATCCTTGAGACCGTGCCGAAAAGTCTTCTGTCATTCACATGCTTGTGAGGTCACCATCTGACCATTTGTGTGTGTGTGTGTGTGTGTGTGTGTGTGTGTGTGTGTGAGGCCTGTGCCAGAGGACAGTGTGCGCTTGTGATGAAACTGGATCAAAGGTGCTCGGAGAAAAGTGAAACGACGCCAACTCGACCTCTTGAGCGGCGCCTGTCACCTCTTAGACTCGAAGTCCATATTGAGCAACCTCACGGTGTGTGCGTGTGTGTGTCTGTGTGTGTGTCTGTGTGTGTGTGTTGCTGCAGGAGAGGCCCAGCATCTCTGATTGGCCAGCATGTCAAACTCGGGCTTCCCGGAGGCCTCCTCTTAGGCCACTTCTGCAGTTCTCGCTCTGTAAGAAAATGTCAAGAGAAGCTGTCAGGATGTTTAAAGCCTCGCACGTCTCAGTGTTGTTGTAGATCTCTGCAGCCGAAGCTGCGTGGATGCATTCTGCATCAGCGCGGCAGCTGAATGTCTGATTAAAACGGGGGCTTGGCTGAAATTGGATCTTATTGCTGTCATTTAGAGTTACAGCCTGTTTTAATTCTCTCTACGTCTCGTTTACATTTTGTCCAGTCATTACAGCCGCCTTTCTTATGTAATTGGATTTGTTCAGATGCACGGAACGCCGTTTGTCACTTTCAGGGACTGGCTTTTGAGTTAAAACATGAGCTGCGTTGCATTGTCGGCTGATAAAATGAGCCAAAAGTCCAGAACTAATCAGGAATTCATCAAACTGTAACACCAAACTGCCTCCAAGCAAGTTGTTTTTATCGTTTCTAAATGGAAAGATACACTGTACAAACACTCTAAATATGGACTTTTTATCGTCACATCATTGGCTTCATTGTTTTTTTTACTGTCAGTCTACATTGCTGGTATCACAGCACCACATTGGGCTGTTACTGGAGGTTAGCCTTAGTGTCTATCTGGGCCAAGCACAGTGTTCAGAGCCCTGGGGAAGAGAAACGCTTTTCTTAGCCATCAGACCTCGGTTAAAAAATAGAGCCGCCTCGGTGCAAATGGTTTCAGATAAAAGCTGTAATGCACATGATGCACACTCGTGTGGAATAACTCACTCGACTGCAAACATCTTCCTCTATGAGTCGGACTCAGTCAGGTGCTCGAAACACATCGGGGACAATGTTGAGCTGGTTCTCGATCAGTCAGGATGCATGAAGTTATCCGGCTTACGTGTTCACACTGACACGTGTGGATTCTACGCTGACGGCAGCTTCAAATACACAAAATAAGTCGAACTTATGCAATAAAATATCCCATAGACGTGCACTTTACATGCACCAAGTGTGCAAATGATCTTTCCTGATCAAATATAGATGGATACCCCCTATCAAAGTGAAACGCTGAACACATGATGTTTCAAACAAGTACCAACCCACAAAACTGTTATTAAATGAAGCCATTAAAAACAAATCAATTTAATCACAGTGGATTTTAAAGTTTAATGGCCCATGAGCTTGGATGAAAACACTAAAATCTTGGAACATTTGGAGCTAAACTAATCACACGTTTGTGACTTCGAGTTGTGTTACCAGGCGAGTGGTGTGTGAATAATTTGAGCTTTGATTGGCAGAAATTCTGATTGGTTCGTGTTGCTTTTTTTCTTTTAAATTAAAAAAAAAGTGATAAAAGAAAATGAATTTTAGATTTGGCTCCTGAATTTTAATTTATGAGCTGGTGTAGGCGGCGGAGTGACCGTGTCTGACGCAGAATTTAATTTGAATTTATCATGAATGATTCCTCTTTGCTTCGTCCTCACGTTATGATACCCCTGATGGTTCTGAACACCTTTTGCAGCTTGACACGTTTTAATCTTAGCAAAAATCCATAATGCTATCTGGAGCGTTGGTTTCAAGGTTGGCGTTCAGAAGCCGTATAGGAGGAGCTGCTGCTGCTGCTGTGCAGATGTCGGTAAATGAAAGAGAGCCGAGGTTGCGCGGCTTCAAGCTGAATCCGATAATTCTCTGACATGTCTTGTGTGGTTCTGTTTCTTCTTCGGTCTGATACTTTCACAGGTACTGCAGGCGGCACTACAGAGAGCAGAGGGAGCCGGGGCTGCATGCTGTATTTATAGCCGCACTGTTTCCATGCTACGTTCTCACATATATGCTGCATACGAGCGTGTGTCCTTCAGGCTGGGAGCCGTGTGACCTTCATGACTGCTGCATATCAGCAGATATGGACCGCGATGGGGAGGGAGGAGGAGGAGGAGGAGGAAAGATGAGAGGAGGAGATGGAGTGACTGAAGGGACAGAGGAGGAAAAAGGGGAGAGAGGTCAGAAGGAGGTGAGACGGAGAGCAATGAGAACGCCGTTTGGAAATGTGGTGCGCGTTTGCAGGCTGTTTGTGGCGTCGCACTCGGCTGTGCACACGAAATAGTAAAGCTCAAACCCTGAGGAAGTGGCTCCAGAGACGGTTGGAGACAGCCACCGTCAGAAAGGTGTGGAGGAGGACACTGGCCCCTTTTAAGAAGGAAGGATAAGGAGGAGGGAAGAAAAAAGATGGTGTCAAGGAAAGGAAGAGGGACTGCAGGAAAGGAGGAGAAAGAGCTGTGGTTAAAGGAGAGGAGTTAGGATGCAAAAAAGAAAGAGGAGAAAAAAAGGAGATGGTAAGAGGAAAGAAGAGGAATAGAGGAGGGAAGTGGACACATAACGCCTCACTCATGCATTTCTTCTTCTTTGGTCGTTGTGAAAGTCTGCCTCAGTGCGTCTGAATGCTAACTGAGCTTTTTGTCCAATCAGAAACGACCTCCCTGTCCCTCTTTGCTCTTTCACGTGTCCCCATGTGGCTGCCCGAGGTGTGATCGTGCGTGTGTGTGTGCGTTCACGTATGAGCGTGCACCTCAGTTTGTGTCGCGGGTCATCTGAGGATGACGCAGCCTGATACTGCTACTTCTTCCACTTTGGCTGCTGAGATAGAGACGATTCACAGATTTGAATGAGAGGGGAGATAATTAATAGTGTTTATGCATGTCTGTGTTTCCGTGTGTGTGTGTGTGTGTGTGTGTGTGAGTGTGTGTGTGTGTGTGTGCCAAATCTGCAATGCTGACCGTCTCCAAGGAGATGCAGGAGGCGAGGGAAGCAGCCAGCATGGTGTAGTAAACCCAAGAAATGTCACTGTGTGTGTTTCGCAATAAAAGTGTGTGTGTTGGCAGGGGGTGTTGAAGTCAGCCCTCTTTACCTGCTTGTTTGTTGCCTAGCAACTCTCTGTGTGTATGTGTGTGTGTGTGTCCTTCATCAGTGCTGGAGAGATGCTTGACTGCAGGTAGCCCAGGTGTGTTTGGCCACGCCGAGTTTACCAACATGCCAAAGTGTGTGAGCGAGGGATCGTGTTTGTCGGGTCTGTGCTCCGTGCTTTGTTTCAGGTGTTAATTACCTCCTCTCCTTTTGTAATCCATCAATCCATCCGTCCTCCTCGTCTCTTTCATCGATGGACACTTGTATCCATCCTTCCATCCTCGCTTGCTTTCCTTCTTCTCCTCATCAGCCTCCATTTCCTTAGTTCCTTCCCTACTTCCTTCCTTCCATGTTTCTTTCTCCATCCTTAATCCATTCAGCTTTTCTCTTTTATGTTTTTCTGTTATCCTCAGTTTTCCTTCCTTCCTTCTGTTCATTTTTTATCCATTTTCTTGCATGTTTTTCCTTCCTTCCTTCCTTCCTTCCTTCCCTCCTTCCTTCCTCCTCCTTCTTCCTTCCTTCCTTCCTTCCTTCCTTCCTTCCTCTCTTCAACTATATTTAGACTCCTTGTAGACCTAAGGTCTGTCAGAACACTGATGTTTTATCTCTGGTATGAAACATTAGATGGTTGTTGTGGAGTTTTGAACAGATACATACAGAGACATCGATCACGGCTCTCATGATGTTCACCTGTTGATGAAACTAGACGCAGTTTGCAGTTCTCTACACTTCCCATAACATATTAACGATGTTGTGTTGGAAGATTGATCTCTACACATTCGTCCATAATAAAATAATACTAAACCAACTTCAGGTTCAAATTCACAAACTCATTCCCAGTGGAGAGTTTCACCATCGATTTGAAATGATCCTGAGGTTTTGTTTGAGAATCTGCTGCCTTATGATGATGATGATAATAATAATAATAATAATAATAATAATAATAATAATAATAAGTGTCTATCAGCAGCTCTGCTTTAGTTTGATAACAGCTGCACAATAATAGACTGATGAGTGTCGGCCACTTTTACCCTCCTGTCACACACGCACACTGACTGTGAGGTTAACCGATACTATCTGCTGGGTGTGACTCTTGTCATGTTCTATGTATACACACACACACACACACACACACACACACACACACACACACACACACACACACACACACACACACACACACACACACGTGTAGATCAGATGAAGTAGCAGTTGGAATGATGCTGCTGGTGTTACCTAACAGCGTTTGTAATCTCTCCTTAAGCTTTCTCCTGAAGTGTTAATTTGTCCTCAGCATTGTACGAGGCATGAATGCAGCCCGGAGCGTCTCAAGTAGCTTCCTGAGGTTAAGAAAAAAAAAAAAAAAGTGACCGCCGAACAGTCACGCGGGTATATAGAGCAGTTGCCATGGAAACGCCGGCCTTGCTCAGGTTAATGAAATGTTGATTGCAATCCAAACACTTATGGTCGTGGCTGAGTTCAGTTTTTTAAATTGTTTGATGAACAAATTAGAAAATATGCCAAACAGAGGAGGAAACAAAATGTGATTTGGAGTTTTTTTTTTTTCTACGATCGTCCTTCAGTTCCTCGGAGTCGAGCTCGTTTCAGTTAAATATGTGCATGAGATAAACAGGTGGACCCTGCCACAACTCCAGGTGCTTTTCTTCTCTCCCCACTTGGCTGCTTACGGTTTACCTGAATGTTTTATATCCTGATAATGGAGTCAAATTAGTAATCAAACACTGGACCTTTCTTCTTTAGCTGTCTGAAATACCGTAATTAGACTGTGTGTGTGTGTGTGTGCGGATGAAGAGAGATGGTTTGTGTTGGCTTCCGGCCAGCAGTGGGAATTACAGGTTATTTGTCAGAATAATGGCGTTAGCCGACTGGAGGAGTGTGTGAAGCTGCAGAGTTGGACGCCGTCGAGTTGTATTTTTGGAGCTTTGTTAATTATATGTGTGTCTATTTACATAACACTGGCAGTAAAAAATGTTACACGTTTTGTCCCTGTGGATCTATTTGGCAAAAAGAAATAACTTTCATTTGTGACACCTTTTTTTGGAGACGTTCACGTTGTAATTAAGTTACTCCAAAGTTAGCTTTTTCCTTGTTGGGCTTCTGAAGTACTCCAGATCACAGCACAGATTTATGTGTGGAAGCTTTTAGGACTGGGGACTCCAAACTACGGCCCGTGGGCCACATCGGCCCGCCTAAACAATTTTATTGATCCCAAACAATCCCTCTAAACATGGCCTATTTTTCAAAACTGCATTTTCCTATTATAAAATATCCACACTTAATGATTAAGCTTGGCATTCTAATTCAAATCTACCTTATTTACAAACTATTTACAGTACTAGCTAATTTTCATCCCCTCACACAATGGTATATTCCGACGTGACTTTGTTCGTGATCAACTTCCGCGCAGTCTGCCCGGGGGATTCAACTCGGCGGGTCAGGGGCGGCCACACGGTGCAGGAGGATCCCCTAGTGGGACCTCTCCTCGGCACTGGCTGGCCTCCGCCGGGTGCATTACCTCCGCGGTGATGCGCCACGACCGGCTCTGGGTCAGCTTGAAAAGGCCCGGGGGCCCTCCTGCCCGGACCTCAACGCTTCCTGGGGGCGTGGACTTGGTGCGCCCTCTCCGCGACTGTCGAATTGCAACGTAACGCAACTTTACTTCCTCCCGCAACAAAATCAGGTTGAAAACCTCATGCAACATCAGGGATTTTAGGAGAAAAGTATTTCAAAAAAGGCCCGCGAAAACCTGATGGGACTGATATCATTTCCGGTTATAGACTGACCCTATCACAGAAAGGAAAGTTGATGTGGCCCGCACCAGAAAAAAGTTTGCGGACCCCTGTTTTAGGACAATAACCAAAGCTAAACATCCTCTGATAAACCGGTCGAATGATTATTTGGCTGCAATATTGCGCCAATAATCCCGTCAAAGCTTCAGACTTTTACCCTCATTTCCTAACAGTCCGTTGCTGAATGAAGATGAACTTTTCTCCACTCAGTGTGTGTCGTTCAGATTTCAAAAGTCTCATTTCCCAACCTGCACTCCCTGAACTTGAAATTACAAATCCATATCACCCCAACCTGGAGTGACTCGTTGGTGCTGAAATTGCCCAGATTCACCCACTTACCCACCAATGACCTCGCTGTGTGCAATTCCCTGTAAGCTTGGATTTGCTGACAGTAATTTCCTGCTGCTCAACCTTGATTCCTGCACGCCACCTCGTACCCTTCCCCGTTAACGACACACTCCTACACTCTGAAAAACCCTTTTCACCCCCTTTTTTTTTTGTTGCTGCATCTTTAAGCTGCAAATCTCCCACCTCACCCAAACAACGTCTCGCTCTAATCCCCCTGTATTGACCGGCAGATGCGTTCTGGGGAGGTTGCACAGAAGTGATTTTTGCCAATAACCGCAGCGGATTCTCATGATTATGATGCATGATTCAGTGAATCTTGAGAATGATCTCATCAAAATTGAGTTTTTCTGTCTTCTTTTTTTGTCAATTCAGATTTATATCGACAGCCAACGTCTCCCCAAACGTCTGCTTGATGGATTTCTTTGGATTTGCGAGTTTTGCTCTGTGCACTTGGAGTGCTCTTTGCTCTGATAATGTTCCAACAATAGCTGCGATTGTTTCGACTGTTTTAAACTCGAGCCAGCTTCATGAATATGGCTCCGTTAGAACTGTTTGGCTCTTTGTTGTGAAGCTTTTTTTAGTTTGTGTAGTGGCAACCAGAGTCTCGCTAAGCTCTGTATTGCGCAACCTTTTCGAAGCCCTGAAGTCAGAACAAGGCTAAAGATTAGCCCGGTATAGCTCGGGTTGGAACCGGGCTAGTTAGGAAACCTTATTTATCCATGCAGACACAACCAGGCTAAAGATTAGCCCTGTATAGCTCACAGGCTAAATGAGGAGGAAGCTGTTTCAGTGTGTTCGGCCTGAACTCCGATCGGCCGATCACTCTGCGCAGCTGAGAGCAATGTTGCCAGGGGGGACGTTGCTTAAAAAGTTGCTGGTGCACCGTTGCCTTGTGAGCAGATGGCCCAGCCGTCTGTCTCCACATTAGCAAGATACTGATGAGATGAGTCAGTTAACACGCATGCACAGACACACACTTACTCACTGCCATCTGTGTGTGTGTGTGTGTGCGTGCGCGTGTATTCTGACATGTTCATGTGTGAACTGCAGAGTCCCTTCCTCTTGTGTTTGTGTGCGTGCACCTACATGTCTATATATGTGTGTGTGTGTGTCTCTCTCCTTGTGTGTGTGTGTGTGTGTGTGTGTGTGTGTAGTATCTCCTCTGTTCTGCTTCCTCTGAGACAGCAGGGAACATCGCTGACTCACAGTATCCAACACACACACACACACACACACACACACACACACACACACACACACACACACACACACACACACACACACACACAATGACTGTAATACGAACACAGCTGAAACAGAAACGCTGCCGGGGGGAAGCGATTGCATTTTTTTTTTTTTTGATAGAAAATCAAAGTATTTCTGATTGAAAACTATGTTTTTTGACCGCTGCATCAAAAACAATAAAACTCCAGGGAGAAAAATATCTGTGTGTGTGTCCGTGCGTGTGTGTGCGTGTGTGTGTGTGCGTGCGCATCTGTGTGTGTGTGTGTGTTGTGCAGGGTCTGGCTTCAAAAACACACACTTAATGGCAAGATCGTCTCTGTTCAACGCTCTCTGATAGACAATCCGTCGCTCTTGTGATGCATTTAGAAGATGTGGGTAAAATGTAAAAACAAAAGCCGTGACAGATGAAAAAGCAGATTTTTGTTTTTTCTTTAGTTAGAGTGAGCGAATCTAAAATTCTGCACACGCAGTCGGAGAAGAGATGGGCGTTTGATTCGAACTCCGGGGGAGCATTGATTGAGCGCACTCTTCGTGATGGACTGTGGATTTTTGTATTATTTATGAGTTAAACAGTTTTGGTTTGTTTTCCATCTGCAGTTTTATATTTGGCTGATTTTCTAGGTGTCTGTCACATTAACTGCTTACCCAGTGAGCATGCAGGGTTTGTGTCTGTTCATGGACACATAACTGTGTTTCTCAACGTTTCTTTGTGTAAGGGGGGAAATGAGACTACAGTTGAGACGATGTGTGGTCACGTTGGCAGCGTAGGTCGTGTTTGGGCCCATTTCTCTGATAAGTGACTAAATGAAGTGTGATTTGCAAAACTCTAAAAGCGTTTGTTCTGTTTCGGTCCAGAAGAACAGCACCACCTTCCTGTTTCGCGCTGTTAGTTCAGTTTTGGGAACATTTCTCTCAAAGACGACGATGATGATGATTTACCTTTTTTTTTTAAAGGACTGGTTCAACATTTTGCTTTCGTCATCTGTTTCTTTTTTAAAGGGTTGGATGAGAAGTTCAATGTCGCTCTCACGTCCGTGCATTAAGTATTGAGTCAGCAGGACGTTGGCTTGTCTGACTCTTCTCAAAGTCGAAAGATAAAAACCTGCCTAACGACGACTCTAAAATCAGCCCGTCCCCAGGACCTCTGCTTCAAAATATGACACTTCTGTACACCCATGTATGGCATTAGGCTCGTGTAAAGAACAACGGAAAGAGCATACAGAGGTGGTTGCGTCAAATAAAGCAGGACTTCTGCTGTTCGTGTCCTGTATGTCAGCTACGTAGTGTCACTTTGGATCGAACCCTAACCGAGCAGTTTTTGTGGCTAACGTGTGACTATTACGTAATGTTAACTGTGCTTTTATTTTGAAAGTGGAACTGATGAAAATGAGAATGTGTCGCTAAAGCTAAAGCTCACAGATATTATATCTTTGTTAATTAAATGCTGCAAAAGCTGTAATGCAAAAATGAGTCAGGTCTGGGCAGGGAGCAAAGACTTTAGTCTTTATGCTGTCATCTTCTAGCTCCAGCTTAAAGGACAGATATGAATGATATGATAACTCTTTGCAATCAAAGGAAAAGGACATCTATCCGGAAATATCCCCCAGAATTTATCTTATGTCTTTTCCCATCATTGGCTTTGCATTTAAGGTGCTATATACATATACAGGTATTAATAAATTGAGTTAAAATGCAACTTTAATTAGTTTTCTTGTAAGTAACACAGTGGAAATATACTGTATTGCATTCTAGCTGTTGGCTGCATGCATGCAACTGTGAATATCAGGTAGAATTGTGCTTAAAACGATCACAGAGGATTAAAAAATGACGATGTTTTTGAACGCAGCCTCACCTTAACTGATCCCGAGTCTGACATTGCAGGGAGTTCTCCTGCTCGGCTGCAAATAAATCTGAAAGATGTAAGTGTAGGAGAGCCAGAGGTGAGCTGTGTAGTTGCTGCTGACTGCCTGTAATGTTTTATAGTGCTGTCGGTCGTGTTAGCGGGTCCAGACTCCCATTTAAAAACTATTGCTGTTTCTTCTACTGCTGTGTATTTACTGCAAAACTGATTATGCCACTCTGCTGGAATTCCAAAGCAGGCTTATCGTATCTGTGTGTGTGTGTCAAAATGAACAGGACAACTTTTTTTTTAAGGCTTGGCCATTAGCCATAAAAACATATATACAGATATAGAAGCACACACATTGTTAGAAACACACAGAGCTGGCTCAGTGCACAGTGTCTGAGATGTAGGGCACTGGGACTTATACGCGTTTTATTGCCTATTTATTAGAAGTTAATACAGTACCAGGGAGACACAGAGATAGATGGAACCACAAAGGGAGAAAGATGACGGTCCTGAATTAAAGAGAAAGAGCCGGGTGATGCCTTTAAGCTACCTGCGGATGAAGTCACTTTACTGCATCGCTTAAAAAAAATTAACAAGGCTGGTAAAGAAGTTTTTGTGTTTTTATTTAATTATAAATTTAACCTCATTATCAGCTGCGAGCTCCTCGCTCCTGGAAACCAATTTGTGGACATTTAATTAAAAAAACATCAACAACCTTTAATGATTTTCCCAACTTTTCAAAATGAGAAAGAAAAAGGCTGCTGGGATAAACTGTTGGATGAATCTCTCTAACATTCCCATCTTTGTATAAAGAAAAGAAGCTGCACACTGGCAGAGAAAAAAAAATCTATTTATTTCATACCTGAACGGTGACAGAGTCTTATGATTCAAATGTTTACCTTTTTTATTTAATTAGATTTTTTTGTGCTTGGGCAAAGTCTCTAGTTCTTTGTCAGGGTCTTTCTTCTGCATAATGAGGCTGTTTACCTCTGCTACATGCACCTGATGCCACTTTTTTTATTAGCCCGGGGTCGAGCGGGCAAAGCTTTCACAGGAAAAAGGTTCCCAGGAATTCCACAGGGTCTTATGTTGCTGAGATTGCCGAATCATCCTTTTCCCAAAATATCTGTTTTGCTGTCTTGATCCCTCGGATGAAGCTGCCTGTGTGAGAGAAGGGGACACATGGTGAGTGAGAGCTGGTGTCGGGTGGGGACGCATCAGGACGTGAGAACGCTCGCTTTGATCTCAGTTTAGCTGGATGAAGGATTCAGAGCTGGGGGGGGGTCAGTTCAGATCACACCGTTATTCTGGGGGTTGGGTGGTGTTTGCAGGGGGGACACGAGGTGTTTTTCTTTTGGTTAGGGGATGATGACATGGGTGGTCCAGGTGAGCAGTCTGATTTACAAGAAGATGTCACCGTTACACAGACAGGGTGAATAAAATGGATTTAAATAATTAATCTAGGTGGCGGTGTTGAGCTCGCCGCGCAAAGGCTCAGTCTGCGGAAGCCCAGGGTCCAAATCCGACTCTCTTTCCCGCATGTCATTCCCCGTATCTCTCTCTATCCGCATTCCTGCTACTCTTCATCTGTCTCCTATCAAATAAAGCTTGAAAAGGTCAAAAAAATAATCTTCGGTTTTCCAGGGCCGCTGAGCTTTTGTGGACAGTGGTGTCACTGTGGTGCATTGAAATGTATTAAAAAGTGGATTATCGTATAGAAAATCAGATCGGGTTGAACACACTGCAGATTCAGCCGCGTCGCTGCAGCTGCTCTGTGTCGACGTGGTCGAGCGTGCGCAACAGCTGTGCCGGTTTCTGCTGTAACACCATCTCTTCTGGGACTAACGGTGGGGGTGTTTGTGTTTCCTGGATGTGGGTGTTTGTATCTGGAGAGTGTGGGAAGCGTTCGGTACGAGCTGTGACAGTATGTATAAATTCATCTGTCTGTGTGTGTGTGTGTGTGTGTGTGTGTGTGTTTGATGCACACGTGTCAAACCTCTACATGTGTTTTTTTTGTTTTTGTTTCGGGGGCACGTCAGCTGTTGGATGGAATCAAACCTGTGACCTTTCTGGTACTGGACAGGTGGCCTGCTGCCTGAAAATGAATGGGAGTCAATGGGAGACAAACACATAGACCCTGAGGCCTATTTTTACATGTGTGTGTGCGTGTGTTTGTAAGTTTGTGTATGTGTGTGTGAGAAAAGACCACCGTCACAGTCATGCTCACAGTGTGTGTGTGTGTGTGTGTGCGCAACAGAAATAGTGTTGGAAATCTGTGTGTGTGTGTGTGTGATTACAACTTGGAGCAGCTGTTTCTTACTGCGTCCTTTCAACCTCAACACACACACACACACACACACACACACACACACACACACACACACACACACACACACACACACACACACACACACACACACACACACTTCTACACCCCAGCCACCCTGCGTAAAGGTCACTTCACTCCACCCTTCCAGGCCACGCTAGAGTTTCAAAACAAACCCACACCCCCAGAGTTTCCCACTGTCTTACAACAAGGAGGCACAGTGACACCCCGGACATTTCACACATGCTGTCACGCGCACATTCACACACCTTTTTATAAAGGATGGCGTCAGATCAGGTGACCGCTGACCTCTGAACCTTCTCTATGACCTGTGATCTAGCCAGAACCTCTCACCTCCTTTCTCCTTACTCCTTCTCGACTCTGCGTGAGAGTGTGTTTGTGTGAGGAAATAAGTAAGATGATGGGGTTTTTTTAGGAAGGAAGTGTTGTTGTTGTGTGTGTGTGTATAAGTCTGTGTCTAATTGCATCTGAGCATTTCCCTGAGGAGGACTGGAGAGGGGAGAGAGAGAGAGAGAGGGGGAAAGAGATGACGACTACGGCTGCAAAAATAACTTCCATATTTAGACCGGGAGGAAGAGATGCAGAGACGTACAGAGGAGAGGGAGAGAGGAGGAAGATCCTGTGAGAGGCGGATTAAGAAACGAGCATCACCGGGTCCGTCAGGCTCTTCTGTAAAGTTTTCAGTTTTAGGCTGACCCCACACAGAAAGTTTGAATCTAATTTCTGGTCCTGAATCGAACTCCGACCCATCCGCCGCATGCAGACTCAGACCCTCTGGGACCAAAAAAACAACCTGCGATGAACATGAGATTGTTGTCGTAGCGCGGCACGTAGAGGGCTCTAATGGAGTGAAAGCAAAGTACTCGCAATGAGGGATCGATAAACACCAACAGTGAATGAGAAAAACCTTCTGTCTCTTCCCCTCGATCACCCTCTCTCTCTCTTCTCTCTCCGTTTCCCTTTTGTCTCGCTCTCTCCTTCTTCGCTGTATTGATGTTTTTGAAACGAATACTTGTCAGATAGCTGGACTATATTTAGAGCATCTCTCTCTCTCTCTGTCTTTCTCTGTCTCTGATAACCTCTCTCTCATTAGCTGCACACTGACCTTTCAACTGTGTGTCATGATCTTCCTTCAGAAAGTTCAAAAGTCCAAAGATCCCATGAAAAGTGTCGATAGAAATGCAGATTTTAAGTGCGTGTAACCGCCTCTCAATGCAACATGCGCCATGCTCTATATCACCGACAGCCCTCTGGGTTAAGGCTGATCCCTCGCTCCGTCCTTTTCCTGCTTTTCAGCAGGAATGACCTCATATTGATGAGCTAATAATTATATTTTCTTGATCTTAAAAGGAAAACATACCCTTAAAGCAGCCATCATGGATGCATTTATAGGATCACGCCTCCATTTAGCTGTTTGAGAGTGTTTTTGGTTGTGAGGTCACATCAGGACAAGTAGGATCGTGCAACATGAATCTCTACAAACGGATATCTGCATATGAACGCAAAATCTTAACAGCAAAAAAGATTTTTTGGTTTCTGTTTGTGGCCGGTCACGTTTGAGCGGTCTTGGGTCGGATGAAATGTAATCTCAGATCTCATCGGATGTCATGTGACGATAAATTTGCTTTTTTATTTGCTATTTAAACAAATAATGTTCATAGAGATCAGCCAAAATATTCGATATGAAGTCTAATCAGACCGTAGAGGAAGTCTTGTTGCGGATATCCGGTTTCTGGATATTGTATCTTTACACAGGAAACCCAGACATGTTGTCCGTTGCCTTCAGACATTAAATCATCATCAGGTGACGGCTGAAGGGGTTCAGAGTTTGGTGCAACATGGATTTAAGTAAAAGCTAGAGGCTCTTGAAATGATCTCCTGTCAGTGGCTGTAATCTGATTGGTTGCTCGGTTGGAAAACTGTCCAATCAGAACAAGCTTGAGCTGAAGATGGTGGCTGCACTGATCCCAGCAGAACCGGTTCTACAATCACAGCTCCTCTTGTTTTCAGTTTGAGTAATTTATCAGACAAACCGTCAATCTCTGATTTGAACCGTCATCACGACGTCCTTTTTTAAAGAATGGGGCCGCCCAGAGAAAACCTGAGCCACTCGTCTAGTTTGTGCCCAAATGTTTCAAAGTTTCTAAAGTTTGGAGTGTGTTTAAGGATCATGCTGTCTGTCTGTAGCAGTTTTTTTTTTTTTTTTTGAGATTGATGAATGAGATTTTCGCTCCTTCCAGGCAGCCATTAGTATCCATTCATTTCAGCACAGAATAAAAACCAACTCACAAAAACTTGAAACTTGCTTGAAAAAGGTAATCCATCACCGTGAGCAACGCGTCCTCTTTTGTTTCTGTCAGAGTTATTGTTGCATGGTGATGCAATGGAAACCTGCCTTCAGTTGCATTCAGGTGCTTTTTAAGAAAGTTGGAAAAACATGAATTCATCTACATAAAAAAAACTTGTGTCGCTGCCTTGCATAACTTATTTCTCTGAGTCTCTTTCCTGTCTTTGTCTTCGGCCTCCTTTGCTCTCATTCTCTGTTTTTCCTTCATCTCTGACTCAGTGTTGGTGTCTCCTTGCACCATTAAGGAGTCGTGACTGGACGGATGGATGAAAGGATGGATGCTGGGACTCGTGCATGGAGGGATGGATGGAAGGCCGAGGGGAGGGGAGGGTTGGAGAGAGAGGGAGAGAACGGGTGTGTCGTGATGCTCGGCTTCACCTCTCTGCTCCACGGCTCGGCGGGAAGAGGAGAGGGGATGGAGAGGAGGAGGAGGAGGAGGAGTGAAGGAGGGAGAGATAGGGAGAGCAAGTGGAGGGAGTTAAAGAGCATGGAGACAGAGTGGAAGGGAGAGAGAGGGAGCGAGGGGGAGGGAGGGATGATATGAAAGACAGAGTGTTGAGCAAAAAGAAAGAAGGGATTAAGAGGAGGAGAGGGAGGGGGGATGAAAGAAAAAGGAGTGACAGGGAGAGAGAGAGGGAGAGAGAGAGAGAGAGAGGGTGAGTTTGCAGACACACCAGGCGCTGCATGAGAATTAGACAAGACAGCACACACACACACACACACACACACACACACACACACACACACACACACACACACACAGTCATGATGCATCTGCTACATGAGCCATTAGATCAGGTGACCGCGCTTTGGTCCGTTACCTTTTTTCCTGCGTGTCCTCTTCCCTCCATCTCTACATCCCTTTAACTGTGTCGCCTCTTCTCTCACATCTCTCTCTTTCTCTCGTCGCTCTGAACCTCCCTCTTTCTTTGATCATTCCTTCCCTCATCTTCACTTCCTTCTCTTCTTTCCCCTTCCTCATCTTTAACTTTTCATCCCTCCTTTTCTTTACCTCAGTCTTCGGTAATGAAACTCGTCAGTGTTCGCGCTAATAGAACGGCTACGATACAGAACGGCCATAAATCAGCTCTGTGTGTGTGAGAGACCAGGCCACTTAGATTCATCACTGTGATATAAGTGCTTAATCTGCCTGGATACAGTACCTGCATCACGTGCACACTCTTGCTCGCACGTGCACTGCTGTAGGTGGCGAGGTCGAGACAAAATTTAAACGTCCTGCTTCAGTTTTTCTCCAGAATTTTAGTGTGTGTGTGTGTGTGTGTGTGTGTGTGTGTGTAGGAACAGGTGTGTGTTATCCAAGCTTTCTGTAACACTAGACACCGACTGTCATTGTCTCTGTGTAAAGGATACCAAAAGTGCTGACTTGCTAACGCGGTTGTGTGTGTGTGTGTGTGTGTGTGTGTGTGTCTTTGACGTCCTGAGAAAACGCAAGTGTTATGCAGTCGTGTGCGTGTGTGTGTGTGTGTGTGTGTGTGTGTGTGTGTGTGTGTGTGTGACAGCTGCCAGCTGGGCTAACCTGCAGCATACACACACAGTGGACGGGTTTTTCAGACAGTGTGACACACATTAACGCTGCAGCTAATGATGATTTTTATCATCACTTTGTTGATTTAAATAACGTCGATGGGGTTTGAAATGAAACCGAATGTTCTAGTCCGACAGCTTCATCCAACATCGAAGGGTGGAGTCGTTTCCTCCAGAGCAGATGAAACTTTCAGAGTTTCTGGTCGAAGCCGAAGGACTGAACTGTGTTCAGGGAGGACGAGCTGATTGCAACCGCGTCTCCATCACGGTCTCTTTGGTTTGCGATAATTATACAAAGGTGTCATAATTAATTAGGCTTTAATCAGCTGATACGATGATACGAGGTGCTGCGTGCCACGTCAGCCTCCTCGTCCCTCCTCTATCTGTATTTGTTTTATTCCTCCTCAGCCCTCCAACCCCTCGGTTCACATGCCGAGTGGCGCTTATCTACACGTTTCCTCGAAATCGACCTTGAGAAGCCAGCGTCTGTGTGTGTGAGAGACTGTGTGTGTGTGTGTGTGTGTGTGTGTGTGTGTGTGTGTGTGTGTGTGTGTGTGTTGCTGAGCTGTGATAAGCTTTTTCTATTAGTTACAGCTAGCTAGGCCCACCCTGCTGTAGGGGAACACAGCCCATTACAATTGAATTGAGACTATAGGATTTACTCACACAAATGGGCTCTTTGGATCACTGATAGCCTGTGTGTGTGTGTGTGTGTGTGTGTGTGTGTGTGTGTGTGTGTGTGTGTGTGTGTGTGTGTGTGTGTGTGTGTGTGTGTGTGTGTGTGTGTGTGTGTGTGTGTGTGTGTGTGTGTGTGTGTGTGTGTGTGTGTGTTGTCATGACAATATCTTCCTGTGTGTGCTAGGGGGACACCAGTTTCCAGGAGGACAGTGTGTGTGTGTGTGTTGCTTGTGTCTTTTTTGTGTCCCTTAACTTTTTCTCTGTGTGTTTATTGATGCTTTTGCTTGTGTGTGTAAGTCTGTGTGTGTGTGTGTGTCCACAAACCAGCCATCACTCCACCACTCACCACTCTGTAATGAGAAGTCGGTTTGCCCGGTGACCAATCTTCACAACGCAGCTCCGCACTATAATCTGCAGGCTGCAACCGACGGGAGAAATCACAATCAGCTGCTATTTGTCTTTCAGCTGACACACCACACACACACACACACACACACACACACACACACACACACACACACACACACACACACACACACACACACACAGGTTTGTTTATGTTTTTGTGGGAGTGCAAACAGGATGTGATTAGGCATGTAATTAGCTGTGAGCGCTGAGGTTTTCATCAGGTTTATGCTTCTGTTTGGGCCGCGTCAGTGAGCAGCTCTGACCCGCGAGAGAGAGTGTGTGTGTGTGTGTGTGTGTGTGTGTGTGTGTGTGTGTGTGTGTGTGTGTGTGTGTGTGTGTGTGTGTGTGTGTGTGTGTGTGTGTGTGTGTGTGTGTGTGTGTGTGTGTGTGTGTGTGTGTGTGTGTGTGTGTGTGTGTGTTGGAGAGATAGAGTCAAAGTTTTTGAACAATCACTTTACGGAGTCGGATTCCTCTGCCATGTGGTCTGCTCATCTTGAGGTCGACCTTGTCAGGAAATGATTGGTTGAGTTATTGATTGATTGATTGATTGATTGATTGATTGACGGGTGGATGGATGAACAGACTGAAACAATAGAAGCTTTTCTTTTTAAAATTCTCCTTCAGACTTTAACTGTCCTCTGTTTTTATCACCTGCTGAGTGAAACGATTTGCCAACTTGGCTTGGCTGTCCCTCCGTGTTTCTTTTTTCTCCTCTCCTCTCCGTCGTACTCCCCCGCCTCCCTTCTTTTTGTATTTATTTGGACCATGAACAGGGCTGAGTATCAATTTTTTTAATAGTCATGTTTGAGTTTCAGCAGATAGACCAAAATATGGACAGGGACCGATAAAGTTAGACAGGAAAAGTGGGAGGACGAGGAAGGATGACATGCAGCAAATCAAACCTGGGTTCAAGGGGAGCACACTCTTAAAGAAAAAAATGGTTATGGTTTATGGTTAGCTCAAAACTGAACCTTTCTTCACATATTTTTTTAAAAGATTATTTTTTTGGCCTTTTTATGCCTTTAATGATAGTACAGCTAAAGATAGACAGGAAGCAGAGAGAGGGGGAGTGACTCGCAGTAAATTAGCTGTCCGATGCGGGATTCGAACTGGGGCCAGCTGCAGCGAGGACTATAGCCTCCACACACGGGGCGGGCGCTTAACCCACTACGCTACCGACCGCCCATTATTCACGGATTTTAAATCACGTCACAACACAAACAAACCATTAAACAACTTTTCCACGACAAACTGAAATTAGAAACTCTCGGATCAAAGAAGATTTTAAAGAATAACCGGCAGAGAGGATCGAATACTCTCTGTGATATAACTGCCGTAGCGTCGCTCCTTGCCTCAGTCCTTATGGGATGCTACAAGAAGTGAAATGAGACCAAAATAAAGCAGACAAGCACGCCTGCTCATTGGCTTACTCCAAAGGGTTTCTCGTTTCCCGCCCGTGTCTTTTGCTTCCTCGTGTTGAACCCACCTCTCCATCTCTGATAATTCACTGTCAAATTTAAACCGAGGTGACTGAGATGCCCGTAGAGGAAACTGATGATGAAGTGGCGCAATTGAACACACACGTCATGTTTTATCACCTTTTCCAGGATTTCAGTCCACTGTTAAAAAAAAAAGAACAAAAAAAGCTCTCCTCGTGGGAGTTTATGAACATTCAGGTCGTTCCACACACGGAGGCATTATCTAATTCGACTCTTGATAATTGATTAAGGCCTGCTGCCGCCGGTGGTATCGTATTACAGAGCCGCAGGATCGTATTTCCCCACAACGTCCTTGCGCTCAGTGCCGGCTTCCTCCTCCTCCTCCTCCTCCTCTTCCTCTCTGCAGCTCTGTTTCTCTGACGTTACAGAGCCTCAGCTGTCCTTTCGTCAGAATAAGCAGAAAGCACTTTGTGTTTGCTGCTGCATCGTCCTTTTATTTTGCAGACAGTGTCGTCAGGGAAGCAGAAAGGACGGCACAATATCAGCAGACAGCAGGGCCGGTCCAGGGTCAGGGCAGCGGAGCTGTAAAACAGACAGGAATCCAAAGTGGACCACGTTCGGACCAGAGACTGAATGTTCCAGAAAAGATGTTTCATTTTAATTTAAGCTCCAAAATAAAAAATGCAAACAACAAATACTGTAAGGGTGGCTAATTAAATGTTGTGGCTAATTAAATGGCTGAGATCAGGGTTAAAACTGCCCATCCGAGCTGAAGTAATCTGATTGGCCGACCTGTCTCTGCTGAATTAAGGTCAGGCGAACCAAAATGGATCTGGAGTTTTTAAAAACGCAGCGCGGTGTGACGCGATTGAGTCGTAATCGAGTTCAGGGAAAGGTGCCTGAACATGTATGTGTCTGCACACGGCGGAAAATGCACACATAAGTGATGAAAACACACACACACACACACACACACAGCAGTAAATTAGTTTCCTCCGCTACACACACAAGCGAGGCATCATTAACCCCGCCGGCTGACCTTTGACCCGACCCCTGCGATATGGTCCGCTCTGATTTTCTTCAATCCTTTTAAGAGCTTTACAAACGCTGCCTGCCGCCTGAAAATATAGATTACCAGCCGAGAGGAGGAGGAGGAGGAGGAGTGGGTGGATGGAGAAAAGAGAGAGAGATGGAGATGGAGGGTTTTAAACAGATATGGATTATTGGAGTTAGATCGCTTACAGATTACAGGAAGTCGCAATTAGGCGATATTTACTGCCAATTACCTCGATTCTGACCATTGTCATGTAGAGAAACCCAAAGATCCAGTTTCCAGGATGCAAAAAGCCTCCAGTGGTGTTTAAGTGAGGAGTCATTTGCAGGGAATAATGAGTGTCATGCCTGCGACCGTCTACGGCATGTGACGGGAAGAACGGGAGAAAGATGAAGGGAGGGGAAAATGAGACGCAGGACTTTTCCACGGGTGGACGGGCATTCACATTTGTTGCCTCCTCTAATGAGATCCTCGGTGAGAGTGATTGAGGAGGTTCGACCTTGATGCCTCATGTGGAAGTGTGTATGCTGTTTGTTACAATTTAGGACTCACATGCATTAATGTAAAACAGAAGACGGAGAATTACGGGTCACACCGTGGCCATTACTGCAAGAAAGAAGAGGGGAGGAGGAAGGAAGGAGAGAGAGAAGTCAGAGGGGACGTGGAAATCAACAAGATGGTGTAGGAATGAAAAAAGAAAAAGGGCTAATAAAGGGAAAAACGGGAAGCAGATGGAGAACGGATGATGGATTGAAAACTGAGGCTTCAGTTGAGTGTGTAGTTTTGGACAGCTAGCCAATCCAATCCACTGGTTGGCTTGGATCAGCGTGCACTGTTAATTGCTCACGAAGCTATTGAGAACAGCATCAGATACGCTGATCCCACAGTGATGGATCCAGTCCGTCAGGAGGAGGAGGAGGAGGAGAGGCTGCAGCTTCACGCTCTCTGCAAAAACTTGTGTACTTTCATCCAGGCGTTTTAAAGAACTCACCAAAGTCAGACCTGCACGCACAAACATCCAGCCGACGCAGCGTGCAGGCCAGACACTCGCCAAAAATTGATCTGAACAGAAGAAGTGGGTCCAAACTTGAGGGTCAGGACCCACCTGAGGGAGTCCCGAGACAAATCTGAAGTGTTTTAGGTTGAATCGAGGAACAGTTTGACATTTTTCAGTGTTAGCAGTGAAGCCGTCAGGTAACCAGCAGAGACAGAAACGCCAGTAAAACTCTGACTTGTCATTTTTTTACACGGATCGGAACAGACTAGCTGTCGAGCTGCTGGATGGTGGATTTTCTTTTTTTTTGTTTCTTGACGATGCTGACAGAGCCTCAGCTGTTTCCACCTCTTCATGCTATGAGCTAAACTAACTAGTTGCTGGCTCCAGCAGACGTAAATGAGTCTCAGTCCCTCTGTCATCAGAAATTAATCGGCCTCGTCAGGTCACAGCTTGTTAAATCGCAAAGCCGGAAGAAGTTTGAAAATCACGTCTTTGCGTTTATTCTTCCAAAGCTTTTGTCGATTTTCAGTCTGTCAGGAGTTACAACAAAATAAATTCTTAACGTGATCACAAAGTGCTACAGAATCCCATTTGTATTCACTCAATAATACAGAAGTCTTTACATATAAATGTAGCTCTTCCAGTTTCTGCTGCACTCCTGAGGAAGTGAACGCCGTGACGATTTTAAACCACGCACACGAGGTTCTGTTGTACAACATGCAAGAAAGAACTTCCCGTAGACAGACGGATGCGGGTAAAAGCTCTGAGCGAACATACATTATAAATAGAGAGGAAGATGTCCACATGGAGGACTGTAATGGATTGATAGATCGGGTGCAGGGGTTGCGGTCCAGATAAAGGCCGAGTCCAAGTGCTGTGGAATTAGATACCGGGGTGGCCGGACACCTGAGACCGGACTCTGAGGGTTAAAACCAGTGTTCAGTGGCAATTTAATCAGCAGAGGTCTCTCTCAGGGAATATGGAAAGTGGTTACCAGTGCTTAAAAGGATTGCAGGTCCATATTTTGGACGAGCGGCGACAGAGGACAAAGAGAGGACATTGTGACGTAAACAGCCGGCACTCACAGAGGAAACGCTTTGCCAGGTTTTAACCTCCTAACTACTCGCTAAAGGATTAATAAAAGGTTTGGATTTGCATTATTGATCCTTAAACCTCCATTAAAACCCAGTTGAATCATTCCTCAGCTCCGGCTGATGACAGTAAAAGGCCAACACGGTTGAAAAGTTGCTCTGTTACACCGTTTTTTAAATCATCGCCCTTTCCCCCCTCTGTCTGTTCATCTGTCTCCGCACGCTTCGGTTTCAAACGTGACGCAACAGCTCGACTGAGAGTGAAAGTGAAACTGATTCAAATTCTTTGAAAACTCTCGAGCGTCTCTGCGAATGCCGCCGGCCTCCCGGCTCCCCTCTTCAATGCCCCAGAGTTTTTTTTATTTCTCTGTCTTTCCATTCTGTTGTCACACTGACGCGTCGCCCTGAATGAACCTGGCTGGCAGGGCCTCGGCACCGTCTCAGCTGCCACCGACTGCTCCTATTTCTGAGCTCTGAATCGGCTTTCCCCCTCCGCCTCCTATCCCATTACCCCGACGGGCCCGCTACATGTGAGAGCCGAGGCGGCACCGCTCGGCTCTGTTCTCTCCTCCATCATTGAGGCAGGTTTGGCTCTAGTCTGGAAGGATGCAGCATCACATCTTTCTTATGGCAGATACTAATCCTACTATTATAATGTTTAGTTCAGGAACTTGAAATAATTAGATTAGATATAATTTATTGATCCCACCACGGGGAAATTTAAACATACATTAAAACACAAGGTACAGATGGAAAAAAAAACAGTTCCATAACCATGCAACAAACGTTTATTTTTAACAACTGAAGTTTGAATTTCATCAAAGCTGATGAACGTCACATGAAAGTTGTTGGCGTTGACTTTTTGTGCCGTACTTTCCGAGGCAGCTTAACTCTTGCCAATTTACTGTAAATTTGGTACCCGTCCACGTTTCCCCTCCATCCCTCTGCTCCGAACTCATCGGCATCTGTCGTCATCCCGCCCCCGCTCGCGTTTCACCTGAGCTGCCCCGCTGCCCTTCACACGCTCTTGATTGGCTGCGTGGCTTTATCCGTCGGGCCGGTGGAACAGTCCGATTTAGCCTTGACTGCTAATCTGACAACAATTAAGCAGGGGTGCTTAGTGATGAGGCGGTGTGTGTGTGTGTGTGTGTGTGTGTGTGTGTGTGTGTGTGTGTGTGTGTGTGTGTGTGTGTGTGTGTGTGTGTGTGTGTGTGTGTGTGTGTGTGTGTGTGTGGGGCGGGTGTGGCCCTGCCTGCTGCTCAGAGAACAGACAGGACGTACAGCTTTGTTATGTATGTGACAGACGGATCGATCGGCAGATGCATTCAGCCCCGGCTGCGTTTAGCAGATAGAGGAGCAGATATAGCAAAAGCAAAACACACCTCACCCACATGCGGCGGCTTTAATCAGCCTGTTGAATCGAGTAAAGTTTGTTTGGCTTAATGTGTGTACGGTATTTCCATCCCTCCGTCATTAGCCTCTTACAACGCGGGACACATGCGAGGGTTCACCTGGGCTGCCGCTTCCAGATTTAGCCTCTGTCGCTCTCTTCCTAGCCAAGGGATGGTGTGATGGAGGGATGGCGAAGGAAAAGGAGAGGAGGGAAGGGAGGGATAGAGCCAGATTAGGTTGCATAGCGACAGAGGTTGGCTGGAGGTTAGATCGCTGTAACAGATCTCCCAGCAGGAAGGAAGAGCCGTAGACGAACTGGATTCCATGCTGGAGAAACCCAAAGAAAGCAACACTTGATTTTTAATGTCGTTTTCGGCACATCATCGATATCTAGGTTTACCGTCCAAAGACATGCAGAGTCATTCGTCATATTTATGAGGGTCATCATGAAAGTTGGGAGAGCTTTGATGCCGCCACTCCCTCCTCTTCTAGGAAGCTGTTGGACCCAAGGTTGAAGCACGGACATGGACATCGTGCAGCTTTTTCGCTGATGTTTGGACACAAATAACTCCTGATTTAGGCAACAGAAACATTGTGGATTCGCATCAAATCACAACTTCATTGAAGGAACTCTTTATTTAAATATGAACTGAAACTGTGGAAAAGAATCCGACTGAAAACCTTAAAAACTCTCCTGTTTCCCAAGCGCGTCGTTGCACAAGTACGAAGGAAGTGAAAGCACGTGTGTCCGAGTCAAGGAGAAGAAAAGACAGAGTATGTCTTTTTACTGAGACAATAGGCCACAATTCATCATGTTTCATCAGCGCCTGTTGTCAGATTTAATAGTAATGAGGTCAAAGGTCAGAGGTCATAGCACCATCACAGCATTCAAAGCACCAGAAGTGAATATTAAGAGTGTGACATGGACTGAAACGTTCCTAAATTTGTCACAAACGCTTAAATGGATTAAGTCTAATCCCTCACATGTAAGAGCAGTTTGCATTTCAGTACCTGGATTAACTATTGTTGCAGTTTGCGCGTACATGTAGGAACAGAAAGGCCTTCCACACGACGCGTGATGTTTTTACCGCAGACTGAGTCACTCGTCGTGAGTCTTAGTTACTCATACTATATCCACACCGAGCCTCCTTCAGTCTGTTGGAGTTCCCTTTGCGTCCACGTGTTTCCTGATCCAACAGGCGCCTCAAACAAACTCAGGAGTCTCACGCTTGTGGATAAGCAGATAGTACTGGATCAGGCTTTCCAGCTAGGGGTTAGGGTTAGTGACGTAAACGAAGTCAACCCCTCTGTGCCTCAATTTAATGTCAAGAGCTTAACTGGTATATTTTCTTAGATTACATAACATTTCCAGTTACCAACAAGCCGAATAAGGCTTCGGTCGTATATGCAGTGTGACCCCTGCTGAGTCGAAATCTCAGCATCTGATCTGATGTGCATGGAAATGATTTGTATTCCATTTGCTTTGATTGAGGTCGAGGTAGAAGGTTTTATTCGCGCCTCTGCACGTGAAGAACGGAGGCGAAAATCCACAAGCGTCGCCTAAAGCAGCTGCTGTTCGGTATACTTAGCAGGCGCGGAGCTGTTAATAAACTTAGCGAGTTAATTTAGGTCATGCACAATTTGATTTGCAAATGAACGTCACCGTTTTTTAATGTCAAAGGGCCAGAAGCAAAGGTTCGCTCGCGAAGAATAGGGGCGACAATCCGCAAGCGTTGATTTGACTTACGCGTGATCGTAGATTACGTTCGGAACACTTCTTAGATGCGGAGCTGTTGATAAAGTTTTTGTTCCACATCATTAGCATACTGTCTGGCTTAAGAAGACTCATCGAGCAGCTGGTAAAAGTGCGGAGCGGTTGGGATCTTGGTGTTTTTGCCTGAAGGGCACCTGAGCGGGGTATGAATGATATCATCCTGCTGCACACTGGAGCAGCAGCGACAGGAACAGCTAGTCCCCTAGTTTCTTAGCCGTGTCCCACTTCCTTCTAAATTGGCCTCATTTGTGCTCCCAGCAGCACATTCACACACACACACACACACACACACACAGACACACACACACATGCACGGTACACGTCTGCTCTGACCTCATGACTTACTGACTGACTGTGTGCCTGATCGCCTGCTGCTCATTCAGAGTTAAAGGAAACAAACTTAAATGAATTTAAGATTCGATTATAGACAGAACGTTCCTTTAAAGGTTCGGCAAACGTAATTCAGCTCCCTCCGTCTCTGAACTCTCTCATTCATACACACTCGCTCTCGCTACTGAGGCATGTAATAAGAAACACTGGCTGCCAATTTAGTATTTCATTCATTAAAACAGCCTGCGTGTGTGTGTGTGTGTGTGTGTGTGTGTGTGAGAGAGAGAAAGAGAGACACACAGGAAGCCATACATCCACATAAATCACTTTCATGTGGTTGCAACACTGCATGAGGTCAAGGCCTCACACACACTTGGCACTAGAGCTCATCTGATTAGACTTGATTGATTCCATAATAATTCCCATTTACTTGCATCATCAAGCTTTAAGATGTGTGTGTGTGTGAGTGTGTGAGGGGTCATCTGTGTCTGGCAGCAGCTCCTCAAGTCACCAGCAGCCTGTGGAAGAACCGGTCATGAGACCAGGATGAAGAGCTAAATATAGCCGCACGCAGACACGCTGATGGCTGCCTGTGTGTAAAGAGCAGCATCCCAATGATCCAGCGCACTTATCCAAAGAATCAGATTTTCATCCCTTTCAGTTTATTTTGTCCTTCCCTCGTTCATTTTTCAGTGGTAGCAAGAAAACGAGAGAAACTCCAGTGGGAGTGGAGTGAAAATGTCTCTGAGGATCAAGCAGAAAACGTGTAATTTAGGAGAATTTAGCCTCCATGCTTGCTCATTTTGGGCTCATACTGTACAATGTTTCGACCAATGAGAATGCAGCCATGATGCGTACTTTGTACCTGGAGGATTCAAAGTTACATCCATGGGGGGGTAGATCAGGGTTGATGGCCAGTACCTGAATATCTTCAATGAAAACTTTCCTTCAGACATGCAAAAGTGTAAACTATTTCGCTTGCCGTTGCACAACGAAGATTATGGAAGGATTAGCCAGTGATCGACACAGACGATACCTTTTCTTCCAAGTAAGTTTCCAAACTGGTTCGAGGCACCAACGTGTCTGCTGCCTCTTAACGGAAAGTTTTTTTTTTTTCCTTGCCACTGACACCAGACGCTTTCCTCGTGGTGGTAATGGATGTGTCACAGCAGGAAGCCTTGCAGGTGTATTAATGATAGATTAGCATTCCATTTACACAGGAGGTCGTGTTACAGTGCGTACTGGTTTGCCTTCGCTGTTACCGGGACACTTTTAAAGGAGCTGATGGAAATATCTGCTGTGAAACCAGCCCGTCGTCGTACAGTCAGCCGATCGATTAGACATAAACATGAGATAACGGATGAATCAATAATGCCAGAATCATTAGTTTCAGCCCTGGACGGTCGTACAAAGAGGTTTGAAACATGAGCCCGTGAGGGTCGACGGGCCACAGGTTTGAATCTGGTTTGGAGGACGGAACCAAGCGGTGGCAGATGACGGCGTTGATACAGAACTTTGAGAATGTGAAGCAGGTTGCAGCTCAGTCAAGCTTCTCGGGGATAAATAAAGATTAAACGGCATGAGATAATGATTCCCATTGATCTGCATCCTAATTTAGCTTCCATCCTTTACCCTTGTGAGTTTTCATTGTCTGACTTTGTACCTCGATAATCAAGCGGCACATAATTGGCTTTTTGTGGCCCTTATTAGACGTGGAGGGGCCGCGGATGGAGGGGGCGTCCTTTTTGTTCGCAGTAATTAAGCACATCCCTTCTCCATGTTGGCTGCAAGGGTGGAGGGAAAAAACGAGTCGGGAAGTTTTAAAATCGTGCAGCTTTCCGTTCTCATTACCTGTCAACAAATTACTCACCGAGTCGCGGGCGATGCTTTCATGTCGTGATGAATTATTGGTTGTCAATCTGAAGAAAGGGGGGCCTTTCAAGAAGGTCACGACATAATTCTACACACAGGGATGATGTATAGCATTGAAGGATCTTAAAAAACATGTCGTCTATTAGCTGCCTCCTGGAAGTAATCTCTTCGCGCGCAGGACGGATTTTTAAAGTTTCCTGGTTTGTCTTAAAAGCGATAAAAGAACGAGCAAGACAAAAGAGCCGGAGCCAAAAGAGGAGATCACCCAGACTGCCTAATTGACACGTGTTCTCTGGGAAATGCAGTGCTGAAACACCACCAGCAATTAGCGCTTGGCTGCGAGGATGGAGAGGAAAAAAAGATCAACTCGTCTGTATTACCGCTCGCAAATAGAAGATAAAAATCTGTTAATTCACAGTTGATATTACGTCGCTCTGTGCTTGATGTTTTTCCTCATTTCTGGGGGTCGCGGGTCAATATATTTTGAGCGACACCGCTGAGACCTCCGAGGTGTCATTTCCTGTCAAAGTGACCTACAAGAAAGTGAGAGTTAAGGCAGTGGGACACTTAACAGACTCCCCAGTCTGGTTTCCTGCCTTATATCTTCCATGTCACTTCAGTGTGCGAGGCTGGGAGGTGATTACAACTCTCCATCCGGCTCATCTCATCACCATTCTTCAGCTATATCGGCTCCGGTCTGTCACTTAACCTTCACATATGCCCCCTCCCCATTTTCTGTATGACAGTGCTCCTCAAACACAGGGTTTGGATCGTGTAGAGTTCAAAACCTGGTTTGGATATTGGTATTTTCCAAAGCTTTAGTCTGTTATGAATCTCCATCATATCCATAAAGGTCAAATCTCCTCCGGACAGCAGCTTGTCACTTGTGATTAATGGAAAAAGAGCTAAATTAGATTTTTGTCCTGTTGGAAATTGGGTTTATGGTGCAGAATTAGTTCAGCGACTCTGCAATGAGTAAGCCTGATCTCTGCAACTTCTACCTCTCTTGTTGCATGGTAGTTTAAAACCTCTTGATCCAGCAGTTCAGAACTAGCAGTACCAAAGCCTTTGAGGTCCAAACCAAATTATTCATGTAGCGCAGCAAGTTGGATGTTACTACCCAACCTGAGGAAATCCATCATATTCAGGGGAGACTTGTACTTCTTTCCCCTTCAACCTCCTGTGATCTACAACAGAGGGGCTGAGAGAGCTTGACCTTGTATGGTGGTGCCAGTGGTGGTGGTGCTGGTGTATCTGTGGCTGTGTATGTGTGTGTGTTTCTAAAGGGAAGTTTGGAGAGTCCAGAATACTGGCAAAGACTCACCGGCACATGACCGAGCTTGTGACTGACCTTACATAACATTACAAAGAGCCCGCTGTAGAGCCACCAGGAAGGCAGCAGCGGCAGCAGTTGGGGGCTTTGATTTCTCTGTGTGCATCAATGAAGTATGACATTGTTACCAGAACCGGTTTATATGAAGCTTATTTTATTCAAAATAACACCTAGATTACATAAATGTATCACAAAAAAGAAAAGAACTACAGAGAAATCTTGCACAATTGCATCTTGCATAGTATTCCAAAGCAGATTTTGAGTATTTACCGTGTCTCTTTCTCTAGTTTGACCTTTCTAATGCTAAACTAACCAACACATATCGAAGTACAGTTCATATTTTTAGCCTTTAGTCTAAAAACAAGTGACTCCTTAAGCCCCGAAGACTTAACCCAACCTAGCGATAATTCCAGCCTTCTTCTGGAAGATGTTGTGTAACTGAAAATCCCAACGTGCTATTCATAGAGACCCGATGGAAAGACGTGGAAGCGTCGCCTCCGGCACCATGGTGAGAAGTCAAACAAGAGATAACGGGCTCAGAAATAATTTTTTCTGTCATGTTCGTTTTGCATGTGTTCAAAGATAGAAGATGTGCGGTCCAGCACATGCTACGACGACGACACAACCCCAAGTCTCGCTCGCTGGCTGCATTTCCATATCCACTCGCTGGTTTTAGCCCAGATAGCTCCCTCTCCCACGTGCAGGCGTGCTATAAATAGCGCAGGTTTAATGCGTGATTGTCCCGGCAGGCTTTTTATGACTGAACGGGCCAGTAGGTTTTCACTGTTGTTACTAAGGCAGATTAACCACAAATGGTCACCACGCATATGAATTATTTTACACCCCATTTCTCTGATATCACTGTCGTCACGCTGCGGTGCCCTTTGCATACTATAGTTGATTTTTGTGGGTTTAAAGAAAGGTTGAAAGGTCAGGAGTTAACATCAGCATAAATATCCTGGATTTAAATGAAATCCAGCTCCATGCTACAGTGTTTACCATTTCCTCTGCTCTTGTTCCTCTTGTGTGTATAAGAGTTATTGCATCTTTTCCTCAAATATGCCCTTTCAGTAACTTCAGAGGTGTCTACATTAATTTCATGCCCATTTGCTTAATCTGCCCATTCTTATGCTCCATTTAAGCCATAAAAAGATTTAGCCAAAGACACAGTGAGTGATGTGTTCATTCCGGAGATGCTATTGTGTTATGCCACTGCTATTATAGTGCATTCAAACAGGGAAGAATAAGCCACTTCTTCTCCACTTTGTTTCCCCTTTTAGCAAGCATAAAACACTGAGGAAGGATGACTGAGCACTGTGGTGTTTCTCAGAAAAAAAGAAAAATCCTAATTTATATTCATACCTCAGACTTCTGGATTTCAAACTCTTTTTTTAGCTTGAGGCCACTTTAGTAAAATTTTCAGGGAGTCACTGAGAGTACCTTTAAAACTTTATTTCATGGATACAAACATGCAAATGTGCACTCCCCTCACCTCCTAGGCTCAGTACCTTTACTGGGCTAATCGTGAAATGAACTGTGTTCGACCCGGTTGCAGGAGGGCACTGTTCCTCTGAGGGAGACGAACTATGAAGCTCGTGCAGCTTTCAGCTCAAAGAAACTGTCTTCAGCGTTGCTTGTGTTCAAACCCTAAAAATACAGCCTGTGTTTCTGTTTCCCTGACAAGTACCTTCATGCAGTCGTGTCATAGACGTGTACGTTTAGAGCAGAGCTGCAGGATTGAGTCTGACCACCTGAAGTCAAGTGTTGTGTGACTTGAAATCGACATGAAAGCAATGTTATCGGGTCAATGCATAGCCGTGTAAAATAAAATCTGTAATAATAAAAAATAAATGAAACAGTGTCAGAATAGCTGGACATGAGCATTGGATATAAATATTTAATTATTAAGCCTGTGCATTAAAATAATAAGGAAAAACAGCTTTGACAGAAACTTTTTAAAATGCTGATGGTCGAGATTTAGAGACTTGAACAATCCGAAGACTGAGCCCATTAAAAAAACTCAACAGCTCATTGTGCAAGAAGTTCATGTTGCATGGTTGTTCCTTTTTCTCTTATCAGAAGCAATAACTTGAGTCTGTACACCAAGGTCTATAACCATAAAAGCAAAGACCAAAGATGATGTATATGAATCTTTAATCTCTGAAATGTAACCGCGTTTAAGTTGCCTAAACCTGGTCAGACCTTTTAAACGCTGAGATATTAAATATTATTTTCGGAATTGTTTGGACCTTTTGGTTGTTTAAGGACTTTCTATAAGTAACGTAGCACAATGCATTGTACTTGTAGGTTCACTGTGTGTCAGCATTGCAGACCTCAGGGTTCATATAAGGAACTGCGGTTTCACTGCAGGTTCTTTTGTTGCACCGACTTGTCTTCAGATCTTGAAGTTCCACATAGTTTTATTCTCATGTACAATCATGCATGTGCATTGGCATTGACATGCATAGCTTCGTAAAACTTAGTCAAAGTTGCATTTTAAAAAGAACAGGCGACTAACACTTTGTAGCTTGGAAAGGTCGCTCTGAAAAGTGAAGGACGGAAGCTGTCTGCTTGGATTCACAGCAAGTTCTAAAAGCTTCTATCAGTGACACGTTTGGACTGGTTTCATTTAAGTGCTGCAAATTTGAGAGTCCAAGATTTCCAGTGGAGCGTTCACGTCTGTTTCCGAGCTTACATGTAACCAACATGTGTGAGGTCACAGATCGTTGTGCTCAGACAATAAATGCAACACGATGTTGGTGTGATCACGTGCGAGACAGAGCTGCTAGTAAAAGGAAATAAAACCGAGGTGTCGCTCGTCGCTGAGCCGCCTGGTCGCCTGCTTTGCTTCCTCCTCCTTCCTCCTCCTGTGAGTCATGTTGTGTAGCTGTCAGGGGCTTCATCATTATTCAGAGTCAGTGTTGGAACGCGGCGCAGCCACATTCACCAGCCGCCTATCCTCCTGCCGCTGCAGAGGGGATGTTCCAACGATCGCCACATACGTGCCGCTAATGCACGTTGTCGTGCTCAGTGTGTGTGTGTGTGTGTTGTGTGAGTGTGTGGTGTGTGTGTGTGTGTGTGTGGTGTGTGTGTGTGTGTGTGTGTGTGTGTGTGTGTGTGTGTGTGTTGCATGTGACATGGACCAGTGCATGTGTGTGTCTGAGTGTGAGTGACAGAGAGCAGGAGACCCCATCAGAGCGTCACATACGGCAGAGTTTCCATGCTCTGGTATGTGTGATCACATGACACATCAGCGTGTGTGTGTGTGTTGTGTGTGTGTTGCTCATTCTCTACTTTGTGTGCGTGCTCAGTTTACCCTCTTTTCCGGTACAACATGTGAACCTGTGTTGTGGGTATGAGTTTTGGGAACATGTGTGTCATGCCCAAGGATGTTTTTATTGATTGACAGCTGCAATGGAGAGGAATGAGAGAGAGAGAGAGAGAGAGAGAGAGAGAGAGAGAGAGAGAGATGAGAGAGGAGAGAGAGAGAGAGAGAGAGAGAGAGCGAGAGAGAGAGAGATAGAGAGAGAGAGAGAGAGAGAGAGAGATGAGAGAGAGAGAGAGAGAGAGAGAGAGAGAGATGAGAGGAGAGAGAGAGAGAGAGAGAGAGATGACTGAGGAAAGAGAGAGGAGAAGCTGAGTGGAAACAAAGAAATCAATCAGCCTGTCTGAGTTTATGAGGAGGTGGGAGAGAAGGATGGAGGAGAGAAGAAGAGAAGGATGGAGGAGAAAAGAAGAGAAGGGTGGACGACGAAGAAAAGGAAAAGAGGAGAGATGAGGAGCAGGGAGAGAAACAGAAAAGAAATAGATGAGGAAAGGATGGGAGTGAAGAGAAGAAGAAAAGAGAACGAAAGAATGAAGGGCAGGGAAGGAGAAAGAAGAGGATGCGATGCTAGAGAGGAAGGAGGAGAGAGAAAAGAGAGAGAAAGAAGATATTAGGTGAGGAGAGGAAAGATGACAAGGACGTATGAGAAAAGAGGAGATGGAGGAGGAATCAACAAGAGAGGAAGAGTGAAGTTGAGGAGAGGAGAGGAAGAAAGAGGACAAGAAAAGGGAGGAAGATGAAAGGGAATAGAAGAGGAGACTAAAAAGAGAGGGAGGAAAGGAAAGCACATCAAAAAGGAGAGGAGGAGAGAAAGAGGAAAGCAAAGGAGGTGAAGGAATAAAGGAGCAAGTGAAGGACGGATGAGAGGAGTTAAGGTGGGAAAGGAAGGAGAGGAGAGAGGAGAGAAGATGAGGATGAGATGGAAGAGGAAAGGAAGGATGTGATGAGCGGACGAGTGTCGGAGGGGGGGATGAGTCAGGCACACGTGAGAGAGGGATGTGAGCCGCATGCTAATTAACACACATGTACACACACACACACACACACACACACACACACACACACACACACACAAGGTGAAAACACACACCTGCATCAGCAGCTGGAAGCAGTGGGAGGGGCTTATAGAGGGCATCCTCTCCCCCTCTCGTCTCCTCCCATCTTCCCTCCGTCTCCTTCTTCTTCTGCTCCTCTATCGAGTCACGACTGCCCTCCCCCTTCCCCCCTTCCTCCTTCTCCCCACTGCTCCTCCTCTATCGCTCTCGTATTCTCTCTTCTGACCCACATCTCCTCTTTCCCCCTCTCGCCCACTCACAGTCCTTTCCTCCCTCTCCCCTCTCTTCATTCACCCTTTTTCTTTTCCTCCCTTCTTACTTCAGTCCAACTCCCCCCTCTTTTACTCTCCTCTCCCTCCATCACTCCATCCTCTTTTTTTTCCTCTCTCCCCTTTGCCGATTGGCTCTTTGATCATTTCTCTGCTGTAGTGTGTGTGTGTGTGTGTGTGTGGTGTGTGTGTGTGTGTGTGTGTGTGTGTGTGTGTTGTGTGTGTGTGTGTGTGGTGTGTGTGTGTGTGTGTGTGTGTGTGTGTGCTCTGAAAATGTAAATGATCAGCTTATATTATCCGTCCCTCAACCCAAATAAACATTCATCACACAGACCAAATGAACACACACACACACACACACACACACACACACACACACACAGCGAGGCAGAGTGTTAACATTTGTAGAGTTGTTGTATGAGGTCGCGGATCAAAGCTCTGTGAACTGTGATCATTAAAACAACATGATGAGATATTTTCATCTTTTTCTAAAAAAAAAAAAACTTGGTGCTGATGGGAAGTGGACCGTGTGTGTGTGTGTGTGTGTGTGTGTGTGTGTGTGTGTGTGTGTTTTCAGATGTCTGCAGCGTAGGTTGGCAGTGGGAGAAAGTCTCTGATGATTATGAAGTATGGTAGCAAATCAAATAATGATAATATTTTAAATTATTTAGTAAAGTGATTATTATCAGAGACGAGTAAAACATGCTGTAGTGATAAGAATTCGATACGGGAAAAGACACAAAATAATGAGACGAGACGTGACGGGAAGAGCGAGCGACCGATTCAAAGCGAAGATAATTAATTATTATGTTGTGAGTTCGTCATTTGTGCATAAAACTGTTTGTCGATGAGTTTTTTTGGGAAATGTAAATTGTGTAAATTGCTTTTGTGAAATGTTTTCTGGCATTAGTCTGGAAGAGGCTATCGGAGACGAACTGTTTGTCATCATGAATGTTTCTCCCTCCCTAATGAAATACATTAACCAAACGATGAATAAAGTTAATAATACATGCTCGTTGTTATTGACTGTTGAAAGTTTTTACATGCGTCTGCGAACTCAAGTTTAATTTGAATTTATAGATGATCAGATTTTAGCTGTGCTAATCCGACAGATTGAGCAAAACGCTGAAAATATGCTGATTAGTCTGTCGTACGTGTGTTAATTTGCACTTTTTACCATTCATGAGATGGTAAAAGTTCGCCAGGACAGCTGCCTAGTGTGCACGGTTTAAATATTTACATTAACTTTAAATAAGTAATTTGGATTTCATTGTTTCAAGGTGTTGTGAGTCGCTTTAAACCTGTCGCACGGTGTTGTAAAGACATTACAGCGGCTCATTTAACGGTCGGTTTATCTGCTGTCAGACTTTATATCAAGTGTCACTCGTGCTTTTAATATTCTCATCAACACTTAGTGTGGAGACGTTTCGTGCAGTGTAACAGAATATTGACTTCAGGGCTACATAACAAAGAGGGGCAACCTGTCGTTGGAGTCAGTTGGAGATGAGATTACCGCTGAGGAAACCTGATAGCGAATGAAAACCGTTGATTCGGTTAGAAAGATTGTCGGGGGGTAACTGGTCGACCCTGTCAGCTCAGCCCAGTGAGATGAATGAGAAAGGAAGTGTGTGTGTACAGTGTACACGTGTGTGGGCGTGTACAAGACAGAGAGACAGGAATGCCGGTAACAGAGCTCGCTTCCTCGCCATGCATACACCAGGACTCTGAACTCTTCATGTCCACACACCTTTATGTTTGTAAGAAGTCCAGTCGGACAGCCTTCTTCTTCTTTCCCCCTCCCTCTTACTCTTCACTTCTCCCTATTCCTCCCTCAAGAGACCACAGCCACTTCCCTTCACACTGAGTCACGTACACACACTTCCTGCTGCTCTTCTTCTTTTTTTTTCTTTCTTTCTATTCTCTCATTGACGTGGCTCATGTTTCTGTCTGACTCTCAGCAATGTGTTGTGGCTGCAGGCCACGTGGCTGCAAACTTGACTGACTGGAAGAGTATTTTAGTAAGATCACAAAGCAGGGGCTTGTGCCTTGAAGAGTTCTTGAGGATCAAGGTTTTTGAAGAGTCTTGGTTTCAGGATGTCCCGAGATGGCTATAAGGTTCCTTGAGGGGCGTTTTTAAGGGTCATTTGTTTGGTCAGTCAGGTTTCAGGTTTCTTTTAAGGGTTCTAGATATCCTTTGTGATTTTAAACAGAGTCCCTTTGAGAGTTTTTTTTTAAAGAGGGTTTAAGGGTTTTGGGGGAGGTTATGAAGTTCCCTGAGGGAGTGTCAGAAGTCTTTAGGGGGATCTTCTTTATTTTTCTTTCAGCTTTTTGTCCTGTTCTTCCGGGGATCCGAGGTCATTGATGTTTTTTTTGTTGAGAATTGAGCAGTTCTTGAAAAGATTGAGAGAAAATGTTAAGTCTGAAATCATCTGGGTGTCCTTGTGAAGCTTTTTACGGATTCTCGATGAGGTTTGAAAGTTTCCAAAAGGAGAGCTACAATGATGTTTCAAGGGTTATGGCAGGGTCCTTGATGAAGTTCAAGGGATGTGAAGGGGATTGAAGGAGGTTTCTGAAGGGATTTTTGAGTTTCACAAGTCTATTTCATCTCTATCACTGTCTCCATGACGTCTGTAGAGTACCCTGAATTAATCTCTGTTGGATGCTGTCTTACATTTCATAAGCACAGCACAAATTATTCACTTTTCAACAAACTCTACATGGTTCACGTGATTCAGGAGATTTCCCTGACACTGTGAAACACAGAAAACCACAAAAGTCCACAGATCAAACGGCGTAAACGGAACAGCTCATTTTACTGATTAACGCACCCTCGACCGAGGAAGGGGGACTAATCACCTAAAGACCTCTCGGGTCACGGTTGCACTTTGTCGTGAGCCGCGGGGGAGATGTGCAAGTATACATGCATGATAAGTGCCGCTGGTGTATGCGACGTATTTCCCTGACTAATCCTGCATTGTGCCGGGGCAGATGCCACTATTGGTTTCAGTGTGGAACCTCCTCTAACATGAAAGTCTCATTATCTATAATGAGTAGCTGTTGAGAGATGAGGGGCTGTTGATGAGAGCTCCTTGTGACTCTGACAGTGAACAGTGTAATAATATACAGTATATGCCAGATGACGGAGGCTGTTATCCAAAGTGCCTCACAAAATACTTCAGCAGCATTACATGTTTTAGAAAGGGGAACTAAACCAACTAATTCTAACAATGGCTGCATCGAGCGACAAATCCCATGTTTGAGAGAGAACTTCATTTCCTTTGTGATCGCACAAGAGAGCAAAGCAACAGACACGAGTGACGCATGCAAACTTCTCACTGAGGATCCCTCCAGCTGTGATCAGCACCTCCAGTTTTTTTTTTTTTGGGTTCATGTTGTACAAAGTGACTCATGCACTTTTGTAGCATCTCAAAAAAACAGACAAAGCACCGCCTGGGAATTTAGCTTTAATCTCGATGTTTGACTAACGTGACCTTTTTCCTCTCTCCGCCTCTCTTTTTCCGTCTTTAGTATGGGGAGGAGGAGGTGTGTTCGGATCGCCTGGACACCGACTTCCCGGACATCGACCTTTCCCAGCTGGACACCAGCGACTTCGACAGCGTCAACTGTCTCAGCGAGCTACAGTGGTGCAACGATCAGTCGGCGGACGCATCGCCGGCCTCCATCCACTACAGTACAGCAGATGAGCTCTTTGAGGTGAGGCACCAAAATACAGTTCGGTTATACTGAACAACTCGTGTTTCTCTAAGTCAGACATGGACACATTCTTCTCCTACATGTATGAGGGCTGTAAAACCATGCATATGTCTTTTTCTAGCTTCCTCAATGAAGTTAATAGATTGGTATTAATAAGATTTTAAGTGCGCCGACTGAAATATGGCGTACACGCTTCTGGTTCACTCTGAAATTCATGCAGAAGACGTTACAAATGCAAAGTTGGGGCAAAAACAAGAAAAAGAATCCCCTTCGCCAATAAATTCAAGTTCAGATCGCTTCGGCTTTAAGTCTAATCCACAAAGTTGGCACCCTGAAGCAGTGGAGAGTTCTCAAATCCGATTTTAATTCTACTGGACCCCCAAACACAACATCAGTGATTCAGCAAATTGCAAATGACTCAAAGTTCACCTTTCAAAACATAGGTGAATACAGTCTGTACAAAACCTCACATAAATCCATAAACATGCAATATAATAATAAATATAATAATAATAATACAAAGCCCCATTCATGCACAGCATTGCAGCTAAGAGATTTGTGTTCTTCATCTTGGGTTGAGGTTATGGATGAGATAGCATTGGTTGGAACTTTTTAATTTGGATAACAGTGTTCGGTAGAAATCTGTTCTGCACTTCAAAGTATTTTGACTTTTTCCAAGAGATGCAGAGTTCAGAGGAAGTAACTTTGTGAAGGCAAATTTCTCTATTTTTTACTATTTTACCACCACAGATATCAAAGTACCTACTGCTGAAGAATATTTTCTTGTGAGATGAGGTGAGGAAAAGGTGCCAGGTCTGAATCATGCTGCAGAACCCTCATTCATTTTTTTAAAATTTTAGGCTTTGTCTTGTTTTGCGTGGCCTTGCCAAAAAGAAAGAAAGCTGCATTATAAAGACATAATAATATATACATTTCATGAGCATGCCAAGCAATTGGAGGTTTTATTTTACAGGGTAAAGTAAATTAAATCATAATTACTGCTTATGAATCTTGGCCTCGGGTGTTCCAACTAACTCCAAGTCTAGGGAGTTTGGAGTTTTCAGCATATCTTAAAGGACACTAACCAAGAAAGTAATTCCCTGTCATGCTGTTTGTAACATGATGGTGGAAGCAGCCCATCAGTCTGCATCAGCCCGATGCTTCTACAGGTCCAGTGAAAGCCCGGAGGCTCCGGTATCAGGTGCACTGGCTGAATGAATTCGGGGAATACCCTTCTTGTTTTCCTCTGTATGAAAGCCAACCCCGGATCATTGATTGTTTATAGGTTTTCAGCTCCAGCGATGTCTCGTGGTCCCATTAGAGAGACTAAATCGAGTGTATCTTGGGAATAAACGCAGGCAAAAAGAAAAGAGATAAAGTTGCATTTGGGTCCAGATCTTCGGCAATGTAATGCAACTCTGCTGGTAGGAACCGCTCTGATGCTGCGATGCATTGCAGGGTATTGGCTCAATGATGGGAATGCAGGTGAGGTAAGCACAGACGGTACTCTCCGACTCTGCGCCTCTTAGGTTTTTATTTTTGTTTTCGATCCCCATTAGACAACGCCTGAGCAACCATTCGTCTCCCTGCCGTTGACGACACAGTTTGCAGCAGGACAGGACTGAGAGCGCTGCATTAATAAGACATTAGTATTGACGAGAATATAAGTAAGACGCAACAAGACGACGAGAGAGAAGACGTGGAATCGGCCAGATCGGTCTCTCCCTTCGTCTGTTCTTTCTGTTCTCATACACAGTTTTACTTACCCTCTGTTATCTTGTCTCTAGTTCTTTTTCGGTCCATTGTCTCCTCTCTGTTTCACTTGCACTCTTTGGTCTCATAGTTTCTTTTTTCCCTCATTCTCTTTATCTGATTTCTTTGTCTCTCTCACAGATATAATACACCTTCCTCTGCTTCCTCTCCTTATTTTCCCACTTTTCAGGCTTTGACACGATTCTTTCTTGAACCTTCTGTTTATTCTCCTCACTGTCTTTACTAATTGCAGCTATGCACACAGTGTAATTGCCAGAGATGTATAGTAACGAAATGGAACTACTTAAGTACTGTACTTAAGTACTAAATGCAGTATCTGTACTTTTTTTCTACTTTTACTGCACTACATATTTTTGATGAATTTAATACTTTTACTCGGATACATGTTTCATGTGCTGAGTCGTTACTCGTTACTATTGTAGCGTCCAGCCGGACACGTGATGAATGACGAGGCGATATTGAACAAACTGCATTTATTGCTGAACGGTTTGGTTCCAGGACTCGGTGACTGTCGGCCGGAACCACGCCAAAAAAACCAACTGAACAGTCCCGGTCTCACATCAACCTCGCTCGTGCGCCGTACGTCACACACCTGACTCACCCAGGTGCGCTCTCTCACCTGCTGCCCCGCCCCCTCGCTCTGCATTCATTCAGACGCATTCACAGACCATGGGAAATCACAGAACTCTACCATGAACATTGTAACACTGTAACATTAGAAGTTGTGCTTTAATAAATATTTGAAATTATATAAACAACAGTACTTGTACTTTTACTTTCAGTACTTGAGTAGCATTTTTTTACATACTTCTACTTGCAATACTTAAGTACAAAACATTTTGAATACTTTAGTACTTTTACTTGAGTATGGTGTTTAACGAACTTGTCAGTTTTTTGATATAGCACTTGTACTTCTACTCCACTCCTTTACTCCAGTACTTTATACATCTCTGGTAATTGGAAAGATTTTTCACATAGATTTGCTTTTACATGACCCCCTGTATCACTTACATAGACCTCATATTTACGTTTCCTCTGTTTTCCATATCTCTGCTGCCCCCCGCCCCGGCATATTATATTTTAGCCAATATGGTATTGATCAGACTAATACAGCAGAGCAGACGGCCGGGCTGCGTTTGGTTATAAACACGTGGTAATGAATAGAGTGATAAGCAGACAGATGAAGCCTCCCGGTGTCTCTGTCTCTCTGCTGTCCGTCAATACGCCACTTATTTACAGCAGCGTATCGGAATCTAATCCCATGTTGGACGGGATTGATCCGTGTTTGTGTGCGGCAGGGCTCCGTTTAACCTTGGGAGATTGTAGAAGGGTTTATTGCTTTGATGATAATCATAATGCTGCGTATGCATCTATACGCTTAAGTAAATAATTATACATTGACTTCTGTCGTTGTGCAACTTTCTGTTGCTGTCTCTGTTTACGTCCAACTCACTGTGGAATCTAATTATTATCCAAGAAATCGAATTAATATCTGTCTAATCCAATTAATATAATCAGGTAATATCCATGAGTGCTTTTGAATGTACAAACATACTCAGATGACGACGTATCCACGTGGACAGACGCGCAAGATTTAAAATAGGAAGAATATTTTAGCATGAAAAAAATGCAAACAAATTAATCTTAAAACTATTTTTCACAAGTTAGATTCAAACCCATGTGTGGAAACTAAACCCCCAAACAACTGTAGGTATCAGGAATAGCTCAAATCTGTGTCCCCGCAAACTTTTAATGTTCATTCTGCTTACGCATGAACATGTTTTCAGTGTCCTGTAGAGAATTTGAAATTCTAAATTGCAGCACCGGGCGAAGAGAGACAGAGTGGCAGCGAGCTTAAGATAGAAGAGAGAGAAAAAAAATCCTAATAAATAGTTTGGCAGCTTGGAACAAATAGCACCGGATGATAAAAAAAAAAAGGGGGATGAATGGAGCTCGGTGAGTTCCCGTAGGCCAACCATGCTATCACCTCTCCACCAGACTCTGCTCTCAGCAAGATGGCAGCTCCATAACAGTAAACAAACCTCTGTGTGGAGGTACCAGGAGAAAGGACTAAAATTACTGATAAACAAAATTTTACTGTGGTTATCTTTTTAATTTAACAATTTTCATGCTTGGGGGGAAGAAAAAAAAAATCAAACTGAAGCAAGAGAGACAAACTGGATCAGCTCCCATGAGAGGAAGATGAGAGTCAACGGGGTCGATTCACAAAAGCCCTGTTTTTGGCAAACCTGTGCATTTGTCTTCCCGAAGAGGTCAGAGGTCAGAGTTATGTCATCTTGAGTTCGTTCATTAATAAGATGGATTTCAGGGCTGCAAGAGCGAATGCAGCAGAAAAAGAGTGGAAGGAAGGATTCAAGGAGTGATGCAGTGGGCTAAAAATCCAGAATACATATATATAAATATAAATCTGTTATTTTCCAAACCTTTTTCAATGACTCAAGGCTAACTGACTCACACGTGGCTCATTTCTGTGGATTGCAGGGTGGGGTTACACATGGTTTAAAAAGATTATAATTGTGCACTTGAAAATCTTTATCCATCACACAGGAATTAAAAAAAACCTAATTATTGATTCATGTTGCTTCAGGCGTCCAATTAGTTGTTTTGTGTTTTTTTTCTTTCTGGCCCAAAATGAGTTATTATTATTAATTATTATTATCAATGAAAAAATCATTTCTCCAACAAAAGTTTGTCGGTGCATGTGAATAAAGGAAGTTCGACACCGTATAGGGAGGAATCAGAAGAAAATAGACAATGCAACTATTTTGGCTCATCAGTAAGTGATAGCCGGTGTCAGCTTTTCTTCCTCTGTGGAAAAATTTCTGTCTTCTCTTGAATGTAACAACAGCTGACGGAAATGGTAGCGATTTCTCGAAATGTTGCTGAAGTCTCCAAAAAATGGAGGAAACTGGTTTATTAAAAATGGAAGAAGATACTTTGACACGCTGTTTTCTCCCCCTCCCTCTCTGCAGATAGAAGAGGAGAAGGCCCTGCTCGCCGCATTCACCGACAGCTTGGACGGCATGGTGGATGCCGAAGTGGACAGGCTCTCCGTCTTCCCCACCCTGGGGGAGGAGCCCGACCAGGAGGAGGAAGAAGACGACGGCCTTCCTCTCACGGCTGAGAACTTCAGTCAGTCTCTCGGGGCCAGGACAGAGGACCCATCTCCATCTCTCGTAAGAACACTTTCCTGTAAACAGAGAGGGTTTCTCTGTCTTTTACCTTTGTTGCTGGACAGGGGGGCTGAAATTAAATGTATATGGACATTTACTTCGTTTTAAGAACTCAAATACTTTTTCATGTTTTCTTTGTCACTACTCTTCTGTGAATCAAAAAGTTTCTTGCAGCTTTAAAAAAGACACCATCTCTTGCAAGTGAAGCCTTTCATTTGCGCTTCAAACACCGTGCACTCCCCCTCCTCACCCGTCACACACCGTGCCTCTCCATTCCCATGCTCCCCTTTCTCTTCCTCCCCCTTAATCTGTATGTCGCGTTTGCTAACCTTGATGTTCCCCTTGTTGGCCCGCAAGGTTCAAAGTCCAGGAAAACAGAGAGAGAGGCACAGAGGCACACAGTGACCTTTCATCCAGTCCTGTCCTGTGTGTGTGTGTGTGTGTGTGTGTGTGTGTGTGTGTGTGTGTGTGTGTGTGTGTGTGTGTGTGTGTGTGTGTGTGTGTGTGTGTGTGTGTGTGTGTGTGTGTGTGTGTGTGTGTGTGTGTGTGTGTGTGTGTGTGTGTGTGTGTGTGTGTGTGTGTTGTATTTCTAAGAACCACGTGTCCTTACAAGAATAGGAAGGACGGTTAAAAATCCTTCAGACTTGGGGACACGTCGCAGACGCTTGTTCAAGGAGCTTTTATAGGAATTCAATTTGGGTTTTGGGCAATGATGAGAATTATGATTGCTTTTTCAATTAAGTTAGAGTCGCTATTGGATTACAATTAGTTTTTGAATTTAGAGCCGGCGGTGGGCTCAGCTTCCGATTGTATTCAGGGTTGTCTTTTATGTGCACAAGTTAAAAAATCAAACAAATAAAACAAGAATAAAAATGTCACAGTGTCATAAATGACCAAAAACTACAAATAAGACCCGAGAGCTGTGACAGATCAAAGTGTGTGTGTGTGTGTGTGTGTGTGTGTGTGTGTGTGTGTGTGTGTGTGTGTGTGTGTGTGGTCTTTCAGCACGTGGTCCAGTTTGTGTTTGCTTGTTTTGAACCCTGTGTCCGTCCGTCCCCCTCCTCTTTCTCTCTTTTCACACAGTGCTGCTGGATGCCTCTCTCTGTAGGCCCCTCCATCATTCCATGAACTGGACTTCTAGGAACAAACCTTGTTTTTCTCTCCTCTCTCTGCTCCCTCCATCTCTCCCTCCGTCCCTCCTGCTTGCACCTGAGCCACAAGAACCCACCCCCCCCAAAAAAACACAGTAAACCTCTATCTCATTATACGGGAGCAACAAATTGCTGTATCTCTTTACAGTAAATATTGTGCTGTCAGAAGAATGCAGGCCTGCACTCGGGTCCGATGCCTAATTGAAGCAGGAGGCTATTTCACTGCAGCAAACGACTTCTGATTACTGCTGTGACGCGGCCTTATCACACTTGTCAAGATGAATCCAACCCCCTTTTTGCTTAATTTGACTTCAATTTCAGTTTCGGCGAATGGGCTGCTTACGGGGTTGTTCTTGAGCGCTCCGATTTAGCGGCGGCCCACAAAGATACTATTGTTTCGCGGCCGTGAGTCATGCCGGGTGGCTGAATACCTGCAGCGTGTAAATATGCACCGAGCTGCACTGCTTTCCCCCTGTTTGCAATTACACACAAGAGTCGTGCTATAAAACAAGTCTGTCAGTGAGTTCAGAGGAGATTTGTTAAGCTCTGCAATGAAAGCCTGGATGTTTAGCAACACAACGAGACTCAATGGAACAACTTGTGGAAAACGCTCTGGTGACGAAATACTAGTAGGGAAAAGGGGATGAAGGCAAAAAGCTTTGACTGAAGTTGTATTTGATGTTGCAGGTCAAACTGAGGATCTGCAGGTTTCATAATCCCAGATTTAAGACTTGTTAATGCAAACCGATGATCCCCTGACTTTTCCTTGAGACCCACCATGAAGTTGACACTTGAGCAAAACCTCATTTTGTAAAGTCTGTTTTTATGCTTTTAAGGCTGAGATGCAGAGATGTATAGTAACGAAGTGGAACTACTTAAGTACTAAAATGCAGTATGCAGTCCCAACTTCCACTTTTACTGCACTACATATTTTTGATGAGTTTAATACTTTTACTCGGATACATTTTTCATGTGCTGAGTCGTTACTCGTTACTATTGTAGCGTCCAGCCGGACACGTGATGAATGACGAGGCGATATTGAACAAACTGCATTTATTGCTGAACGGTTTGGTTCCAGGACTCGGTGACTGTCGGCCGGAACCACGACAAAAAACCAACTGAACAGTCCCGGTCTCACATCAACCTCGCTCGTGCGCCGTACGTCACACACCTGACTCACCCAGGTGCGCTCTCTCACCTGCTGCCCCGCCCCCTCGCTCTGCATTCATTCAGACGCATTCACAGACCATGGGAAATCACAGAGCTCTACCATGAACATTGTAACACTGTAACATTAGAAGTTGTGCCTTAATAAATATTTGTAATAATATAAACAACAGTACTTGTACTTTTACTTTCAGTACTTGAGTAGCAATTTTTTACATACTTCTACTTGCAATACTTAAGTACAAAACATTTTGAATACTTTAGTACTTTTACTTAAGTATGGTGTTTAAAGAACACTTCAACTTCTACTCAAGTCAGTTTTTTGATATAGCACTTGTACTCCACTCCTTTACTCCAGTACTTTATACATCTCTGCTGAGATCACATGTTAAGACTTGGGGTAAGGGGTTAGGGTGCTACCACTGCTGGGAGCGTTACAGGAATCCGACTGGCATCAGAGAGACAAATGACCAGAGGACGGGGCATTCCTTCCAAATTGGTGGAAATGACTGTAATGACCTTAGATGCTTCAGCACAGGATTAAGGGTAGTTTGGTAGTTGAGGAAGCCAAAGAAAATGCCAAGCCTCGCAGCGATTACCATTAACGTGTGCCTCACTCCATGCTGGCATGGTTACAACAAACAGAAAGCAGTGAGACAGAACTGGTTTTGTTGCTGCTAAACGACATGGAGGTATTGTTTTGTCCAAAACAACAAGTCAGTGATACGGAGAGGTCAAGCCTTAAAGATGCCGTCGTCTTTTTTCACTGTTGTGTTGCAAAACATTGTCGCCCCCACCCAACGCATGACTGCCCTGGTCCTTGCTTTCACCTTGAAAACTCCTCGGTTATCAGTCGACTAATGTCAAAATAAGAACGAGCGGAGGCTGGTTAATCAGTTACGCCTGCCTGTTCTTGCAGTTTCCACTTCCATCTAAGAGAAGACAGTGAAGGTCAAATGAGAAGTGGACGGTTCTGCTCGATGCTTACTGTTACAGTATACAGCGAGAGAAGCTGATTAACTACTGTTCAAGTCATCGTAGAAACCACCTCCTTCATGCCTTCATCGTCTGTCAGCTCGGCGTCTTGGTCTTTAAGTTTTCAGAGTGACGGTGAAGGAGCAGATTGGGAAGTAACGGTGTGAAGTTCAGAGACGGATGAGTTCTGCATTTAAACTTCAGTGGCACAAATTCTAGTTTCCAGCTTCATGCAGCTTTGACCTGGAAGAGAAAGTTCTGTTTTTAGCTGAAGGTTTTTCTGCATAAATACGACCCAGTTCTTAAACTTAAACCCCACAAAAGCCAGTGCATGAACTACTAGCTTTACCGGTTAACTATTTGTCTGCGTTTACATGCAGAGTACAGTGCGTTTTTCATGCTGCGGTATGATTTATCCTGCAACAGCTTGTTTTTTTTTTTCCTCAGAAACTGTCACAGTAGAGCAGAACAGGTCTTTTTTATCCCCAGACGCGCAGCACTCAGTCACCTGCCTGTTGCTTCATTCCCCTGACAGCTGGCAAGATAACACACTTTTCCAAAAAGTTTCCTCTCGTACACACAGCTCTCTCTTTTCCTGTCACAAAACCACAGACTACTGTTGCTACCGTCTTCGCAAGACTACTACTACTACAGTCTCTACCTCGATATATCTGCTGTTGCCGCTACAACCGTTGAAATATTTTCCCCTGGCCATCATTTTGGTACGCCTCCAGCTCAGTGAGTTTGTGACTCGCAAGACAAGTCAACCCTCGTATCGCTTTAGGGGGGATTCAAGTTTTCATATGTCTGGAGTCATGAGATGCCCGATATATATACATTACATGTCAGGAACGCTGATACTGGGAACTGAACCGGGTGCTTTTTAAATGGCAGCCAAAGATAGTGCATGCATGCGGTAGTTGACAGTAATGTAATTAAAAAGTCATTGTCAGAATTTGAACTGGAAGAGTTTGGGAACGCACAGCCGACTCCCAAACACATTACCATGTGGCGCATTGATTGACAAATTGTGCATTTTAAAATGCCGTCTCTGTTAGGAACCAGCACAGTTATTTACTCTCTACCTGCAGCAGCCACTTAACTGTAGTAATACCAAGCCTTCCACTGTTTAAATTGCTGTTTACACCACTACGAGTACCTATATTTACATCAGAGTTCTTCCATGACCCAGTGTTTTTCTTTTTCTAGGTTAATTAATGTTTTTCTGTCTGCTATCATCTCCTGTTTTCCCAAGGAAAGAAAAAAAAGAAAAGTCTGCTCAAACAAAGATAATTCAGCTTCATTCCTATAAACCGACTAATTTGTAAGTTTCATAACAACATCCCCCGACTTCTTTTTTTTTCTCCGTTCTCGAATGATTCACTTGTCTGAAATGCAGCGTTTCAAAACTCAAGGGAGGCTTCCACATAGTTCCAGGACCAAACCCAGAGCCGCGCACCCCCCCCCGTGACAGAACACAGAATTTTCACTGTACTGTACATGATTCACATCGTCCTGCATCCCTCGCCCTGTTTCCACTGTGTAAACTATCAGCGGCTAAAATAGAAACCTGACATTCACATCCACTCACACAGAAAAAAAGCCTGGTGTAATAACATTATGCTGTTTACTCGACTGGAGCCGCCAGATGTGTGTGTGTGTGTGTGTGTGTGTGTGTGTGTGTGTGTGTGTGTGTGTGTGTGTGTGTGTGTGTGTGTGTGTGTGTGTGTGTGTGTGTGTGTGTGTGTGTGTGTGTGTGTGTGTGTGTGTGTGTGTGTGTGTGTGTTTCCATCACTTGAGTAGTTTACTGTCACGTGACTGCTGTCACTCGTGTGTGTGTGTGTTCAGGCCTGAGTGTGGCACTGCCCTCTACTGGTCAGAGGTGATTCTGCACAGTGTGCAACACATGCACACAAACACACACACACACACACACACACACACACACACACACACACACACACACACACACACACACACACACAGTGTGTTTTTGAAATTTTTATTAGCCTCACTGGATTCACATTAAAGTGTATTTACAAGCCATCGAAGATGTAATTAAACATATTAATTAGTCATAACTCTATTTTAATCCAATTATGGCTTGTGTTGATTTGAACGTAATGTAATTAACATATTTATACATGCCGACGTGCAGATGTACATTAAGGAACATTTAGAAGTCTTTAAGTAGAATGCATAAGTGATAAAAAGACATAATTATGTCACGGATATCATTAAAGATAAAGATAGCCTGACAGTTTCATGTTTATTCCTCAGGATATTCCCTCATCGAGTGCCTAACATGCCGCTTTGGCTCCAGATTTGACGGAGGCCAAAGATGTGATATGATTCACATAACATCCATACTTGTCAACACCGTTCAGTGAGACTTGTATCAAAGCACCTGCGTTCCTATTGCCCATTCGTTTGAATTAGTCACCCCGTCTGTGTCGTGAATTATTGTTTTCATCTGTCACTTCATAATTGCAGAGCGGATTGTCACCGAGATTGGTCACGTTGTAATTACGGCCCATCAGACACACACTCAGATGTCTAAAATATAATTATGATTAACCTGAATCCTTTTTACAGTTGATGCCAAAACACTTTGCCATATATATATATATATATATATATATATATATATATATATATATATATATACGCATGCTTAATTGTATAGATTGTCTTAAGTCAAAATGTCCAAATATTAACAATTATAAACTATTATATCCAGATGCTGCTCTTATAAAAATACTTCTATGAGCCAACTGCAGCAAGATGGCTTGAACATATCTTAAACTGGAGGCACCTTGTTGTCCCGGACACCAGTTCTTTAGCTTCTGTAGTAATCAACAACAGAGAATATCCGACGACTCTGGAAGCTTCATCGTTCTCTGCTGAGATGGACTTTATAGCTGCGCAACACTTCTTTCAGTTAAGAAGTGTCTCAGTTTGTTCACGTCAATGATGAATCCTTTATGCATACCAACATTTTGTCATGGAGTCCCACAAGGTTCTGTACTTGGACCACTGATGCAACCAATCAGTTAACTAAACTCCAAGCATGCCTTAAGGATATAAAAAATTGGATGACCTATAATTTTCTGATGTTAAATTCAGACAAAACTGAAGTTCTTGTAGTTGGACTCAAACACCTCAAACTCTCTTTCTAGAGACTTAGTTACTTTAGACGGGATCACCCTGGCCTCCAGCTCCACTCTAAAGAATCTTGGAGTTGTTTTTGATCAGGATTTGTCCTTTAATGTCCACATGAAACAAATTTCGAGGACTGCATTCTTCCACCTACGTAACATCGCTAAAATCAGACGCACTTCTGTTGTTTCTCAAGCGGATGCAGAAAAACTAGTCCTTGCATTTGTTACTTCAAGGCTGGACTATTGTAACTCTTCGTTATCAGGCTGCTCTAATAAGTCTCTTAGGACTTTGCAGTTAATTCAGAATGCTGCTGCACGTGGTCTGACAGAAATCAAGATTAGAGAGTGTATGTATGTCGTCAGTATTAACGCCTTTATTGGTAGAGTATGTCTGAGGTAGACCTTATTTTGGGTGTGCTCATATTTTCACTTTATGTCACATCTTCTCAATTTGTGTCTGTTCATGTGCTTGTTCCTGTTTATCGTTCATGTATGTGCATGTGTGATTGAAACTGCACCTCAGCTTTTTTTTACTGTGTGTGTGTGTGTGTGTGTGTCCCACCACAGAACAAGGCCTTCATTGATGCCGCCAGTGGAGCTTTGGAAAGCATCCAGTAGTAGAGTAGTTCGCGGAGAAGAGTATAGTGTTTGAGGGGCCCCGTATGCTTCCCGGGAGCCTCTGAGTGTTTCACACAGACACAAACCTTCAGTCTCCTCTTCACTCTCCTCAATGGGGGGGGGGCTCTCAGAGGAGCATCATCGCACACTCTGAGCCAAGTTGGCTCGCCCACAAAGGGCCACGGTGGCTACATTAATGATGTAGGCGATCGGTCCTATCAGTCAATTTGACCCAGATAGTATTCTGTGGTTACGGCCCAACTCTGTTGGGTGGTACTCATTACAGCATTTCACTAATACACAATGCTGGTGTTGGAAATACAGTGTGGTTAAACTATGACCCTTGGACATTGATCTGTAGCTTCATGGCAAACAACCACAATAATTAACAACAGGCTGGTGTGTTTCCTTCAGAGAAGCATGACTTCTCCCTCTAATGTCAACCTAAAAAGCCCATGAAGTGCTATTAAAAAAGCCCTTATCGGATATATATGGTTCCCCATATAAAGTTGAACTGGAGGTGGCTCAGGCGTATGTTTATCGATGTTCTGGCGCCATGACCGAGGTCCGGTGGAGGATTAAATATCAAAGTTAATGGCTGAATATATAATAAGGGAGTTAGATCTGCTTAAACATGAAACATCCAGAGTGTAGTTTTATGTCTAGTCAGTCATCTTACAAGTTCATTCACAGTGAATCATCTGATTAGGCTAATGTGTTACAGGAAAGATAATCTGAACGCATAGTACTACAGTCCGTTATGTAATAATTCCACCACTAATGCATCGTGTGATGTTTTTTAAAAGGAGCGTTTGTGTTTTGTTTTTTTGACAAATTGGCTCCAGTTCTCGTTTTTAAAAAGTATTTTTATTTTCTCTGTAAATTCCAATTTCAAAGTTTTCTGTCTGCGAGGTGGCACCTCATGTCTCCTGGGTAATTTCATATAATCGTGTTTTTTTTGTTGTTGTTGTTGTTGTTGTTGCTGCTTTGGCAAAGAAATGAGTCAAAAGTGGCAAAAATCAGAAGCTGTAGAAAATTCCAAACACTTTGTTGTTGCCAGCCCTGGATGTGCTCAAAAGCTTCGGTCACCTGAGAAAATGAAAGGAACTTTCTACAAGGACGCCCAGAATACTCAAAAAAACAAACAAACAATCAATTTATCATTTCGAATTATCCTTTGCAGCATATTCCAACAGTGCCAAGTCATATTCAGTTCATTAATTGTATTCATTCCCAGCAGGGTTTAATTTGTCTACAAACACAATCGCATAACGACACCGCCACCGCGTCCCCAAACAATGACAGACGCTTGCCAGACGGCGCGTTGTATTAAGTGAACCCTCTGCTGTAAGTCATTTGGGAGGACCTCCAATCATTCCTCTCACATCTGTATGTTCCACATTGTCTTCTCCTGGAGCCAACGCTGCACAGCTTAGCTGAGGGGATTTTCTCCCCTAAGCTGATTTATATCAGCTGATAGCCCTGTCATGAAGCTAGGCACTGGAATGAAAGGATGAATAGACAGATGAACAGAGAGAGAGAGAGGGGAAAAAAGAAGCAGTGAAAGGATAGTGGGGAGCAGTTGTGCTAATATCCATTTGAAAGGTAATATTCAGGGAAGGGATTTGCTTCAGTTTCCTCTCTGTATCTCGAGTGTGTCTTCCTGTTTGATCTGAAGGGAGGCGAGTATGGAAAGAAGGAGGGATGAGGGAGAGGTAAAGGGCAACATTAAGGTGGATGGATGGATGGAGAGAGGGAAGAGCGCAGGTTTATATGAAGATGAGAAATGGGAATGGCAAATAAGAGCGAACGGTTGCACAGATTTATGGATGAAAACACAGAAAAAAGGAGCTGAAAGATGGGACGAGGATTAAAAAGGAACGGAAGAGAGGATGGAGATTCGCGAGGGAGGGAACGTATAGAGGGATTGATGGGAGGACGAGACTGTTAGGGTGGACAGATGGTCATATTTTGTGTTACTATAGCGAGAGACACGGCTGAATCTAGCTCCTTAATGGGAAACGTGAATGTGCCATGTAGCTGTCATCTTTAGGGATGTGATAAATGTACAGTATCATAACCTCATGGCCCCTTCTGCACATTATTCCCTTGTACAAACATCCATCTGTGAGGGCGTTAACAGCCGACTAGAATATAGATTAAAAATCGGAATGAGAGGCTGAAGGAGCCAAATGTTGGACACTTTTCATCTCACTAGAAAGCTCCTGAATAAAATGTGGGAAAAAAAGTTGTAATATTTGTCCAAAGATGTATTTTTAAGACAACTTTTGATATCATAAGATAATACTTTATTGATCCCACAATGGGGAAATTCACTTGTTAACAGCAGCGAAAAATAGAAACCAAGGAGGGAAACACAAGTGTACATATTTACAAAAAGTACTAAAGTAGAATGTGCACATTTAAGAATGTGCAGTTTTACAAAAAAAGTACTAAGGTAGAACATAAGCGAAAAAAAACAAAAAACAAACAAGAACAAAAAAAATAGCATTTTTGTGTGGATATGCATGTATTTTTTTTTTTACATTTATGACTTTAATCCATTCCTTAATCTGGAATTAAATTTAAAAAGAGTGAGGATTAAAAACCGAAGTCAGTTTGAAAAACATCCATGTGGAAACATCTGGTTCTCGAAAGGACACAAGTACAAGAACGATTAACCACAAGCTGTTTTTATATCTTTGGGTTGTAGATGAAACATTTCAGGACGTTGTGGGCTTTAGGAAAGAGGCGATCACCCTTTTCTGCCGTTTTATGAACCATACAACTGCTAATTGACAGATAATTAACATATATTCATTATTTTCAGCCCTAACGAGAAACAAAAGTAAAACCAACCTCTGTGCTGAATATGTCCTGTGCTAACTTGATTTCTCCCCATTCTCTTCGTCACTAGCTGGAGAAGCTGCTGCTGACTCCTCCCAACGTGCCCACGGGCATCGACGCACACAAAGACAAAGTCCAGGGCCAACGCTATAGCAACAGAAGCCTGCACCTCCGGACGGTCAGACCTCTGGTCAAGGTGAGGCGTGAATCAGTGTGGAAATGTGTTTTGGCTGGTCAACAGTGCCAGTTTGATTTAAAACTTCTCCGTCCTGTAATAAAACTCCAGCCTCCCTTTGTCTCTGTCAGACCTGGAGCAGCCGGTTCCCTCAGACACACATCTCTGTATTTACCGGTGAACGCCGAATTCTCTGTGTCTTTTGAAGGCTGGCGAGATAACAAAATTGGATTTTTCCAATCGCTTCCCCTCAGAGGTGGCGAGTTGAGGCAGAAGTAATTCGCTGCTGCGTGCAGGGCCTGCGGTCAGCATCGCTGCCACCGCACAAGTCGTCTTTAAGCAAGTGTCTGCACTTGTTTTTTTGTTTTTTGCAGACTGGAGTCAGACCAACACATAGAAGAGATATCAGTGTTTGATCATGAATCATTCCTGCACTGTCCACACATCCAAGAGCAGAAAAGTTCTAAAGTTACATTCATAGGTTTGTGCAGACGCTTGAAATGATCCATGTCACATTTCACACTCATACAAATCACAGCGGTTCTCTCTCAAAACCAAAGGTGGATGTAGAGTGAGACAGTTGAAATGGATGGTCTGACTTTGTAACAGTGTTTAAACTTAGTCTCAACTTAACTTATGAATCATAACAGGCATATGGATCACTTTAAAAGGCGCTGACATCATCAAATCTAAAATTAAAATTTAATGTTAAATTCCTCTCCAGAAAACCAGCAAGATGAAATTGCCTAACACGGATAAAACATACAACAGTATTGGCGTCTTGTATCTTTGTATTCTGTCGACCTCTTTCCAGCGAGCTGCTCCATTGGCTGTGCAAAGAAATCAGATTGTATGGAGTCTTACAGAGAAACTGATTTCTCAGTTTTCTTCATGAGTTTACGATCTAAATCTTCGTCGTCTTCCATGCATTTAGAGTAAAATAAATTATAAATATATTATAATACAGTCATCCCTCGCTATAACGTGGTTCACTTTTTGCGGACTCGCTGTTTCGCTGATTTTTTTCAGTGTAATTGTGCATGCTTTTTTTTTTACAGCGTATTGTACAGTATGAACGTGCATTGTGTTCTGTGTCCTAAATTGGCTAAGGGAGTACTTTACAAAATGTGTGTAAAAAGCTGTATAACAGTGTGTGGTTAGGGATTTTACGCCCTTAAAACATGTATAATAATCGTAAAACTTGCTTTACGGATTTCGCTTATTGCAAGTTAGTTTTAGAACGTATACCCCGCGATAAACCAGGGACCACTGTATATGATAAAACAGTGCATGCTTTAGGGCATGTCATTCTCAGTGAGTCTGTCCAGGCTCGTGAAACTCTCACTCCTGCCTCCAAAAAGTTCTGGATGGCAAAAGCAAGGCTTCAAACTTGTTACAAGGGGACGTCACGGCGGGTTTACACTTTGCTGAACCCCTCCGCCTGACTGCAACATTCCCAGACTGCAGTCGTCTAGCCACTACAACAAGTTTTCTTTTATTCTCCAAAAGACGGATATCTCATTTGAGACAAAAAACTCTTCGAGCCTTCAAGTCATAGAGTTCTTCAAGCCGTCGCCCGTGACAGATGTGCTGCTGGGTTAGAGAGGACATTTACAATGGCTACTGCTGTATGACTTGCAGTAATTGGATAGCTGCTAGCATTGTGCTTCAAGTGGTCATTGATTACAACACCAGTCATTTATCTTGTACAAGCATATAAAGCATGGAGAGTCTTCATGCAGCCCGCTGGTCTGGCTCAAGAGAAGGAGGATAGAAAATACCCGTAGGATGCAGCGGCCGGGATGAGCCAAGCCTGTATCCATCACACACACACTTCTAACCTCGCTGTTGCTGGCAGTGTGTGTTAGAGTTTCAGAGTATAGCGTGGCAGATGGCGGGCGTATTGACTGACAGGGCAAGAGGGCGACAGTGAATCATAGTCTCTCTCTCTGTAAGAGCAATATAGAATCAGCCATTTCATCGCAGCTGCACACTGAATCATCCCTCGCAAAGTCGGAAGCAAAATTTACCGCTGTGTGCTCAGTGTTCCTGTAACCAGGGCAGGAAATTGAAGATACACCCCACATGTATTCATGAGACTGTTTTTATTGTTAGGTGGTTCATGAACAACCGTCGACGGTGTGATGATATATTCCCAGCAGAGCTACAGTGGAGTTTGATAGAAAATGAAAAAAATGTTTCATCTAAAACATCAATAGTAAATGTCAGAGTTTTAGTGTCAGTTCAATGGAGTCAAAGACCGTCGGATTTTCTTTAAGGTTGGCATTTCATATCAAAGTCTGTCGGAAGAATACTGAACAGTGTCGCATGCGTGCAGACTCAGGTGATGATGGTAGAGAAAGTGGGAAAGTGGGATCACAAAACAGATCAAATTATTTTGATTTTTAGATTTACAATAAATAATTTAATTTAAATATTGTAATTTATTAACTTTCCTGAGTATCTTTTATTTTTCAAATTAAATTAGCTGAATATCTTTGATTTTAAGTCAATAATTACTTTTTTAAATAACTTTTTGGATATACAGTGGTCCCTCGTTTATCGCGGAGGATACATTCTAAAAATAACCCACAATAAACGAAATCCGCAAAGTACATTTTACAGTTATTCTACATGTTTTAAGGCCGTAAAACCTCTAACCACACACTTTTATACACCTTTTTACAGACATTTTGTACAGTACTCCCTTAGTTAAACAAGACGCAGAACACATGTGCGGTTCTCCCTTAGCTAATTTAGGACGCAGAACACAATGCACGTTCATACTGTACAGTACGCTGTAAAAAGAAGCATGCACAATTACACACAAAAAATCCACGAAACAGGGAGTCCGCGAAAAGTGAACCATGTTATAGCGAGGGACGACTGCATAATCAGTTTAAACCAATTTATTTTTGGTGAAAATTGCTAAAATATACAAGAAAGCATTGAGCCTTACATGCACACATTCCCTTGTCTATCAACCTCAGGAGCTGAAAACCAACAAATTATCATAAGTGTGATTTGATGCTCAAAAAGTCTGGAGTAAGTCAGTCAGTCAGTTACCTGCTACAGTCAGTCCCAATAACATGGGGCTTACATCAGAGTGTGCTGACACTGCAAAACCAGAAAGTTTTGTAGAACATTTTGTTTTTGTCGCATAGACAGTTTGAGGATGAAGCCTCACGCTGGTTTTCATGTTCTTGTGCCTCCATCTTCAGAGTGACCTCCCTCAGGAGCGGAAGCCTCGAGCCGTGCGTCCGGCGGGCCGCCTGTGCACCGAGCTCCACCGCCACCTCACCACCGCCCAGGACTCGGAGGACACCCCGGCCCCAGACACGGAGGAGGACGAGGAGGAAGAAGAGGACGACGACAGTGAGTCGGAGGAGGATGAAGAGGAGGAAGGAGAGGAGGAGGAAGAGGAGGAGGAGTCTTCCAGTAGTGAGGTGGAGGGTGCGGCAGTTGCGGCTGCTGTTCCCGCCGAACCAGCCAAGCCTCAGTTCAGCTCAGAGAAAGAACTGCACTCAGTGGTGGAGCTGATCACGTACATGCACACCTACTGCCTGCCCACGCGCAAGCAGCAGGGATGGGAGCGGAAGGACCGTGACCTCCAGAGGTCCCGGTCCAGACCTGAAGCTTCCCGCCTGGCCACCACAAACTCTCACAGCAGAGTTGTCTTAGTGGCTACTCCTGGGACTAGTGCGGGCTTGACTGGGTCAGGCAATAATGTCCCAAGGAGGCTTCCCTTTGCAAGGCGAAGGGAGATGAAGGCCAACTCCCTTCTCCGTGAGCTCCTGCAGCAGAGCAGCTCTTTCGACGTGAGCAAGCCTTACAGACTGCACAGCCCTCCTTACTCCCACTCCCACAGCCCAAACAGAGGAGTATCTGCTCCCTCTGCCCAAGCTAAATCAGCCCCAGCCCACTCCCCCAATTCCACCAACCCTAAATTGGAGCTTCGTAAAGACTCTTCCTCCCCTGAGAGGAGAAACTACTCCTCCGAGGCGCCTCAAAGGCCGGAGGAGACTTCGGAGGACAGCGGCTCCTTCTCGGTCCGGCGCTCCCGACGTCTGGCCTCCTTCCCCAGCCGCTTCGCCAAACGACTGCGGCCTGCACGAGCGAGGGACGGCGAGGGGAAAGACAGGGACGTGAAGGAGGAGGGACGAGCGGGGGTCAAGCTCCTGCCCACCCAAGCGGGAGGGGGAACCACGACGGAGACGCAGCCAGAGCAGCTAACGTCGGGGGACGGCAGTGCCGGGACAATGGAGACGACCAAACACTGCTGCCACAACGGTGAGATGAAGGAAACTCATCAGATCAGGTTTTATTGGGATGGCTCGCATTTAAATTATTCCAGTTTGGTTTCATTTTCTGTAATGACACATAAATCATGTAGGATTGACTGACATACACATATGCAACATTAGATTTAAAACATAACCCTGACTTCCAGACCAGAGCTCCATGTCACCATGTGACTGCTGATTATTAAGATCTGAGTCACACGAGAGGTGAGAAAATACAAGTTGAGACACTGGGTTGCAGTGTGAACGGAGCCCAGGACACAAACACAACACACACTTTCACACTCGTGCATGGTTGTGACTGTTGTTGCTTTTGATTGTGATTGCAGAAAAGCGAGCCTGCCTCTGTCTGCCTCTCAACCCCAAGTCCACAGGGTGAGTATCTCCATATACTATATATATACATATATAAGCACCTGCTATATTTCATCATGCAGTAGCAGCTTGGTAAAAGTACCTTTTTAATTTTTTATGCAGTATCCAGCCTGCAGTAGCAACGTACTGAACGTTTGCATCATTTTTTGAACGTTGCTCTTTGATTCTGTCGCTCTTACAGCACTCCCAGTTCTTTATAATGCTATAAACTATCTTGCAAGCTAGAAAGACTCCAACAGTGTAGGTTTAGTCAGACGATTTAAAGGCTACATGCGTGATTTCTAATCCCAAATCACTCATTAGAGCATTAACGACTCCTCTAATAACCTTGACTGTGAACAAACGGTAACTCTAGTTCGAGTGCGGGTGTCCTAATTTCCTAAAATCACACTCTGCTCGTTCTTTATTTTGCTTTAAACCCCACCACCCTAACAAAAAACCTCTGCAGAGGTAACCCTAGAAGCCTCCGGGGAAATGCTGCAATGGCAAACATCTGCCTTCATTAGAATGAAACGTTAGACTTTCACCTTAACCTAAACTGCTTCCTAAAATTCACAGTGCTAAATATTTGTCTTCTGCAACCCATGGCAGACGGTCACGTATATCAAATAGCAGCGGCTTGTTAGTGAATGACCCCAGCAGAGGTTTGTTTTCTAAAATACATTTAAACTCACTGCTGGGTCTGATAAAAGTAGTTAAGTATATCTTTAATAGCAATTAATGTTTTTTTTTAAAGGACTCCAGATATGCATAATATCTTTAACAGCACTCAGTATGTTCGACATCATGGGAATCGTTTATCAGACAGATTTCACCAAGGAGCAACTAATCTAATGTGAACATGCAAATTACCGCGTTAATCACCTCTGCTGCAATTTTTTTCCAATTCAGCACTAATTGATTTGATCCTATTTGGATATTTGCTTCACTCTCAGTAACAGGATCTAATGCTCCGCAGTCTGGCAGTAGTCCATGGTTTAATAAATTGTCGCTTCAAAGTATTTGGGATTTGTAGCTGGCAGGGTGGAAGGTTAGACCGCTGAGTGGCAAGTAACACGGGCACGGCATGATTCGAGAGGAGTAAGAACATTTTATGCATAAGCATGGTTTGCAGTCATAATATCATAAGACTGTGTGATAAACCCAGGCCCAAATTCTGCGATTTTCTTCCAAGATCCCTAATGAATCAGGACCCCTGGCTGTCTCACTCTGATGTTAATCTGTGCCAGACAAAGTGCCCTGACTGCTCGTACTTTTCTAAATTAACCTCCCCACCCATCCAGCCTCAAACCCTGGAACTTCTCCAGCTACAACCAGTCACAAAGCTGAATGTTTTTGTTTTTTTTCCCTGTACAAACCTTTGGCGTCCGTCCATCTTCTAAATGAATATGTCTTCTGAAGCGCTCACCAAAAAAAATAAAAAATAAAAAAATAAGTGGTGTACTCTGTAAAAGTTGTTATTTTTATATTTCTCTCCTGTTTCGCTGCGGAGGGTAAGTAATATCCCGCCTGAAGCCAATCCGCTCGGCACCGCTCCTGCCTTTCATGGCAACTGGAGAAACAGAAACAGACAGCCAGAAATAGAAAGCAGAAGAAGAATAGGGGGAGAGGACAGCGGAGTACATGTGGTTGTTGTGATAAGCGCCGAGAAATGCCAGTACCATTTACAGGGAAGAGGCATAATTCAAATTCAGCAGACATCAGCTGAAACTGTGGCGTTTTTATTTGGGTAAAAGAGAGCACAGAGCCCTTTTTAAGACTGTTATTGGATTCCTCTTGTCTTTTAATGTGAAAAATACAACAGATTCCAACATGACACCCGATCCCCTCTTTGTTGTTTCTTCACCATCAGAGAGTCCCAGTTCAGCACCAAGCCTTTTGAGCAGACGCTCAGTGTGGATCTCTGTGGAACGGCAGGTAAACACATTTCAGGTTTATTTGTTTGCTCTGATATGTTTTCGTTTTAACGGGGTTACGGCTCCAAGTCTTTAGCCATAAATCTTGTTTTTGTTTGGGATTAGGAGTAACAGGAAGAGCTGTCAGAGACTTCTTCTTAAGCTAGAACTGTCTTTTTAAAAAATCTGTTTATTCTTGCCGACAGTTAAAGGTTCACTGTGTAACTTCGAGGGTGATCTATTAGCAGAATATAACATATTATAACAATGTTTTCAGTGCCTTTTAAAAACAAAGTCATTATTCTTGTTATTACCTAGAATTAACCTTTTATATCTACATATGGCTCATGTATTGTGTTTTAGGAAGGTAAATCATGATAAACAAAGGATCACATTTATTGTTTAGCACAGGAAAAGCGAAGGCAGCAGCAATCTTTGCATCAAAGAAGCAAAAACATGGAGAAACAAGAGATTATTTTTATTGTTCTATCACCAATCTTAGCTTTTATTAGCATGCAGGACAAGTAACAGTGACGTTTGCTATCACCTACAGTTCCACAGAATATCTAAAGGAACCTCAACAGTCCACCTGGCACATGAAGGCCACCATAGTTTCTCCTACACACTTTGGGATGGGAGGGATTCTGCAATCTCACCATTAGATGGCTCTAAATTTGTACCTGTACCTTTAAACCAATCTCCTGTCTGTATGCTTAATATGAAGATGGAGCCAACAGCTGATTAGCTCAGCTTTAAGAATGAGGACCTTTTATATCTAATGTAAATGTCACACTCTGGTTACATGGGGAATCAGATTCCTGTTGACTTTTCTTGTTGGTGCTCATGTCGGCATCTCTTCTCTCCCTCCTCAGGTCTCACCCCTCCCACCACCCCGCCTCACAAACCAGTGGAGGACGAGCTCTTCAAACCTGAGGGAGGAAAGGGCAGCGAGGTCACAGGTGGTGGCGGCAGCAGCGATGGAGGAGGAGGATGTGGCAGCGACTCTGTCCACCCAGCTTCCAACACCAACGTTTCCATGAAGGGCTCGTCCTGGCTGAGCCGCCCCCACCACCAGCGGAAGCTCCCGGAGCAGACGGAGCTGTACGCCCAGCTGCGGCGCATGGGCCAGGCCGGTGACAGCGACACCCACCGCACCTTTGGCGACCACGACTACTGTGCACTGAGCCTCGGGGAAAGCCGCAAGCGTAGCGCTGCCATGCTCGGTGCCATGTTACAGGCGCAAGGAGGGAGCGATGGAGCGCCCAAAGCAACTGATGATCAGGTATGGGATGGAAAGGGCAAGGAGAACGGGGAGCGGCTGCTGCTGGTGTCAGAGTTTGAGGAACCGCTCGACAAGCAATCGGTGACGGTGGTGATATCGTCAGCGCCGCCACCAGACTGCCAGCTGGCGGGCGCCACACCTCCAGCTTCGGAAGAAGAAGCGGAGCGCTCGTCTGCGTCTCGCTCACCCTCGCCTATCCCCCACATGTGTCCCGACTCCCCCGCCAGCAAGACAGACTCCAGGTGAGGATGTGAAGATGTGGGTCAAGACAATTAGATTAACAGTGAAATGCAGACGGTTCAGACGGGGACAGAGCAAAGCAAGAGCGTGGCCGAGGGAAGGAGCCAATAAAAGTGGGGCACAGTATGAGAAGAAGAAATTCTGCATTGTTGAAGGGCATTTTAGACATTCATGCACAATCCAAGAGCGACGCTTTGGTGTAGTTTTCTCGGCATACAGTAAACCAACTGCTCCACAACAGCCTTTTTGCACAGCACTGAAACTATGACTGATTCTTTCACTGAAATCATTTAAATATTGGAGACATTTCTCACAACCTAAACATCTTTAGACACTAAAATTTCAACACACAAATCAACTTACTAACACCTAAATCTGTAACAAAGTTTCTAAGTTATATTAAAGCTTACCGAGAACATCACGCGACGCGCAACTCAATCTGCGTTCAATCCTCCAAACGACAGACGTCCAAGCAAAGTGAAGGGATAAGGGGAACAGGAAGTGAATACCCTTTCAAATCATTGGCATATCGTTTGTAACAGAACAAATTCAGTTATGCTTATACACCAACTCCATTCTGATCAGTATTCATGGACCGTTCTATAAACATCTCATGTCTAACTTAGAATAAGGTCAATCCTCATTTCTCTGTGGTCATAGTTTGACTCGACTGTCTCACACAGAAGGTCAGCGGTCACATTTTTTCTGTCAGCGACAGAGAAAACAGGGTGTGAATGTGAGAGATGATGAAGAACAGAGCAGAGCCGTGCTGCAGTCAGTGGGAGGAAGTCTCTCTTTTTTTTTTTTTTTGCCGCAGCTCACCTGTTTCCTCGTGTTTGACATTTCGGTTTCACCTTGTGTCCGTCCTTATCTAACTATATCCTCTCCCTCTTTCTCATCCTCCTTGCAGTGAGAACTCGGAGATCTGTCCCGACGACGAGCAGAGGAACAAAGCCAAGTCTGACGAGGTACGGAGAACATTCCCCCGCCTGTCTCCTGCGTACTGCAATCCTGCTGAATCAAAGAGACTTGAATCAAAAACTCCACCTTAGTGTCCCAGATTATAAAATACACCTTTAAACCAAAATGCCCCATAACATCCAAAGATTTTGGTAACCACATAATGAATCTTGAGATGCAAACTGCAGGACCAGAATAATACACTGCATGTAAATGAACACGGGGTCTGAATTGTCTCGCCTCAGGATGCCACCCTACACTCGCAGCCTTCCTTGCTTCAGTTCCCACGTCTATCTGTATTCCGTATTGTACTTTTTGTCCTGACTGTTGCCATGGTTTCCCTGTTGCCAGGACAACTGCCAGGTGTTTTACATCCACAACCTGCCAACCAGCGTGACCCAGAACATGCTGAGGAAACGCTTCCAGGTTTTCGGCAAAGCGGAGGACTGCAAAGTCATCATCTGCAACGAGTAAGTGTCCTGATTCGGATTCCTTGATCGGAGGAGACGTGATACTACTTTGGAACTTTTTTTAAGATGCAGTAAACCTGAGTAGCTACCTGTGTGTACAGGATGTAGTCTGACTCGCAGGAAGTATTTCTGTGTACTGTCACGAAAGTCCCCATCAGCAACTGTTTGTAGTGATGTCGAGATAGGTCTGGCCATCCAAGACTAATGTGTATGTAGAGGGTTCCCACGGGTGCTTGAATTCCTCGAAAATGCTTGAATTTCAATTCAGTGTTTTCAAGGTTGTGAAAATGCTTGAATTTTTTGTGAAGTGCTTGAAAATGCTTGAAATTTGTGTGATGTCTATCTCAATAAACCAAGAAAAAACAAAAATGTTTCCTAAGCGGCTACGCGTTTGATCCGATGCCTTTACATGCAGAACTCAGTTATCATACTCGCTTGGTGTTCTGCCGAGAAATAACAGTAGACTACTATCGACACCTGTTGGTCACTGTTATTGCGCTATGGTAGTTACACAATACACCGCTCACAAGCTGAGAATACAAGCCAATTCACAATTAGTTAAAAATCAAAACAGTCAATCTACCACCATATGAAATAATGCTAATTAGACCCATATTATTATGCCATACAGTGGCACCGCTGCGCTTCCCATGACCATCATGGCAAACACAACTAGTAGGATACCTATTTAAAGGTGCTGGAAAAATGGAAAAACTGGAGCTTGAAGGTGCTTGAAAAGTGCTTGAATTTGTTCATGAAAAAGGTGTGGGAACCCTGTATGTAATTTGCACTGACTTTAGAATCAGATGGAAGTATTGTTGTCAGAAAAAAACAGTTGCAATGTCATTAATTCATTCTAGATTAAGACATCGGTGCTTGAGAAGTTACCGGGTTCAGTAAATGAATGTAATTAGTGAGTCATCAGAAAACGTCTGTCTCAATTCCCTTGTAGTAATCTGGCAACCTGTGGGAAATCGTGTCGAGGTGCGACAAACGCAACAAAAGATAATGAAAGAATAAGAAGACGGGATTTGTTGGTGGACTCATTTTTAAAAAAATGGCCACAAACTTTTTAAAAAAGTCTTCAGCAGGACTGAAAACCTTCACAAAACATTTTCTATTCTACATATTTCGCCTGAACAGTTGTAGGACTGCAAACTAAAACTATAATGACTGCTGCAGCAGTTCGAGCCTCTGGTGTTCCTCTCTTGGTTCTAATGACTCATCATTTTATGTAACCGTTTTCAGTTCTGTGCCTAACCTCATACTGAACTGTAGAGAACCAATGAGACACAGCAGGAACATTTTTTCTCGTATTTGTGTAGGTGACTCCAGGTGCACTGACCTCAGGACTGGTGTTGTTCTCTGGGCTTTGCACTGTTGGTGGCCACTGTTCCTAAATAGTAAAATTACAGAGGACAAATTTCCCCATGGGGATTAATTAAATATGACTTTAAAAAGTTGAACTCGATAAGGTTGCCCTCTTTTTTTTTTTTTTTGTTGCAGACGAACCCAAACATTAGTCATTTGACTTACTTTGGATACCTGAAATATCCAAGGACACATCAGATCTGTAACAGAGTAGATTGGGTTACATTGACCATTTGAGTCAACGAGCACATTTTAATGATATGATGCTGACTGATTCAGCATTCTCATGATGCCAGTAAGTACCTTCTTCATTTCCTCAAAAGCAAACTGTCATTACCTTAATGCTCTGCCTGTCTGGTTGCAGGGAGCGCTGTGGGGTGATAAAAATTCGCCAGCCGGGGGTTCAAAGACACTGGAGAGAACGGGAGACCGTTTTCCAGAATGGACCTGCAGGCCTGAGGAGGCTAACGAGAAAACGCTACATAGATCTTGGTAAGGAACACGCGCAGAAAGTACTTAGCTGGCATGACCTGCAACCTAACTTGCACCTTCACTTTAAAATTTAGTGAAGAAAACTTTATTTTTGGTGCAGTAGAAGCAATTTGGCAACTTACGAAATTGGTCATGCTGGAAGTTTGGTGATTACTGGCTGTTTTTTTTTTTGCCAGTCTGGGAACCGGACAAATCTGTGAGCTCAAGTTTTTATTGCTCCAGCAAATTGTTCTGGCCGTCCTTCCAGTCTCCAACTTTCCACCTGTCCAGGATTTGATTGGGTTGTTAAAGTGGAACTCTTTCTGTTGAATCGCACCAGTATTTAATGAACTGGAAGGTTTCTCTAAAAGAAGAACAAACAAACTTTACTTAAACCAATTTGCAGGAGTTACCAACGGTGCTTTGTCACAGGTTTTTTTTCTGCTCTGACTGGCTGTAGGTCTGTCCAATAGCACTTTCCAGACTAATTGACATGTGTGAATTGGGCAGACTATGTTTTTCCTATAGCTATTTTAGTTTGTGGGCTAAGATTTAAGATTTTAACTCTGAACAAAAGCATGCAAGTTCACTGCGTTTTTGTAAATGCTTTCTAGAAGAACTTTCACTTGTTGCATTTGAAAATGACCTTTTTTTTCCCCTCTGTCTCAGATGAGGCAGGTCCGGGCCCCGTCAAGAGCAAGTACGATGCACTGGACTTTGACACTCTGCTGAAGGAGGCCCAGAAGTCCCTGCACCGCTGACAGCACAGCAGCCCTGACTTGGCCGGCCTTAGAAAAGTGCAGCAACACCCCTCCGACTACACGGCTCTGCCCTCAGACGGGCCGCCTCTCAGTACCTCCATGCAAGGCAACCTCGCAAAATGTTTACATTTTTACCGTTGGAATAAAAGTAACGATAAGGACCTTGTTGTTTTTTTTTAAGTTTCTTTCACCGGAGGATACTGCTTAAAAATGAGGAAGCCACTGGGGAGTTCAGAGGAGTTGACAGACAATGGAGTTTCAACAGCAAATGGTACAACAGCCACAAACGATAGCGATACACTTCCCTTCTCTGAACGACAATAACAAAGCTGTCTGTTTTTGGTGACATCATCGCCCCGTCTTGGAAGCGCGGGGCGCGAGAGACCTCTGTAGCAAAAAATCCTTGCTATTCCTGCGTTGCGTTGGTCGTCGTGGTGTGTGTGTTTCCGCGTGTGCGTGTTCTTTGTTTTGTAAAAAAAGAAAAGAGAAACCTCCCTTTTTCCAGTCACAGGTGGCGAACCTGCAAGCTACGTTCGCCATGAAGTCGTGCGGTTGTATAACCAGAGAAAAAAAAACAACAAAAAAAACCCTGCTTTGTTTTAGCGAAAAATTGTGGATGTTATAAATTTTAAATAAATCTATTGTGTGTGCGTTATGGACAAAGAATATATAAAAAAACAAACATTTATTGTAATCATTTGATGACTGATAAAGTTTACAGATCTAAAATGAAGAAGAAAAAAATCATGTTTTTTTCTTTTTTGTAATTGTAGTGCTTCCTTGATTTGATCTATGCACTGTAAGGAGGCAGCTGTCTCCGCTGTCCTTCACTTTTCCCCCTTTTTGACTAATCTCCAACTCTGCCATGCTGATTATTTTTGGCTTTGCTACTGGCTGCTGCAGGCTCTGTTTGGTAGGCGTTTCCTACATTAAGACCCAGACTCGATCCTGGGGAAAAATGAACCTTCAACCCATTTGTTGGAAAACTACTTTCCCTACTACTTATGGCTGTAAAGAAGTTTGTGAAGTGTGACTACATTTCAAACAAATATTTAAAGTGGGTTTAAGAAAATCCCAGGATTTGGTTAAAACAAAAACTGGTAAACATTAGATTATCTGTAGAGTGATTGGTTGAACACCAATGCTAACATTGGTTAAGTAACTGCCAAATACATATCCTACGACAAATACGACAAATTGGCTAGTGTCAAATTTCCTCAAGGTGTTTCCGAACTGTCATTTTACACAATGGTCAGTTTTTCAAAAATATTACAGGTCCATTTTTTCCCACACTCAGCGGGGTCTTAATGTATTTTCAATAGGGTCCCACTGAACATGTGTCCGACAAAGGCTGCAGCCTAACGACACCCCCTCGAATGCCACAGCCAATGCAACAGTTACTGTTTACATTTGGACTGCAGCAAGCAGGACTAAAATGGGGAAACATTGGTAAGCATCAACATCCCAATCCATTTTTTATTTCCCCACATACAGTCCCATCAGTTCTTACATGTCCTGTAAATGGAACTATTTGGATTTTCGTTGGTTGACGTTGGGTTTATTTTGACGTCAGGTTCCAAAGTACAAAGAAGAACCAGATCCGTTCGCTCTCCATGACAATGGAATATTCCGAGTAGATGAATCTGCCAGTTCGAACAGAATGTATTCAAGTATCTGAATGTAACAATTGTTGTTTTCCCCATTTCTGCTTGCCCCAAAGATTGTGAAGCTTTTCTGGTGCTTTTAACAAACGGTAGACTTGCTTAGTCATCCGGTTGACTGCATATGACTGATCCTGGCATGAAGTGCAAGTCAGGGTTAGCGCCAAATTTTACATTCCTGACACAGCCAGTAGCATCCGCCGTGAAAAAAAAAAAGGGAGAGAGCCTCCAAGCCTGCCAACACTGATGGCACCACACCGCCACCTACAACACAGCCGAGGACGGAGCTAGGGATGGGCTTGAAAGTAACGAAAGGTTTCAGCCGAGAATCTTATTTCTCGTCTGGGAGGTACTGTATCAGCAGAGCATCTCTACCTCACATCCATCCATCCCTGCTCCCTCTGTTTTGTTTTTATTTCCTTGTTTTACTGGATGCTCTCCCCCTTCCTCTTTTATAACACACTCTTTGTTTTTTTGTCAGAAACGTTCTGTAAGGGTTTCCCCAACTTGATGGATGGTTATGGGTAGTTTGGGGGTACGTGTTTGGTCTTTTTATACTATGACTCCTTCTCCCACTAAGCCCCTCGTGTGGGGAATGATCTCTCTCTCTTTCCTTCGCTTGCCTCATAAGGGTTTTCTAACGTGTCCGTTTCTTGGAGTCTCGACCTCGTGTCCTTGTGTAACTGAGTGTTTTGTCTTTGTCTCGTGTTTTGAATCGGACACTGCTGACGCTTGCAGGTTGGTTAGGATGGGAGGGGTTGAACGGTGACTCGGTCGGTCGGTCGGTCCTTGAGTGCACTTTGAGGAGGAAGATTCACAAATCTTTCCCCCTTCTTCCTGCCCTCATTTTCTTGTGGGTCTCGCCATTTCCTACCGATTTCCCCGTTACGCCTCTCCTTGCCCAGGAATTTCTATAAAACGCAGCTCGACTCTCTTTCTCTAACTTTATTGCTTTCTGTCTCTCTGTGGGTCAAAGGCCTTGTTTCCAGGTCTTCCCTACACCCTGGTAAACTCTCTGCTTTTTAACAGATCTCTTTCCCACTCAGCCTCTTTCCTCTATGTAATCAACTCCTTGGTAACACGCACACACACACACACAAAAAAATTGAATGTTTACATCACTCGATTCTCCTTTGACTTTATTAGGAACGCACACTAAGTACAAAGGCGCCTTATTCAGTGTTAAAAAAAAAAGTAACAGCGAAGCAAAGTGGCCTAGAGAGACGCACCTTCTCCAGGCTCGATGTCCAAAAACTAACAAATTTAGTGCTATACATACTGATTAAGAAACAAGGTGTCGACTATGAAAAAGAAAAAAAATTCAACAAAACTAATCGCAAACAACTGAATGAGTATTTGTGCTTAGTATGTATACTACTAAGAAGTGAGAGAATGTGCTGGTTTACATATTAAAAAAGAAAATATAATATATGAATATAAAATGTGTATATAGCACTATGCCTCGTTGTAAACATAAAATGTATTGTGTGTTTTTTTGTTTTTTTGTAAAGGTGGCGGGTCACAGTTGATTGCTAATCAGACAGGGTCGCTTTTGTTCCAGTGAGTTCATGTTTGTTCAGTACAGGGAGGAAATTTAAGGGAAAAAAAAAAGTTGAGATGACTTTGCAAAGTCCAACACTGTTGTTCATAAAAAGACACAAGTATCCCTTTAGACTATCACGCTACAAGGTTCTATTTCTTTGCTGTTTTATGAAACGACTAAATATTTTTTAATGTTTTTTTTCTTCTGTTTTCTTATAAAAAAGCAATTTGAAAATGCAATACATAATAATCTTATCTTTAAGACAGCCTTTTCCGAAAAACTGAGGTAATAATGTACAGTGTGTGGCTGGTTGTTGTTGGACTACGACTCGTTGAGCTGCGGATTCAATAGGTGGACTGCTGTTGGACACACACACACAAAAAAATCACAAAAAAAATCATAAAAACAAAAACTACAGTCAGAACGTGGTCAGTCGTGTCGTTAACACATATACAAAACAACTAATACAGTATACTCTTGCACAATTAACATCCCAAATAGTGAAATACCTTCACAATATTTTTCTTCACAAACGAAAAGGAAGTGGTTGTAACTCTGTTATCGCCGCATTTCGATGGTGCGCAGGTTCGTTGAAATCTGCGCTAAACACACTTACTTGTATTACAGTAACAGCTATTAACGATACATATGACTCTGGGAAAATAAAGTGGGAAGGAGGAAAAAAAGAAAATATAGTCGTTGCTCGTTTGACCCAATTAAATTCAGACTAGTTGATACAGATGTGGGAGACACTGTGGGAATCCCAGTTTCAATGCTGCACATTTACTTCGTCCCAAAACAAACAAACAAAGGAAGCATTTGGATTAAATTAAAGCTGGATTGATGCAAAATAAAAAGCATGAAGGCAGCCTGATGCCTCAGATTTATGGACGCTATGGATGAAATAGTGCAAGGGAACATTTTCAGATTTTCTTACTGATGACCAAAATGTCACCTTAGTTGTTGAATCCTAACTTTTCGGAACTTTTCGGCTGTTTGGCCTGAGCGTGCACAGTTTCCCATATAATCCTAAATTTAGACTTCCGAATCTTGAGACTGCAGCATGTGTTGGGATTTCCACAGTGGCTGCCGCTGTGCCTACGAGGGTACCTCCATTGTTGTCGAGGTGAATGACATCGGATTAAAACCCCATTTTTCATCATGGCAAGCCTTAAAAATCAATCTGGGTGGGGGGAAATGAAGCTACCACTAGCTTTTATTATTACTGTCTCAACTCCTTTCCAATCCAACGTGGTTTATTATTGAATAATTACTGACGTAATTAAAACTTTTTTCAATAGCCATATTATAAAAAGGTATATACATATATATGAATATATATATTTGTGTGTTTGTGTAGATATCTAGATGATTATATACTTTCTTATAGAAAACTTTGATGTTGACCATTCTCCTCAGTGTTTTGAGAACACGTTGACACATTTCAACATAATAATACCGCTGTCCGTTTTGGTCTAGGTCCTAGATCGAATGGACAATGAATCCAAATAAATAAATAAATAAAAAAATAATAAAAAAAATAAAAACTTCCAAAGGGAATTACCCTCGTCAGAATGCAATACTTTTCTTCCCACTCTTCATTTCAACAAAAATGGAAAATGGCAAGAAAAAAACCATAAAACTTGACAGGCAAGTTGACCAAAAAAAATAAATAAATAAATCAAATAAAACTTACAACAATAATAAAAAGCACGGCTCGTGGAAAAACGGCCACGTCGGATTCAGTTTTATAGATGTCATGTTTCCAATGCCATGGCCCACTTAAAAAAAAAAAAGTTTGTTTTTATGTCACTTACTGTTTCTTTAGTTCGGGAAAAAACAACAACAATGCATCTGTCAGCTAGATATACCATGAAATTAACCCCTACCAGGACAGGAGTGCTTGCAATACCGACCCGACTCCGGCTTCAGATTCCACTTTGGTCTGTAAAAAAACAAAAATAATAATAATAAAAAAATAATGGTTGTGTCACATTTCAGCATCAACAGTTGTACAATACACAGAAACTAATGGGTAATCTGTTAAACTTGATGGTAACAGTGATGTCAAATAGGCACTTACAGTAGTAGGGACTGCAAACTGTCAAAATCTGCTAAATGTGAGTTTTGGGTGTTTTTTTTTGGTGGAGGAAAATATTTTAACATAAAAAAGGGCATACATTGTTTTTGTTGTTTTTCATTACTATTGATTTTATTGTCTATTTACATCTAATGACTATCAAATCCACATGATTTTTTTGTTTTTGTTTCTTTTTTTAACTTAGTTTTTTGGTAAAAACAAAAAAAGGTAAATACTGCTAGTGAGATTTTATATTTTTACATATGTTGGTTTTATTTTGCGTTTCTTTTTTTTTCTTTTTTTTATTTATACGGCACTTAGTTTGGTTGTCTTTTAAATGGTGTTATTTTTCTCCGTTTTTGTGTGATTTCATATGTCTTGAGAATGTGGAGACAAAGGCATTTCAGTATTTTTGAATTGTTAAAATCTAGTTTCATAGAAGCGGAAGTATCTGATGTTATAAATTATATTTTAATTCATGTAAATAGTTTAAAAACAGAAGACTATGGCTTTCTTTTAAACTGAATACATTTCTCTTCAGAGATTGTTTACATTATGAAACTGTAGAGATGTGCTCCTCATATACTGTATAAAGTACATATATTCATTGATTTGCCTCCAAAAAATAAAATCCTAATGAACAACGTTATTTCTGTGAATTTGTCCCTCCTTGGCTACTGTAGAAAATTCAACATGTGTGGGTTTGTGGCTCATTTTAGGACGAAAACATATTTTCACACTGGACCTTTAAATCTTTGCTTCTGCACCAGAATTACCTGGATAAGTAAAGTACACACCTTCATATCTTGTCATACAAACTCTGTAGGTCGTCGTCTTCATTTGCATGCTGCTGAGGACATCAGCCGTGCAGTTGATCTTGGATTTCTTCCCCCAACAGCAAAAACAGGAAAGTAGCCTCGAGCAGTAAGCCGGTCCAGCTGAGACGTTAATATTTAAATGCAGGTCATAAAGCCTGGATTTCACAGCAGTGAACGATGCATCAATGTTTATAAATGTTCTGTTTTATTGGAACCGTTAAAGCCACCAACCAACACAGCCAAAATGCCAAACTGTACTTTCAGAAATCCCCATAACCATTTGTCTTTATCGCATCCCTTTTAATTCATACCACCTGCACTGAAATAAATACCGAAGTATTTCTGTGGTTAGTTACGAGCCAGAGTCCGCCGTGTTTCTACAATAACCTAAAATAGATACACTTGGTTTCTTATTATTCGTACGCTGACGTCCATCGGAACATTATCATGCCTTGTGCCTGCAGAAATGTTTACAGCGTGCTAACACATGACTGCATGTACTGTGTTGTGATCAGTCCATTCATGCTGCGTGGAGAAGTTCAGCTCCATGAAGCGGCACGCTCACGGACACTCCCCTCGTTTCCAGTCTTCCCATGGTTAAACAGCAACCTATTAACAGGCTGTCGGCAATTTTCTGCCTGGCTTAACTGTGATTCACATGTCAGTGACTGCACTGATGATGTCTGTGCACGGGATATCACTATACCGGCATTGCTGTACTTAATGGTCTCTGGTCTCCTGTCACTCCCACACCAGCAAAAACACGAGGACCTTTATGTTCCACAAAGCACCCAAAGAATACAAGAGAAGAATATGTATTGTATGAAACCTGGCTGTGAAGAGTGCAGAGGGGAAGGATCACGGCTGGTCAAATATGTCGGTTTGATGCAGCAATGATCAGTCTCAGATTGATGCATCATAGCAAGAGAAACCAAATCAAGATATTGATCGATTGACTAAATGACAAACGGGATCCATAGGCCTCACTGTGACATGAGCAAAACTCAATTAGATCAGGCATGTTTGTACTAATCTATTCAGACTTTTAGTTCTAAGTTGTTTAGTTTGTTTCCTTGTGAAAACGATGCTTTAAATCTGACAGGACTTTCACAGCAGCAGCAAAGCCATCGTTTCCAACGCGGATAGCAGCCGTGCTCTCTCATAGCCCACCAAGGTTCAACTAAATTGCTGTTTGATCCCAAATAATGTGCTACACAATATGCAAGAAAATGGTAAAAATATATAAAGTTCTGTAACTCTGCTTTCTAATCCTACAGGCACTTCAAGAAAAAAAATTAGCATGGCAGAATTTATTGGAGAAAACAAGTTAGAAAATTAATTTCGTGAGCCGCTTTGAGCTTTGAAACCAGCAAAAGGTGCCACTGAAAAGTTCCCAAAGTAACTTGAGGAAATGATCAGAAAACACGCAATTTTTGATGACTGGGAAGCTAAACGCAACCAGAAGTCACGCGACAGCATCAGCAGCCACTCGAGTTTACGCTGTGATTGCGATAGTCTCCCTTTAGCTCCGGATTGGTCTCAGCAGCCAGAAGCTCGCCACACATCAGCTTAAGATAGAGAAGAAGAGAAACTAGAACCAGTTACACTGTGGGGGCCAGATGCAGAGAGTCAGGATGGGAATGTTGCCAGGACACCGGGGAAGCCCCATACTCTCTCTGTGATAAGTGCCATGAGATCGTTAATGACCACAATGAGTCAGGACCTCAGGCTCATCTGAAGGATGGATGAGACATTACACTGTCTGCTACACAATGCAATTGTACACCGTCAGCTGTGAACATCGACAACTCCCAAACACTCTGTCGGGGGTTAGGGGAAGCAACTCACTCCTAAGCTGAAGGGTTGAAGGATTCTCATTCCCACTACTTCACATTTACTCAGTTTACTCTGAGGGTCAGACTCTGGTGAAGCCAGCAGAAAAAAGCTGAGATACAACCCTGAGATCACCAAAGCAGACACAACTACAAACAGAATCTGTGACGAGGAACAGTCACTGCTTTCTACAAGTACACTTGACATACTTAGAAGAAGGCAAACAGAGCTGCGACTTGCTATAAATGAATAAAACAGCTTAAAGCAAAACATAAATTAACAGACCCACAAACTCCATCCTGCGAAATGAACCTAAAGTTTCTGATGACACGGTTTAATACAGTAAATATCATTCATATTGTTCCTTTAAACCGTTTGTGGCCGTTTTATTTTGAAACACTGCTGATTAATCCCACAGCCAGAGGGGAGAGCAGACGATTAGAAATCATCCTGTCAGCCATTTCCTGCCCTGCTGTCCTCTGTTTGGTTGTTTCTGTGGGGCAGTCGTGACTGCAGCAAACAGAGCTGCTCTGCAGTGCAGTACAGAGTTATTAGAGACAGTGTCGTCCTCACGAGCTTCAGCTTAACTCTGACGGGGACACGACTGTCAAAAATAAAAGCTCATGGCTTCTGTTTTCTGTCGTTATTTTTAGTCATCAACCTGCGTTTGGAGACGTGATCGGCGTTCATTCGTCATGCGTAATATCTCAATTTGTCATGTCTCATTAGTTCGGTTGGGGTCACATTTAATCTGAGTTTCTGTTCAAAGAGAACTCGCAGCTTTTATATACTCCCATTGTACTCAGGCTTCACATTGTATGGTTGAATTTGTTTATTGAAAATTCCAATCCTGTAAAAAATATGGAGCTGCAGATGGCTGGAAAATCCAGACAATATGTTCCGTCTCTCTACAATTTTAGCCCGTGTGGGGAAAAAAAAAAAACTGTATCAGTAATATTCAAACATGCCCACTACAGTTTATAATGAATCTTGGAGGGGAAACCAACCATGGAGCTATTCAAGCTGCAGACACTTGACTTAAACACTTTCTCTCACACACGTCACCCACAACTCCTCTCCATCGCCTCTGGTCCTGGGGCTAACTTTCGACTTTAAGCCCTGAGGTGAGCATTATACGTTTCCAGGTTGTTCCATGACAGATCATCATGGCAACCATCATCATCATAGCAGCACGGGCAGAAAACAGAGAAAATTGCCCATCATAACTTCACCCCGTTTGGCAGCCCTAGAATTTCTCTGTTTCCATCTCCCACAGTGCAGATCAAGACTTTAGAAATATCAGAATCAGAAGGGAAACTGCTTTGTCAGAAGTGGGATTCAAACCCACAACCTGAACGCAGCGCCTTAGACCGCTCAGCCATCCTGACATTGACAATAGACCATCTACTAAACTTTCAGACATGCCAGAAATTCAACGGACTGACCAAGAGCCAGATCCACTGATCATTTAGACAGTTAATCAGGCGCAGTGAGACTGCACGTCAAACAACGACCAATTTTGCAGAAACTCAGCTGAAATTTAAAATTAGTCAGGAGGTGACAAATGAATCCGTACAGTGTTTTTTTACACAGACCGGCCAATGATTGCACACTGTAATGCCATGTTATGACACATTATTTTGAAAATGACACAGCAGATGGCAAAATTTGGGAAGCCTCAAAGAATATGCTGCTTGACCGATGGACTGAGCGACAAAGTGTTATCTGCAATACACTATGTCAGGGGAACATCTACTGTGGATGCATTGTATTTGACATTTTTGTAGCAATAATGTGCACCAGAGAAACACAACTAAGTCAAAACGTCAGTTCCTCTCTACATCTGATTTGCCTTCTCCGGCCTTCAAATGGGCCCTTTGTATCTACAGAAGGAGAAGGTCATCATTCATGGAGTCTGCATTCTACAGTAGTCCAGAATGCACAAACCAAACACTGACTCCAGATGAGGCCTTTCGTGTTCTGCAGCTACCGTAGTTTACGCTTGGAAAGGGAGGGTGAAGTGAGGGGTAATCATCTGGTTAAAACCTCATTAAATCCTACACACTAGACCTTTAAGGGAATGTTGTGCCTCTCTCTTAATCTTCCAAACGAGACTGATTACCCATGATCACACTGATTACAGCAGGGGAGCAACATTTAAGTCAAATGCATAAAGAACAATCTGTTAAACACAGTTTATTATTCCTTTTTATGGTATATTTGGAGTACAGTTTGCTGTTCATTCATCCTGCTTCAGTTTCCATCAAACTCAGCTAACAAAGTCTAATATTCTTGTTTAATCTGCGATATGAAGTCAAACATTCTCAAAAAAACAATTTAGCGTGCTTTGAATTGCAATAAATTGAGTTTTCATATCAGCAGTGTAACAGTGAGTATCTCTCGAGATGCCGGCTGAACGTGACACACCGCAGGGAGCAGTCTCAGGTCAAAGGTCACCTTGTGTAACACACTGATAACTGCTGCATTCAGTGGACGCCGACCCCGTGCGACATACATGCTGGAAATAATGTCATACAAAGAAAAAGAGCATCCTTATATCTTTTATGTGACGCTTAAATAGATGACAAACTGTATTTCCATGATATTTACTACCGCAGTCACGTCTGCTTATTTAATTTTACTGTTGGATGTCGTCGGTCTGCTTGTATGAATATTTATGTCAGCCCTGGAAAAACATCCCGGCATCGTCGAGGGATTTTGACCCTGAAAGTGGAGATTAACACCTCCTCACAGTCCGGCGGTACTTTGGCGTTATGTCACAGAACAGATGCAGGGTGCACACTCATTGTGACGAGGTTCACTGTGCGGCCGCTTTCTGCAAAGATCCTGCATATTTGGCGAGTTTGTTTGGATAAGCCTCTTAACTGTCCTCATGAGACGTGTTGATCCAAGCAGCCGCATACACATCACACCTGCTGCCGCCGAGAGGATGGCTGGAGAGAGGTGAGGAAAGACGTGACGATGGAGGTCACGCATCACGCGTCGTTCTCCACGTCTCTTCTTTTGTCTTCCTTAATATCATTTTGTCTTTGAAAACAGCAAAAATCCATCTATCACAGCAGCTACTTCAGACTCTTGGTGTTTTTCTTTTTCATAGTTTATTCATTTTATTGATTTTGACAGTAAACTTCTGTCTTCAGTCATTTATATTCTCAGTAAAATGCCAACCACTTGTCGAATACAGATTCAAAAGTTTAGATTTTCTTCTCTTCTCTTAACAAATTTGTTGTGTTAATTTAGCTATGGACAGGGTTCCCACACCTTTTTCATTAACAAATTCAAGCACTTTTCAAGCACCTTCCAGCACCAGTTTTTCCATTTTTCCAGCACCTTTAAATAGGTAGCCTACTAGTTGTGTTTGCCATGATGGTCATGGGAAGCGCAGCGGTGCCACTGTATGGCATAATAATATGGGTCTAATTAGCATTATTTCATATGGTGGTAGATTGACTGTTTTGATTTTTAACTAATTGTGAAATTTCAAGCATTTTCAAGCACTTCACAAAAAATTCAAGCGTTTTCACAACCTTGAAAACACTGAATTGAAATTCAAGCATTTTCAAGGATTTCAAGCACCCGTGGGAACCCTGTATGAATGATAACGACATGTACTGAATATTAAAAAAAAGGTCCAGTGTTTATGATTTAGTAGTGCTGTAGCTGCTGATTGCAACTACCTTGCCTCACCTTCTCCTTCTCCTTCCTAACCTTGATTGATAAAATGTACAAAAAAGAAACAATTCTAATTTCTACGTCAGTATACATTTATGAAAACGAATATTATATTCAATTTCTACCCACAACGATGCGATGGTGCAATCATAAAATGTTTTGGGTTGGCAAAACCTCTATCGAAGAAGAGTTGGATATTATAAATATTTATTAATCAGTGTGGAAGACCCCTCTTTAGAAACATATTAGACCATCGACACCCCTGTGACTCGTCTTATTTTTAGTCTTTTAGTCTTCACAGTCAATTAAAGATCAAACTGGCATCACTCTAAATTAAATCAATCAAAATACAGAGAGTCTATTTCTTCCCTTGTTGTTCCAACTTCCAAATAAATGTGATCCGAGTGAAAACATTCAGTTCTTCCTTCGGCTTTGGACCCCCTGTTGTTTCCACCCCAACCTCAAAGTTCAATAAAAAAAGAAGTAGACTGGATGTTCATGGTCTCGTGGCCTCATCACTACCTGAATGCAGACGATCCTACCGTCAGGTTCAGGTAGAGGTTATTCTCTTGTGATCAGACCATTGGCTAGAACCCTAAATATAGAACACATATAAGTAGTGTGCATCATAAATTGCTGATGAATGCATTGCCCGGAGGGGCGGGTGAAGAAAGCCTGAGCGAACTAGTCAAGTGACTTCTTCTTCTTCTTCTGCTTGGAAACTGCAGCCGACCCATGCATAGTGGTCCTATAAATAGTCCTGCATCGCTCTCTGTGGCTTGCAGGCTGGCAGCTCTGCAGTCACGACTGCCCCCGATCGCTGCTAGAATGAGGCTAAAGCTGTCTTCCTGCAGGCTCACTGGCTGTACTGCAGCTGCTCTCTCTCTCTCTCCTCCCCTCTCTCTCTCTCTCTCTCTCTCTCTGCAGTCACGGGTTATCCCTGCGTCAGAGCCGAGCTTTGCAAGCTCCGCTGATCATCACAACCATATACGGCAATCCTTTGAGCTCCTAGCATGCCCTTACGTCACGGGGACTTACGTCATACACCGGTGACGACACACTCAGCTTATGTATCCATACTATTATGTTACGACAGCGCGTGTGTGTGGGTGTGTGTGTGTGTTAGGGAGGGTAGATGATGAATTTAGCTCATGTTCTGCCCCCTGTCGGGGCTTCAGTGCTGATCACTTTTCAGCATTATGTATGGCTCTAGGTGGGGGAAATTAACTAATGTGCACAAACACAAATGCCTGCACATGCATAGTGCAGCTGGCGGATATTTATACCTCTGTCAGCTGTTGTGTAAGTCGTCTTTAATGCATGTAATGCATGCACTCTCATCCACACAGATATTCTGTCATAGAGGCAGTTTAGATGTGAAAAAACAACAACACATCTGCTACAAATCTAGACTTTTAAACGTCTGCTACAAAGGAATTAGATTTTGTTCCATGTTTGGTCTGAATTTGAATGATTTTATTGTAAAAATCTGGTGCTGAGCTCCGAGCGGTGGCAGGATTTCTTTGCCCCAGAATTCCTCCTGATAGCGTTTCACTGACTTTGTCCTCAGGGCGTCAGGGATTTTGTCTTTTGTGGATTGAAAGATGTCAAAGCATCTATGTTTAAACTGAGCCACACACACACACACACACACACACACACACACACACACACACACACACACACACACACACACACACACACACACACACACACACACAGATGTGTAGGTTAAACGACATTTAGCCGGCGTGACACACGTCCTAACAACAGTACAAGTTAAAACATGATTACAGTGCTGTCTGAACAATGCTTATATATAAACCTCTGACGTCTTACGAATGCTCTCCGCCTTGTTTCGTTCAAGCACAGAGAAAAAAAAAAAAGCACTTAATAAATAACCTGTGGACAGATTTAAAGCCAGACAAGCTTCCTGTACAATCAATAAACATTAGTGCTTTGGGATGAAAATATTTTAAATTGTGTTATTTATGTCTCCTGATACACGACCAGCTGGGATAAACAATATTTTTTGGGACATTTTGGCATTTTGACTTGGCCACGTCCTGCACAGCGCTGTCACTCAAACGCTGCAACCTCACGCTCGAAAAGAGCGCACAGACTTTTCTAAACGGAGGGAATGAAACAGAACGCAGCGAGTGTTTGACATTCATTCATTCTTAGCTGAAAGTATGCGGCCTATGTAAAAACACTTGAGCTTGTTATGTTTAGATACTTCTTTCCACCATCCTCATCACTACTTCATTAGGTAATTATTCTTTCTCCTGTCCCAGCGAAGCAGCACTGTCCCACCTGCAACTCGTGGAAACATCACGAGCCAGGCTTCTAACTAAAACCAAGCCCTGACCCCACATCACACCAGTCCTTCCCGTTCAAACTAGATTGATCGAATAGATTTCCCCGCATGGCCTCGCCGCTTCATCCATTTCCAGACCTGTACCATCTGTAGTCCTGTTCCACCTCTAGGCCACTCAGATCATCTGACCAAGGTCTTTTATTTATACCCTGCAACCTCCACACGTCCAAGGGTGATTGTGCTTTTGCCCGACACTCTGGAACAGTCACTGTTAGATCAGCTGAGTCTGTGAAGGGCTTTAAAAACTTTAACAGCGCTATAATTTATTTTTATGTTTAGATATTTCATTTATTTTTATTTTATCTGTGCAGCACTTTTTCTTGTACTTTGCTATCTGAACAGAGTTTTACCTACATGTGCATTTCTTGGATTAACTGATTCTAACAAACCACAAGAAACCGATTCAAAAATCATGATCAGTGTTTATCAGTGCACTCAGATAAAGCTAACACACTAAAACTACACCAAACAGATGAAAACTAAAGTGTCGCACTGAGTAAAAACACAGACACAGAGTGATTCAGTAGGAAAATAGCAGGAAATCTTTACTAATCTGAGCAAACAAGCGTCTCACATTTGAGCGAGAAATGAGTCCACAGAACAACAACTTTACATAAACTGATTATCTGCAGTTTGTACAAAGATTAATGCTGCAGAGACGACACGATACATATGGTGCCATACTTTTAGTTTACAAGCAGTGTTTCCGGTTTCGTTACAAAGTTAGAAACTCTGACAGCGAGTCGACAAATAAGATTAGCAGACAGACAAACAGACTGATGTGTCAGAGCAGATAATGTCATGAGCCAAAAGTAGAACAAAATAATTGTTGACATTTTGAGTTACAGACGGTATTGACATGAGCGGGTCACTCTGCTGCATCACAATGATCCACGAGCAGAATCCCAGAAAACACCAAAATACCATCGATGCTACAGCTGGTTTAGTATTTTCACCTTCTTGACATCTTATTGAACAATAAACATATCTGTCAGATTAAGTGATTAATTATTTCAATTTATATTTTACTTTTAAAACTTTTTTTTTGGTATCAGGGTTGTAGAACGTTTCTCTCACGTTGTCAGACTGCAGATGTTTTTTTGCTGTTAAAAGAAGAAGTTCAACCAAATTATTTTTAAAATCAAATATTTCCACTCATCTTCCTAGAGCGTGCATACTGAATAATCCAGCTGATCCATAAATAGTCCATTTTGGGAGACACCGGAGAGAATTCATTGATTGACCAGTCATCATCACCGATACTTGAATTGACTCTCAAAGGGACTAACTGATGGTTAAGCCCATTAGCTGCTCAACAGTATCTGAATGTTTTCTATAGAACATAAGGAGCTAGTGGATTCAATATAATCAATGAAAAGAGACTTGCATGGTAACACTGTATACGCAGTGAATGTTTCGGTGGCTTGTAGGTAGCTGAACATTCAACACTTAAGTCACCATCTGAGCAGGAACATTTTCAATGCAAGACAAGATCCATGTTTCCTTTTTGTTGGTCCCTCAGGTTTGAACATGTGGGTAGCAGATGTTGGGAACTTTCCCCACAAGCACCTGAACGCACCATCAAGCCGCGAGCAACTACTGAATAATTCAACGCTGAAACGATCAGGAAGAAGCGGTGCGGAAAGAAAGCAGAAGAGGAAAAAGTTGAGGAGACAAATACCCATAAACGCAGCCACGGGAGATAATTGGAGCAAGTGAGAGATGTTTCTGTGAGTGAACTGAAGCTTTCAGGTGAGATATCCAAAAAAATGACACAGACAGAAGGAACTTTGCAGGAAAACCCAGTTGCCGGACCACAACCGCATAGCAAGCAGCCTCGTAATGTCGGAGCATCTTTAGCTGACAATACAAGTCTTTGACTGTGATGACTGGGCCGCAGACGTTGCTGAAGGAAAGAAGAAAGACAGGAAGGGAGGGAGGGTGAGAAAACAGAGAGGAAGTTTTTTTTAATTAAAAGTGCATTTAGAACTTTTGTACACGTCTTTATGTGTGAGTGTCTGTGTGTTGTTACCAAGCAGCAGCCTGTAGCATTAATCTAACTCAAATGAACCTCTAAATTGGCACGTGGCCCGTTTTGTCTCCGAGACGATTACGTCCAGAGACAGTGATGCATTGTCTGAGCGCTCGCATGTCTGAGAGCCTCCTACCTTGTTTGGCCGCCACAGAGTTTTGCACTTGCCCCTCGTTGGCCTTCTTCGCCTCCTCCAGGGCGGCCAGCTTGGCCTCGTGCTCCTCCTTCAGGGCGTTCCACTCCTTCCTGTTGTTCAGCAGACGGTCCAGCATGGGGGTGATCTCCACGTGGAAACGGCTGAACTCCTGCAGGAGCAGGGGAGAGAAATCTAATCGCATCAAATCGATACTTCTTTGTTAGATCCACACTGTTAATGTTTATTAAATTATAAAAATAACACGAACAAGTGCAAACAAAGTTGATTATCCAGTTTCACACACGCATCTTGAAATAAACTTAAAATAAAGTCTATACCAGGGTAATAAAAACACCATCAGTGACCAGATAAGACAGATGTTCTGACGATGTGTTCTTGAGGTCTAACTTCAGACCTGCATGTCAATGCACTGAGAGTTTATCCAGCTGGGTTTTGGTTGGTCAAAGGGAATCAGTGGTGAATGTTTCTGGGCGTTCGTGAGGCGTGATGTCTGACCTTATACACAAAAGCGCAAACAAAGTCGATGAAGCCGCACTGCAGCTTCGGCAGGTCGGCTGCTTTGTTTCTGTCCATCATAGGCTGAAAGAAAGAGAGAGAGAAACATGTTCATGCTGATCAACCTTACTCACTATTTATTCTATAATATAACTGCACGCAGGGAGAGGACACCAGCACCTCCCCAATGTAATGTGAACCAGTTTTCTGTAAACATGCAGCTGTGTTAGCAGCTACAGTACGATCCCAAAGAGGGACAATCCTCACAAACAGAAACTGCTGATTTGCTCAGTTTGTACAGAAGAAACAAGGGATGCATGATATATATGGGAGCTGATAAATCACAGAACTTCATGTCATGTATTGCTCTGATAATGAGATTATAATGGTGAAGGACATTTTTGTGGGTGTGTTTAAGACAGTGCTGTTAGGTCGGAGCCTTTCTCACCCTCAGGTGTGCATAAACTACAAAATACAAGATGTGACATTATTGGTCCTCAGGATTGCATCTCTGCTTTTTTTTTTTTTTCTGCAGATGATGTGGTTCTGTTGGCTTCATCTGACTATGACTCACTGGGTCGATAGCGGCCAGAATGAGAGTCAGAACCTCCAAACGGTGGCATGCTGCCTCAAGCAAAAGAATTCAAGTATCTTGAAATCTCTGATCTCTGGAAAATGGACCGTGAGATGGACTGACAGGTTGGTGCAGCACTGTGGACGATGTACTGGACTGTTGTGGGGCAAGCTGAGCTGAAAGAAGTTTTATCTGGACTCACAACCCTCACCCACGGTCATGAGCTAATGGTAGTGACTAAAAGAACGAGACTGCGGATACAAGTAGCCGAAAAGAGCTTCCTCCGCTTGGTGGCTGGGCTCATCTTTAGAGATAGGGTGAGGATTTCGGCATCCGGAGGGGAGCTCGCTTATCAAGGAGAAGGTGGAGAGGTGGTTCAGTCTCCTGGGCGCCTTTCTTTGGAGGTGTTCCGAGACCCATTGTAGGGACTAGTATATATATATATATATACCTTGTATCCTGGAAACACCTTGAGATAGCCCAGGAAGAGCTGGAATGTGTTGCTGGGACGTCTGGAGTGCCCTGCTAAACCTGCTGCCACCACGACCCAACCCCGGATAAGCAGAAGAAAATGGATTGATGGACATTATTGATTATTGGTTATCAATTTCGTCTAGGAAAATAAATCCATATCATGCATCCCTAGAAGAAACTCAAATATTAGAAGCATCTTATCAGAACCCAAAAAGTCAAACTGAGTGAGTAAAAGCAGGCTTGAGTTCCTCAGTGTGTCCTTTCCGGCCATAAATAATGTTTGAACATTAGTTTCACATTAGTGGCCACATCTAAAATCTACATGGTGTAGCTCGCAGCATGCCGGACTCTAAAAAAAACCTGTCAGAGAAAGTTCATGCCGGCTGTAATTGCTGGCAAAATTGCCCACCTACATTTCCTGACAAAATTGTTCAAGTGTCGCAGCCTCTGCAAAGTCTTTTTTTTTTTTTGTCAGACCACAGTGAGTCACAGAATCGACTGCTGGGAAAACACAAACTGATCAAAATGAGAAGTTTTCCCTGCTGACACAGATGCTATTAAATTCAGAGCACCGCGAGGTGAGAGTGTGGGATGGTGCTTCTCGCACTTCAAGTGTCTCAAGGACATGAGGGAATGAAACAGAGCGAGGAGAGAGAGAGAGAGAGAGAGAGACACGGAGGCCGGATGGAGGCGAGGGAGCCAGGGGAGGGTACGGTCGGCTGGGTTAGGGCCACTGCGCCCGCTCTTTCTGTATCAGTGCTCCACATAATGGCCAGTACATCGTTCAACACCGCCGCCACGGGGAACTAAATCTGTCTTTTCATTTTGTCTCCCAACTGCGTTTCTGTCTCTTGTTCCTATTCTCTCTCTCTCTCTCCTCGTGCTCTTTCAGCTGCCTTAATTCCCAAATCTTCCCAAGAGTCCACAAAGTTACATTCTGGAAATTAAATGACACATTTAACAGCTTTTTACAGATTACTGTAGTCGAAATTTGCACGATTTACTGGTTCAAACATATTTTGTTTGCATATATTAAAATTACAAATAAAGTGATCTGACCATAAAGGGTCCGGCTAGCCTGAAACTCAGACATCTGAGTTTTAAAGTTTGTGTAACAAAACAATCTAAGCTCAAAAAGGTCCATCTACTAACATGTAATATTTCTTTGATGAATCTACAATTATTAAAATTGCATCCAAATCACAACGATTACTTTCATTAACAGTGCATCTGTTGATAATTTAGTCCAGTGGTTCCCAACCTATGGGTCGCGACCCCATAATGGGGTCGCCAAAGATCCACGTGGGGTCGCGAAGCCTTCCTGATTTTGAGGGGTTTAATTTTTAATAACCACAATTTAATAACCATAATAAATAAATGACAAAGCATTTCATCAATATGTGTAAAAGCAACAACATTGAAGTACAACAATTAACATTTATTCTGTTTAAAGTAGCCTAACTAAAGTGACTAAAATTATTTTTCGCGTCACTGCCTCTCGTGCAGTCGCCGTTGCCTAGCAACTTACTGAGCTAAGGGGAAAGATGGCTACGCGGCAGGTTGGAGAGACTGCGGAGGAATGTGTTAAAAAAAGAAAGAGAGAATACCAAGAAAGATTTATAGAGTTTGGGTTCGTAGAAGCAATGGAAGTTCGAGCTGAATGTATTTTTTGCCGTGACAAACTGGCGAACGAAAGGGATGGGTCACCAAAGCTTACAATGGTAAAAATATGGGTCCCTGAAAATAAAGGTTGGGAACCACTGATTTAGTCGACTAACTGTTCAGTTGTTTGGTCCATAAAATATCTGAAGACGTCAGTCACCATTTATTTCACAAAGCTCTTGTTGACATCGTTAAATCTTTAGTTTTGTCCCCAACCTAAAGATATTCAGATCACGGTCATAAAGAACGGAAGAAACTAGAAAGTGAAATCAAATCTGAGGAGTTGAAGTCACAGAATTTGTCTGTGTAGTAAAAAAAACTATAATTATCATGTCAGGCTTTATTGAATCTCTCAGGGAAATCCTCATTTTTGAGGCTATCAATCAAACCGCCGTTCTGTCGGAGCTGAAGAGAGTTTAGTGTTTCTGCTTCAGGCGATGTCAGTAGGATGGATGCTGCCTCCATCCATCCCTCCTTTTTTTTTTAAACATCACTCTGTACATTTCCTTACGATGGGTTGTTGCTCCAGGACGGTCCTCTCCAGGTCTCCCTGCTCCCAGAACTCTGCGGCCACAGACAGCGCCACCTAGAGGGTGATTTAAAAAGAAGTTTGGAGATGTCATTTCATCTCAAAAGGTTTTTGAGAAGTTGACAATTTCTGACAAGCTCCCAGAGCGCAAGATGTCATCTTTGAGCTGCTTGTTTTGTGCAACCAAGCAGTCCAAATTAATTAGGGCTAATCGTTTCAGCACTACGCATTCTGACGTCACGGGCGATAGCTGCTGTTATCTTCCTGCTCACGTTGTTAAAATCATCCGATAAAAGCTTCAAACGGGAATCTTCACAGCTCACGAGGCAGTTTGAGGCTTCGTGTCTTGATGTGTTGTCTGGCTTTACAAACCTGAAATGGAGCAACGTGATCTCCGATGAATAATATGTGAATTCTGTATTCGGTGTGTGGAAAAAAAAGCTCATTTTTAGAAAAAGACTTAGTCATCAAGACAGTTTTTGGGGGGAACAATTGCCACGAGGCTGGTACAGCCAGTGGATAGATATTCTCTGTGCGTGGGAAGGAGAACTGAGTGAAGAATAAAATACCAGCCATAAAAATGTCAGCGGAATATCTTATCGAGAACGAGGCAGCTCCAGCTTTTGTCTCTCCATAACATCTCAGAGAGGGCTGCCTGTCATCAGTGAAAATCTGAAGTCGTCTGTATTTTAGACCATTTTTTATGTAGGAATCTGACACATCTTATCAACTTAAATAACAAAGTGGAGCCACAGTATAATAGACACTCCTTTCATGCCGACAGAGGCTCACAATGGTTCAATTAAACTCCTGTATCGAGGTTTCTGTCGGGCCTCCAGACACGATAATCACCGGGATTGGAGTTTGGAGGGTTTCGTATGACAGCTACGATATGCCGTCACTGTATTCAGGGTGGAATTCACCTTTAAAAGGAAAAGAGTTAGTCATCAGAACACTTTTGGAGCACAACTCGCAGGAGGGCCGGCCGCCGGTGCTGCAGATAGATTCAACCTGACAGTGTGTGTGTGGGGGGGTGATGTGGAGCTGAGTCACCAGGTGCAGACAAAGGTGAAATTTAGCCAGAAGAAATAGAAAAATCGACGCCAAAAATAAAGAGTGGGATATCCTAATTGACAGAGCTTATGCAGTGTGGGAGAAGTAACAGAACTGCGTGAAACTTATTTTCTTATTAATTAATATTTACTAAAAATAATGTTGTTAAAACTTTGCATGAGAATAATTCTCTCAGTTTGATTTGATGAGATGTTTCCTGAGATTTCAGCTCGGAAGTCGGTGTATTAGTTTATAGCTTGACGTCATGTGCCTCTGACATGCAACTGGAACATGAATGGGAGCCTGGAGGTGGAGGTGAGAGAGCTTCTGAGGGAAAGGCTGGTGATTCCTTTGACATATTATATCCGACAAAAACACGGAGCAATGAACGAGCGTGATTCTGACTCCAAATTGGACGAGAAATCCATCGGCAGACGTGACAACACATCAAGAAATCAGTGAAGCCATGAGGAGTACCTGCACAATCATCCACAGCGGCAACACGGCTCTCCATTTTTAGTTTCAACAGACATTTTACACATTTCATGTGTGTGCAGTGTAGGTGTATAAACCCAACAGGCCTTGAACGGCGTTTTTTGAACTGCACTATATATCTGACTCACTGCCTTCAGGAAACCAGGCTATTTTTCCCCTCGTGGACACAAATTTGAAAATTAGCTCGCCGTGCTGGATCACGAAAACCGAAACACCTGAGAAGCAAACCAACCAGAAATCAACGATAAAGGTGAGACAGTTTGCTGATTTTGTATGAAAGCTGAAATAATACAACATAGTTTAGGATTAGGCTAAACATTCATGATTCATCCATGTCAGTCAAGCCCGGTCGGAGTTTGGAGAGGTGGCTTTGCCGAGTGTTCAGCTGTTTTTACCAAGTGGAGTCACGTTCTGTTCTTTTTATAAAACACCATGGGAGTGAACAAGCCTGGGAGGAGAAAAAAGAAAGTCAAATATCTTCTTTAATGATGCATGATGCCATAACAGCATCGTGGCTCCTGCTCATTTTCTAGTTCAATGGCTTTTTCAGCTTGTGACCCCCTGAAATGAAGCGATGTCTACTCGTGACCTCATTACAGGTTGATTAAAGGTCTAAACGGGTTGGACTAGTTCCACTGATTTCATTCTTGGATCATCCTATTTGAATAATTCTTTTAGAGGCCTAACATTTTCGACCATTGCACGCACACAGATGTGCAGAAATACATCTTTCTCCACCTCCGTCTCCAAACTATTCAGATTTGAGAAAGTTTAAGAGGTGCAAAGAAGCAGAAAGCCAGTGATGATGGTGTCAGTGCTTTAAATCACCATTACCGATTTTATTATTATTCTATGTTGATGCGATCGCTCTCCGGAGTCTCCAGCTGATGCGTGCGTATACGAATGTGAAGCAGCAGATGCTGGAAAACAGCATATGCCCCCAGTCAATCGCAGGCAAATAAAGGTAAAAAATTACCTCGTAGCAGCGGCTGTCGAGCAGCCAGACACGCTGCCTGTTCTTATTGATATGCCAGCGTGTGCAGGCTTGATAGCGATGTGTATATTACGTAGTTAACTGGAATAAAAATGCTGAGGCTGCCGGGCGGTGATGAGGGGAATGAAAAGCACCAAGTTTGCCTTTGATGCATGAGGCCGTCAGGAGTCGCTGCCGAACGCCCGACCAGAGAAATGGCAGCACTGACAAAATGTCATTCTCTGTCTACTTTATCATTGGTTCGCCGCTCTCTCACGGAGCCTCCGCTGGAGCCAGAGTCTTAATACTGCCAAGGGTCGGACGTTAGTGAGGCTGGATTGCCATTTAACAACCACGACTGTGAGAGATCATGCAGATGAGTACCTTGCTCTGAACCTCCCACGGTTTGGCGATGGCAGACAGGTCACAGGCGGTCATCATCATGGCCCTAGAAACACAACACATGCCGATATCATCTCTGTGTATTGCTACCTCACTTTGCGTGTGTGTGTGTGTGTGTGTGTGTGTTTATGCTTACATGACGATTTCTTTGCGAGTGGTCTCCAGCATCATGTACTTGGTCCAGTCGTTCCAGTTCTCGTAGGTCTTGGACTGGTCCACAATCTTCTGGAACATCGTTCTCTTCCTGCACGGAACAAAAACAAGGATCCAATAGATTTATCTTTGGCGATACAGTCACCTACAGATGAGTTTACTCGATGTTGCATCTTCCTACTGCAGGAGGTGATTCTAATAACTCAGCATTTCTGTGGTTAATCACAGTCAGTTAAATTCATTATTGTGTTAGTTTCATCAATTTATGATGTCATTATTTCTATTTTCATCTAAAAGGTCCAGTCTTTCCAAAACTAAAGCCTGAGGACCCAGTCGGGCTGGTACAGTAGGAGGCTCTTGTATGCAGCCACACTTTTTTCCCCTAAACCTTTGCCTTGCGACCTATTAACAGCCATACATTCATTACATACACTTCTCAATACTGACTCTTTTCTCCCCCCTCTCCTTCCACTGGTCACTCCATTGTTGGCCTGTTATATTTTGGTCGCGCTTCGCCATCATAAGCGAAGCTCGAGTCCCTTTCCTCTGCATATTATGGATGATGTGCGCTTTCAAATGATATAATACCAATTGATGAAGTTTCCTGTACATATTGTAGTTATTTTTCTATGAATGGCCATTACTGTGTCTTTATTCAATGTGGATACATTGTAATATGTATATGGTGTACAATATATGGTGGTGCTAAAACTTATCTGCATTCGGAGTCTAACCTAGTCTTCTGTACCTAGCCTAGAAATGATAACTGTGTAGCTACTGACTGTAGCCAAACAGTACTTTTAATAGGGTGTTGTACATGTTACATACAGCAGTCATGAAATGTGTGAAAAGGCCGATATCTAGAGCCAGTGTTTAGTTTGTCCATTATGGGCTACTGTAGAAACATGTTGGTTTAACGTGGAGGACCTGCAGTGTCTGTAGATATAAAGGTTAAGGTGACAAAAAAACATTTTTAGGTGACATACACTAATGAAGACAAGGTTTTCCTGCTAGAACCTCCTAAATCCTACACAGTGGACCTTTAAGTAATGTTAAAAACTGAGACTAAACAAATAAAAATGTGCCACTCATGCAGAGATATATAAAGTACTGGAGTAGCGGAGTGGAGTAGAAGTACAAGTGCTATATCAAAAAACTGACTTGAGTAGAAGTTGAAGTGTTCTTTAAACACCATACTTAAGTAAAAGTACTAAAGTATTCAAAATGTTTTGTACTTAAGTATTGCAAGTAGAAGTATGTAAAAAAAAATGCTACTCAAGTAATGAAAGTAAAAGTACAAGTAAAAGTAAAAGTACAAGTACTGTTGTTTATATTATTTCAAATATGTAATAAGGCACAACTTCTAATGTTACAGTGTTACAATGTTCATGGTAGAGTTCTGTGATTTCCCATGGTCTGTGAATGCGTCTGAATGAATGCGAGAGCGAGGGGGCCGACAGTCACCAAGTCCTGTAACCAAACTGTTAAATAAAAATAACTGTAAAAATAAATATTAAATGCAATATCGCCTCGTCATTCATCACGTGTCCGGCTGGACGCTACAATAGTAACGAGTAACGACTCAGCACATGAAAAATGTATCCGAGTAAAAGTATTGAATTCATCAAAAATATGTAGTGCAGTAAAAGTGGAAGCTGGGGAAAAAATAATACTCCAAAAAAGTACAGATACTGCATTTTAGTACTTAAGTACAGTACTTAAGTAGTTCCACTTCGTTACTATACATCTCTGCACTCATGTCCTTATTCTGTCTTTAATTGGAGCTAAATAAGCAGTGGAATAATGTAAAGTTTAAAAACTGCTCATAACAGCTGTGCTCATGCATTTGCATGCTGCTGCACTGACTTGAAGTAGAGAGCCAAGTCGGTTGCGATAATTGCGATGTCCATGAGGTGGATGACAAGGTCGTGCTGACGGCGGTTCAGGTTCTGATAAATGTTCAATGCCTGAAAAAACAAAAGTGAAAGTCCAAAAAAAAAGTTACTCCGAAGAACAACAAGGAGACCGGGGAGGTGGAGGAAAGTGGAGGGTGGGGGCTCAGAGATAGAGGACGAAGTGGACACACTCATGACGCTTCAGTTTGTTTATCACATGACTGTTGTATTGCATAAGTGTTAATATGTCCATACATATATGCATGTACATATGTGTGCGTATACTACAGCGTACTTCATCTCGCAGCAGAGTCTTGCCAAACTCCAGATGGTGCCTTTCCAAGATGGAGGAGCCGTGAAGCTTCGCCAGAGGATTACCAGACCTGGGAACAAACACACACACACACACACACACACACACACACACACACACACACACACACACACACACAGACACACACAGCATGTTGGGAGGTTACACTGTGATAAATCATGCATGTTAAACCCAGGGTGGGCCTGGCTGACTGTGTCCGTGGCTAATGGCGGCTCTCATTAGCTCATCCATCAGCGGGTGGAGCAGAGCAGCTGGAGGCGTTTCTGGTCAATATCAGCTCATTGATGTTCTCCGTGTGTGACGTTACCTTCACCTGAAAGAGCTGAGATCAGCTCGTCTGTACACGGGAGGAGTGGCTGCTGTCGCTTTGAGTCAATTAAACAGTCTCAGGATAACTAAACAGTCCCGGGTTTTAAAAAAACGAGAGGAAGGAAACTGGGTCACGGCAGGAGTAAGTCATAAATAAAACCACGTTAGTTATTTATCATGTTGTTTATCTTTCGATTCGGGTTTTTCTTTCCCCCCATTTAAAATGTTTTTACCTCCGCTTATACTTTAACTTGGACAGGCTACAGCTTTCTGCAAGTTCTCCCACTAGACTGGAAATCAGTTTTGAGTTACTGCTATCCATGGATTTCATAGCCCGTCTCATATTTTCCCAAAAAGCTCCTTAAAAAACAGCGTAATAACTGAGACGAAGAAGCTAAATGAATGCGTATTCATAGAAACAAACAATAAAACAATACAAAGTTCAGCATGTCAGATGTTTGTCTTTTTGAAATTACAAATAAAATGCACATTTTATTTAGCAGAAAGACACAGCTGGTCCAAATTTCCCTGCAGTTGGTAATAAAGTCAAATTATTCCATCCTGTATCTGCACCCTTCCCCTCCCCTGTAAAGCTCTTACTTCATCTGGTACAGGTTGTTGGTTCCTCTGTGGTCGATATCGTGGCATAAGCCGGCGGTCACCATGGCCATGCACTCCAGGTCTGTGTAGTAACGCTTCAGGTCACCAGTCTGAAGTCAGAAAGAGAGAGAGAGAGAGTTATATTTACAGATATCATCCCCTGTTCATACGTAAAAGATGAGGAGAGATGAAGGGGAGGAGAAGTGTGGGTTCACTGGAGAGAGGAGGAAGACAAGACTGAGAGCAGGAGGTGAAGAATTGATGATGGAGGGAGAGAGAGGGATGGAAGATGTCAGTGCATCGGTGTGTCTGACCATTAGCAGGGTGAACATGGTCTGTCCGACGTTGAAGCCGTGCCTCCAGTTGTGGTAGGTGATCCTCCTGTAGCCTTTACTGAGCGAGTATATGAACCTCACCAGGGCCTGCAGACGGTAAGCACACACAAACAGATATGTGACAAAGTGACAGATTAGTGAGGGAGGCAGCAGCTCAGTCTGTGGGGACTCGGCTCGGGTCACCTCTCCATGTCCAGCACAAACCGCAGTATGCAGAGTGGACTGGTGGCTGGAAAGGTGCCACTTCACCTCCTGGGCACCAAACCACTAACCGCTGCGTGGCACTCGACCATCACTCGACCACCTCTCCACATTTGCATGTTTATAAGCCCTGTGTGTGTGTGTGTGAGTGTGTAAAAAAGTAAGTTCTCCATTGGGAATAAATAAAAGTAAATCTTCTTGACGAGATGACCGACCGACCACCCACCTCTCTGGGGATGTGGAACTTGTCGACCACTTTCAGCTCGTAGTACATCTTGATGCCGCATTTCACCAGCTCCAGCTCAGTGTGGTGAGCGTCGTAGAAGTGAAACTCGAAGATCTCAGCCACCTTAGAGTTCGGCAAGACCTCCGACTGTGGAAAGAAAGAGACAAAAGCACAGCATATGAAGTCTTTGCAAACATTTTGATGTCTTTGTGTGGATCCAAAAAAAAAAAATGCATGTAAACCATCATGAGAAACTTATTTTTAAAAAGTATCTCTAAATAATGAGAAAATAAGAAGCTTTTCTGAATGATGAGAAATTTTGAGATGCTGGAGTATTAGTTTGAGAAAATTTCTTGTCACGATGAGTAATGATTTTTTGCGTTCCATTATATTGACAGAAATGGGCTTCCATAGTTCCTACTGTTAATATTGTGACATGTAGAATAAAAAGAAAGCAGAAAATTGTGCAAAAGTGGAAGAATGAGACATCTGAATAGATACATTTGGTGGGATATAGTGGGGAAGTTGCAGAAATGAATACCCCTCACCTCACCCTCCCCTTCTAAACTTGTTGGAGAACCTACAGTGGCTGTGAAAACTCTGAAAACGGCGCTAGACTCTAGAGGCAGTGTTTGGTTTGGTTGCTGTAGCAACATGCTAGACTGCGTTAAAACAATATACAGAAGAATATTATATCCCATTTCTGCCAATAATCTTACACACTGGACACCTTATGTCACAGTTGCTCCTCCAACATGGTGGCATGTCGGTCATTACCAGTTTCACACTCCTACCAGTTTCTTTCCACATTCAAATAATCACATCGCATCATGGGAAGTGCATTTTCATTTCGCTTGAGTGCTGCAGATTTGGATTTTAAAGACATTTGGCTCATTTCGTGGAATCTCCTTGAAACACAAGCTGGATTGTTTACCAGAATCTCCTCCAGCTCCTCCTCCTCGCACTCGTCCGGTTCCTTCCCCCATCTCTCGCGGGTATTCTGGAAGGAAAACACACATCATCAAGACTCACCTTGGATGAAACGACTCGGCATCAATCAACTGACTCCTGATCTGAGGTCAAAGCAGGTCATCTCTCTGCTTTTGTTCCCTCAGCCTCTCTCTCTGTCCACTGACAAATCACCTCATAGAAAATCTGACAAGCTATTTCAGTTTATAAACGATGCTCACCCTTCCTGTTTATTCCATCCACATCAACCGACTGGGTTTGAAACAGACTGGTTTGGATCTGTCTGGCACAGATATCAGGATAAAGCGAGGCGATAGCTCTGCAGCGTTTTGTGTTCTGTCTCTTTCTTTTTCTCTTAAAACACATTCTTCATCTCGTCAATGAAATGCCACTAAATTAAACATTGAATTTCTTTTCAGAAATGTTAATGAACAGATTTAATTGGACAAACTAGATAGTAGTGATCGAATAATTAATGCTCGTCACATTTTTCCCAAATGGAATATCTTCTCCTGCGCCCCATTACCGACTTGTTTTTTTGCATGAACATTTGCATCACTTTAATTAATGTGAGCTGAGTGATATGCCAGTATAACCGCATTAGATATTTCAGGAACCTCAAGAGACCAAGTGAAAAAATAAATAATAAAATGAGTAGTCTGACTTTCAGTGAAGTTATAAAGTGTTATGTTGATCTACATGGTTTGTCACGGGGCTTCACAATTCTGTCAGAAGTTCAACTTTTTAGAGCTTCAACACCACAAATGCAGCAGAAATCCATATGAGCCTTATTAAATATTTTCCTGATAAATTCATCCACACAGCTGGTCTCTCTTTTCGACACTTATTTACTCACCAGGACGTGCTGGATTTCATCTTTGCGACACTTGACGTGGTACATCACCATGTCCTGGAAGATGTCCTTCCTGTTCTCCAACTTGTTCATCTTGTCGTAGGTGTCGGGGTTCAGCATCGACCAGCCCAGGAACTGGGCCAGGGACTGAACGCAGGCGTGGGAGGGAGGAAGAGACACAAAGAAAGAGAGAAAATAACAAATAAATGAAGAGACGTGACACTCCTGTTGGCTATGGCTGCTAACAAAGGCATCACTTCCTGTCAGTGGTGGAAAAAAGTTCAGATCCTAAATCAGCAAACCCACAATGTGAAAAAATATACAGTATTATCAGTTTTACTACCTATTTTAGTTTTATCATGTGTTTTGTATGTAAAACCTTAACGTGAAAAGTAACTAGTAGTCGAAAAGTCCAATAATTGCTTAATATTTTGGAGTAAAAGCATAAATTTGCCTCCAGTGCAAAAGTTCAAGTAAAGTACAGCATGTCAAAACTGGCCTAGAGTAAATTTACTAAGATATCGTCCTGACACGGACAAACACTCTTTGCTAAAACATCACACTGATGTTCTGAAGTGAATTTTAGTCAAATCGCTTCAATTTAATGAATAATAAATCATATTCAAAATGTCAAAATGAAAATTGTTTCTTTTGATTTTCAGGAAACGGTTCGAGGATCAAACTGTCACGCTGTGTGTTTAAACTGAATTATGAGCAGGGAGGCACACACAGAGAAACTTCTGTAGAAAAAAAAAAAAAAGCCTCCAGGCCCAATGATAAATAATGCAGACGCTCTGAATGTCCTGAGTGTATTTATAAACCAATGACTCAGTGCTGCCACACACACACACACACACACACACACACACACACACACACACACACACACACACACACACACACACACACACACAGCCTGTACCTCCATCAGTGTTTCGTCCATGTCATCAAAGGGTTTCCCATCCTTCCTGTTATAGAACGTGGCCACGCCCACGATCTCTTCCTTCTTGTTGACGATGGGCATCGACAGGACGTTCTTGATGGTCCAGCCGGAGCTGTCCAGAGGCTCTTTCTGTGCAGTGACACACAAACAGAGTTCAACATGCTGTTACTTCGGTGTCTTTAAGACACTAACGCGAGGTGTCTTCTTCCCCCGCACGCCGCCATTCATCATCTTTTATCATGACAGCTGAAAGCAGGAACGCCACATATGTGCTGTGACCTTTTACATTCACTGGGAATGTGAGAGGGAATCAATAATTCACCTCCTCCCTGTCCCTAAAATCTGAGCATCCTGCAGCAGCAGCAGATGTTGAAGTCTCTTTAGCTTTAGAAAGACGTTAACAACACAGACAGGATTTCCTTGGATGATCTGTCAAAAGTTACAAAGTAGTAGATTTAAAAATAATTCATGTATATACTGAATATTATTCAAGAGTTGTTCTCTTAGAAAATTAAGTGCATTTCATTCAAATGCAGTGTGAAGGTAATAAATAAGAGAGAAACAGACTGGAGTCCTCTTTCAGTGTTCATACAGGGAAAAAAGAAAAAAGAAAAACCAGCCTGGCATGGCCAGACTAATTCACAGATTAATCAAATAAACCAATGAGCTCTCAGTCTGGCTAGTCTGGTTCCTAGGCTGGGAACACATCAGAGAGTACACACAGCGTGTCCCAGATCCATTTAACATACTATGTCTTGGCAGGTTTTGCGGTTGTTGAATGTCAACACTGGAAAAGTGACAAAATAAAGAGTTTCTCTCAAGAGTTCCTTCGATTGGCGGCAAGATTCTAAAGCTGCAGCGTGATTGACATCCAATGTTGCACGTGACCTAAAAAAAAAACATTTTTTGGGCCACACCAACAGACTAATTCATCCAGCCAGAGGGGCAGACAGACCACCTGCTCTCTGCTTTAAGTAACACGACCCAAACCCTTCCTCAGCTTGCTAATGAGACCAATCACAAAATAACTCAGACTGAGATCAAACCGTGTAAGAGGAGAGCTGGACTTTCATCTTAACATGCAGTGCAGAACCAGGGTCGATGCATGAGGGGGGACAATGGCTACCACTGTCAGAGACTGTAAGTGTAAGTGTAATAAGAACAAACACAGTGGGCACCTTTATCTGCCTCAGGAAACTAATTTAACCTAAAGAGAACGGAACGAGGAACATCATTTATTCAGTTAAGACAATATGGTGGAATATGTTCTCTGGCGGCATCTTATGGTTGATTGACGGCGCATTATATAGTTGGTGGTCTTTTAACACATGCAATCTGAAATGATTTGAGATATGAAGGTGAAGCCTGGTGGTACTGTACATCAAGAACAAATAGAATGAATCAAAATGATGTGATGCATGTTTATGGACGAGCATATTTAATCTTAATGTATGCTCCAACTACATGAAGAGTAAATAAGTTTGAACATTCTCATTTACCTGCATGTCTATATAATTACATTTGGGTGCAAAGAATTTAATAAAACACTCTTTCTACAGAGATTTATAGGCGATGGTGACATATTCACTGCCTGTGTCAGAAAGATGAAACTTACTGGTGAATTATGAAACTTTAAGCAATGTAAACATGATCAAACCAAGACAGAGTCACGACTGAGACCAAGTCCAAGACCAAGACCAGACAGTCTATAGCATACTTAGGTAGTAAATATGCGGCCGATATCCACCAAATCTTTTCGGATGAGTAGCGTTCACCGCCATCAGGAAGCGCTGCATTTAAGGATTTACAGACTTTGGACGCTGTTTTACAGAGATTAACTTTTCTTGGTTTAGGAAGGCACATTTTATTTACAGAATATTTGGCTGACATCTCCTCCTTCACTTTTGTTGGCGTAGTTATGAAGGTGGGGAGCAGGCAGAGCTTTGACGACCGTCAACAATAATGAAACATTTCAGATTAGAAAGGAGAAGGTTTTACATTTAATCACCATAATGACCGTGAGAAATAAATCAGACAATTTATTGATAGCCCTTCAAGATTTGGTCGTGACTGGTGTTGAAATAAAAGCCTGAGTCCTCTTTGGTCTGGGACTGAGACAAGACCAAGTAAAGATTGGGTCGAGGCCGAGATGAGACCAAGATCTTCAAAAAACGTTCTTGAAACTGGTCTCAAGACTGATTTTAAGTACTACAACACTGGCATTAACTATGTCGCCTGACCTAAATAAAAAAAAAAACGTATCGACAAATGACTCATTGATTAAAAAGTTTAAACATTTCACATTGTACAGTTGTTGTCTTGATCTTGTCCTAAACTTTTGTTGATAATTTCTTTTTCTTACCTGGAAATCGAAAAAATCGTCTTCCGCTGCGTTCATTATGTTGCAAATCTGTTAAAAAAAAGAAGAATGGAAATAAGAAGAGATAAAATTGAGGATGATGATATTTAATAAGTATACTATGAATTTGTAGTGTGATCTACAAGGTAGATGAAAATAAGAGGAAATCAGGTTTGGAGGTAAAAGAGGAGGGCGTCTTCTGTCACATGATAAACTCCACCTTCAGATGTTTTGTGAGTTGATGGAGCACATTTGTCATTTTCAAGAGTTGACAAAGTTTTACCGCCCCACGGTGAATCCATTCAAAACCTCCTCTGTCGCATCCAAAACCATTAGTGTCAATCTGACATGTCTCTTTCGCCTCAATTTATGAAAAAAGGTTTCGCCTCTTATATGGAAGGAAGAAAGAAAAAAAAAAAGGAGATGAGGGAGGGAAAAAATGATGCAGGGTTGAAAAATGGCACGCGCCAAAGACGATGAGAGGACAGGAGGAGGAGGACGGGATGAAGAAGAAGGAGAGATGGATAGATGAGCGACGGTAAGCTCAGCGGTGTGGGAAAGCACACTGATTAATTACAACGGCTGCAGAAATTACAATTATACATCATGGCAGCATGTGGCTGGACACTTTTCATTTCCACAACTGTGTGCACACTGACAACTGTGTAATAAGGCCTAATGGTGTTCTGCTCGTCTGACCGCCCGCAGCCTCCGATGAAGATATTTAGAAATACAGATATTTTTAAAATGGACATTGCTTTTTGCATGAAAAGAAAAAAAAAGAGCTGTTCTCTAGAAGTCAGAGTGAGAAATGAATTTTGTTCTAAGCTAAAAGTTTGGAGTTGAATCCGGGCACGCTCGCTGATTTTGAAAACACACTCAATCACTTGACAAATGTTGGATTTTATAGACTCTTGCCTCTGAGCTGTACTTAGAGCTCACGATGGGAGGTTAAGTAAAGCTGTCACGAATGTATGAATATAACTGAATGGACTGAAGTGACGCTTAATCTCACCGTGCATTGCACGTTGATATGCACCAGACTTATTCTGACAACACGCAGTAAATCGTGCGTTTGTTTATTGCTTTAATTATTCAGAATGTTGTGCAGTTCTTTTATTATTTATTTCTAATCAGCGTTACACACCGAGGTGACCACATCTGCAGCAACTCTGCTAAAAACGGAACAAAGTGACCAGTGTGCAGGATTTAAGTGACATCTAGTTACTGATTGCAACCCCCTCTCCTCACCCTTTCCTTTCCTAGCATAGACGGAGAAACTTTTAGAAACTGACAGTTTGACGTGGTGCTGTCTGTCGACACAAAAGGCTCATTCTTCTGGTGTCCCTATCCGTTGCTTTTGCATGAGTCATGGGTGACTGCTTGGACCCAAGAGTGATTCAGCAGCCGCAAGCCTGTTAGTTAGCAGGTTAAGAAATTTAAACACAGCTGCTAGTGCAAAGTTTAATTAAAACGCTGCCTGGTCAGAGAGATAAACTTGGAGAAAGTTCAATGGAAACTGACTGTAGTAAAGAAGATGTTGACATGGAGATACAGCCTCAATTTGTATAAATGATTCTCCAATTGCATTATACCAACGAAGAAATGACAGAAAAACATCAAGACTTATCAATTAATACAGAGACTTGTTGAATACAGCTCGACTACACAGGTTACGTTAACAGGCAGATTTTTTCGTTTGGAATCTATTTTCTGCGAAAGACGCAGATGACCTGTACACAGTAAAGTGCCTAAACACATCCTGCAGACACAAACAGGTTTTTGGTTCTAAACTATGCTGGATGTGATCAGAGAAACACAGTTGTGTGTTTGTGATAAAAAAATCTGGAAATTCTTCACTCTGACATTTAAAGTCCCAAAAAGACCTCGCGTTGGGATTTCTGTTCCACTCAGATCAAATCTGCAGAGAAACTGACTAAAAAAACTTCCGTCTCGTATCTGCCTCACCGCCGAGGTTTTTGTTATTATGCTACACTAGTTTAAGGGTCCTCTGTCGAACAGAGCTGCCGTGATTTGTAATCAACCTGCTCACCGGCCATTAATTCATTATTCATTTGTTTTTTTCATTCGTACATGTTTGGGCTCCAGGGTGGGCCAAAGCAGTTAATGAAAGGCCAGGTTTGATATTCTCAGACATGGTGACCTACCAAAGCGTCCCTCATTAACTCATTGTAGTTCAAGCTCAGCTACATGTAGATGCCCTGAATTTAAATCTAATTCTGTCAGGTTTGATACCTAAGACATGGCATGCCAGATATTTCTGCCATGGTGCGAGAATGTTCTTGTTATGATTTGTTAAAAAAGAAAAGAAAGAGACACTAACCAGTCCGGTCTCTGCTACGTAGACCGGCAGACCGCTGACCAGGGCCCAGTGATCTGCCGGAGGATTCCTGAGGGTGAACAGAACATGACAAGCAGAAATTTATCTGCTGTAATAATCATATTTAACAACAACAACAATGAAGAAAACTAAATTATTAAATACATAATTGTCATATTCTGTTTTAATATAAATTTAATGGCAATCATTATGAGGGAACAATGAATAAACGACAGGTTGAGATTATTCTGCAGTGTTTGCACAGTGTCGTTGCTGTTTACAGGAGCAGCGACGCTGGATAACAGGACACAGAATCAGAAGGTCACTGCTTTATAAGAAACATAAAATGACTATGCAATCCTTCGCCTGACCTCAGAGGATATGTATTTATATCTTTTATAAAAAAGTAAAATGTAGATCATGTCGGGTATCTCTCAGATAAACAATCTACAAACACCTTAAATGTGCCCAGCAGGGTTTTATTGTAAGCAAACACAGAGTGTATCTTTGCATCCAGAGGATCAAAACGCGTTCAGTGAATCCTCGAGTCTAACAAACACTGAATGCATTTCCTCGCTCAGAAAACATTCGCCTAACTCTGAAACCTGCATTGTTTACATCCGGCTTTATTTGCTCATGCTCTGCCTCTGTTGGTTCTTGGCACGTTATGGCCCCCTGTAGATCAGTGGAAAATAATTAACAGCAACATGTTGTGTGTGTGGACCAACACACACACACACACACACAGTTTCATTGTACAACTAATAGTCAGAAACTCCACGGGGTGATTCCGAGCTACACTTACGGTATGACTTTGATGTCCTCTTTGCCGTGCAGGATGTAGTCGATCAGTTTGTAGAAGACGATTTCCTTGAAAAGACGCAGAACATCACAATTTAGAGAGACTTTGTGTAGAGGAAATATTTCAGTTTCCTTTCAAATTCTTTCGACAATAGGAACTTTTTTTTCTAGTAGCAGTTATTTACTGGATAGAAATGTCCCATTTTCCAAAAGTTCACTGTCTAAAAGAGACAAAGAAATCTCATCTCAAGGTCCAGACTTGCTCAGTTGTGAAATACCGATGTGTGAGAACTATATTTGTCAATGTCAAGGCTCATCCTTACAGAAATACTTGGCATTGATGTAGAAAGGTAGCACACAAGTAGAATAGTATTATTATTGGTCTCAAAGCCTGGCTCAAAGTTGTAGCAGCTTCACTGATAGTAGAAGAAATAAGTCGAGTCATGGTTTGTATACATTTTTCTGGACTTATAATAAATACTGTAAGACAAACAAAACTATAAATCAAAAGTCCAACGTGTGACCCTTGAAAGTCGACAAACTTAATGATGATTTAGCTGTTCTGAGAAAGTTGCCAGAACATCTGAAGTTTGCAGCAGTGGGAGCATGAATTTGCTCAGCATATCTATCAATAACGTGGACAAAGGTAGGTTTCATCCTCTGTGGACCAAGAATACTCACTGTACTTTAAAGTTTAGAACCTTCATGTAAATAACAGTATAACGGACAGTAAATGTTGTAGCAGTGGTCGGTATTTCCTCACCCTGCCATCAGGAGTTTTGGGTCCATCATAAGGTGGAACTTCTCCCATCAGAATTGGCCACAGGTCGAAGAACTCCTACACAAACACACAGGGGAAAAAAAACGAGATTTAGAGCAGGAGCAGCGCTGATACGACTGTTTCTGTTGTTTCATTATTTAGATGCACTTACAGTAAAACCTTGATGCAGCCAACACCACCATTCTGCCCGAAAATGCTAATGCCAGCAAGCCTCTTAGGAGCGTGTAATATTTTCTGTTCTGTCTTCACAAAGTGCACGGCTTTCCAAAAAAAAAAAAAAAAACCCTCAAAGCTGAGCTACTAGTTTTTTTTTGTTTATTCTTAAGTGCTTTTATTCATGAAATCCAGACAGCCATCTGTGCAGACAGACAACATGTGTTTGTTTCTCGGATAGCAGGTGTTAGGAATCCGCTGGCAGCTGCTTGTAATTAGATGTCAGCCACAGCCAATAAGTAGTATTTATGATAATATGTCGGTTATCACAAATACACGGGGACGGCTCGATGCTGATCAGAGGGTAATTTAAATGGCATTTGTATATTCGACAAGGGGTTAAAGCAAATAAACTAAACAAGACAGAAAAATCGTGCAGGTTAGACGACACGGCAAAAAGAGTTTCTAAAAATATCTCTTCAACAAAAGAGGAGGACAAAAAAACAGGAGTGGATCTCATCAAAACTAAAAACAAAAAAGCAGTGCATGATTAATGAGCCATGGGTCTAAAGCTTTATTGTAATATATACAGTGGTGCCTACATATCTAGGATGTCAAAGCTCTTTGTTTCTAACAATATAAAGGGTTTTATGAATCTGAGCACTCTTGCTGCAGCCAAAATTAAGCCCTAATTGTAGATTATTGCTCCCCAATTTGCTTTAACACACAGTTTAAGACGTTTGACTACTTCACAGCAAATTACTGTTAGTATGAGGCAACAGCTTCTGACATTTAAGGGACTTTTGCAGTGTAAATCTGGATCCTGGCAGTGTCTCAAACGGTGCGGCACAGATAGGCATCTGCAAGCAGTGGATTAACTCTTTTGTTTGTTTTCCAGCTTATCCCCGACTCTAGGTGTGTATCTATGGTAACCCACCTTGGTCTTGGTCATGTCCAGTAGACCCACGGAGTAGCGGTCGCAGTTGAGGAAAGCTCTGACTGTGTACAGGGCCTTGTGGAACTGCCTCTCTATGTCCGTCAGCTCTTCAAACACCTTGCTGGCCGACCACAGCAACACCTGGACGATGGAGGAGAATGCGATTGAAAAGCTGGCGCTGGAAAGTTTTTGAAAGGTCATGCACAGACCCTGAGGCTGAACTTCTCCTCGTCCAGTCGCTTCTCTTACTTGCCTCCAACGTATCTTTGCTACAGTTTGTGCTTGTCAAACACATCGGCCGGTCTTTCCTTCATTATATTCTCTTTTATTAAGAGAGAAAAAACTCTGTTCTATGCACTTTCAGCTTTTCACGCTGACTCTAAAAAAAGCGTCAGATCTGAGTCTGAGGGGAGAAAAAGGAAAGGTCGGACAAGGGTCGCTCGGCTCTAGTGTGAAAACTCAAACAAAATCTTAAAAATGAACGAGGTTAACCCAGAGGTCAAAGCAAAGAGTGGAAGAAGAAGCGCCTCACCTGCCCCCTCCTGGTCTCACAGTTGTGCAGGTAGCTCAGGTGGAAAACTCTCAGGATCAGGTTGGCAAAGTTGAGATACTTATTTAGCGTCTGGAAGAAAAGAAGAAAAATAGCACACACATTCAGTTTTTAGATGTAATGTGGTGATATTCAGTTTCATCTAATACGTTACCTTTGTGCCATCAGCAAGAGCAGGTTATACTTTTCAAATGGCACATATTTTATTTTTGAGTCAGGAGTTTTAAACTTATTTAAACTGCTGTGTTTGACAGGTGATATTAAATCAAAAGGTAAAACCGTCTCCTTCTTCCTGACAAGGAAATGATATTGTTTCTGCGTTATATTTGAAAACTGTGGAAACTGTGGCTCAGAAATGTCACTGTCACGTGGTTAACGTCTTTGTTTTACCAGGAAAGACATTAAGACTGATTTCTTATTTACAATGAGAGCCTGGCAAGTGCCAGAAGACGCTTATAGGAGGAAGGAAGGTGGGGGGCAAAACAAAAACATAAAACAAAAAGAACTAAATAATTAGATCAAACAGACAGACATTTACACCTATCATTAAAAACATTCATAAGTGCACCCTTAAAACAAGTCATCGAGATAAATTTGTCCAGTTTTAATGGTTTTCGGGACAAATTCCAGCAAACTGGAACAACAACAGACCAAAGGTTGCATTGGATTTAGAGGGCTACATATTGTACTTGGCCAGAGAGTCTTGTACAAAGCATAAACCAGTTTGACATTTCACATAATGTAAGGTAACTGCACAGGTTATACATCTGACTGACTGACTGTGATAAGACTTCACATCGTGTATTTGTCGTTTTGGCAGGAAAGAATTAGCCGTGCGTTTTCGGTCTTTCCTTTCCCGTCCTGTCCTTGTGGTCCAGCCCTTTGCGCCCACTGGAAATCTCTTTCTCCAAATGTACTCTGACAGGCCTCTCCTGACTGAAAAATGATCTCCTTTCAGCTTTCATTAAGCCGGAGGATCAGGATGGTTGGTTATGACTTTGAAGGCTTCAGATTCGGGGGAAGCAATATATCAGCTGTGTTTAGGTGACTTGTACAACAGCTGCCGAGGCACGAGTCGACACACGTGAGTGATGGTTTCAGGTCGTCGTTGTTTCACTGACTTTTTGTTGTGTTGGTGTTTAGCTCTAATTGTCATTCTACTATACGACTTTCTCTCATTTTGATCTGTCCATTCATAACGTTATTATTTAGCAAGATATCTTTCAATAAAAAAGTAGTGGAACATTAAACCATGGGGTCTTTAATAGACACCTTAATTTAATTAATATTTTCAAATAGATTTTCCAAATCAGTCAATCAACAGGATTGTCCACATCACTGGTTCCAAACCTTCAGGTTCCAGGATTTTTTATTTTGAAGGTTTAGATACATTTAACTCACATTGTGCAACGTTTCTCCCATAAAACAAAAAATCTGATTTTTTTATTATTTTGATTCGACACCGACTTGTAACTAAGTCACACATTACCAACTATTTCACTGATTTTGGTAAAATTGGTTCATATTTCCTGGAGAAAATGTTTCCGGGTTTGATGTCTCATGGTAAAGACTTGAACATGATATTAAAGCCTTTTCTCTCTGAGCCTCATCCTGCATGAGAAAACTAAAACTAAAGAGCTGACAGAAGAATGAGAAGAAAACACTAAATTTGTCAAAACAGAAGACTATTTCGGAGAAGAGTTTCTAAATATTTCATGAAAACTCGTCTCTGATGCAATGTTCACAGAAAATAATCTGCTTAACATCCATCTAAATCCCTCGCTTGAGGTGCGTGCAACCAAAATACCACTGAAGAACCTGGGAAGATAGAGAAGATTAGGAGTGAAAGCCTGGGAGTGGAGACAAAACTGACACCGGACAACAGAAGCTCCATCTGCGTCATATAGTTTTATGTGGCTTTTATAACAGGCCTCATAAACAATTATTGTCAAGTTTGGCAGACTGGGTTTAATTGGTTGGATTGCTGTCCAGTCATGCAGCCAGTCACTAACAGACAAAGTCTGGAGAAGTGACATCGAGCAGAACTAAAGTAAAGTAAGGGAGGAAACAGATGAGAATTAATTTCATCCGAGTGACTGATCCACTAAAATGGAGCTGTCTACTGAAGGTGAGTTTTCCATGACAGACATATTTAGAGGTTACCTCTTCGTCCTTCGTAGTGAAGCGTGGCCCGTCCAACTTGTTGATGGCCATCATGACCGCTACCATATCTTTACCATTCATGATGGGGATGGCGAGGACGTTGTTGGTCTTGGTCTCGGTTAGCTCGTCCACAAAGTCACTGAAATGAGGGCTCTGTGAAGAGAAAAGAGAAAGAGAGAGTGGGTGTATTCGACAGTGTTTAAATCGCCTGCTCCTAAAAACCTCCGGACTCAACTTTGATAAACACACCTTTTCTGCTGTTAGCAAAGGCTCTCCATTATCTACAAACTCAAGACCCTTTCTGCTGCACTCCACCTACTGCTCCTTCTGTGCAGCAGGGGTCATAAATTGTGTTTCTCCAGGGGTGAAAGAGGAAGAGCGGCTCATTAACTGCCAAGAAGGAGCAAAAAAACCTGCGGAGAGCGACCCACGGGGGGTTAACATTGGTGACAGACCTTATTTGGTGTGACATTTTGTTCCCGAAAGGCAAAGACCAAAAAAAGTTAGGTGGTGGTTAGTCAGACTGGAAGGTTGTTTTGCATTTGGTTAAACCAATCAGGATTGTATTTGGAAAAATCATGGGAATAGTGCAGTGTAAACCAAAGAAAACTCAGTGTACCCACCTCTTGAAATGAAATGTGGCAGAGGATTTGTTCATCTGTTTTCAGATCAACTGTGTCAATCAATGAAACAAGGTGGGTAAACTACACTTAAAGTGGTACAATTTCTTACGAGCACACCCCTGGGCAGGATGCACTTGCAAAGAAGTGTTGGGAAGGAGTTTTTTTGGTGTTTTGGTGGAATAATTGCACACGGGAAGGTGACAGATACTAAGCTTCTTTACATTTGCACCATTAGCAACCAGGTTAGGGTTAGTATAATCTGCTATTTTCAGTGTTAACTTGTAGTAGTAGTAGTAGTAATAGTAGGTGTTGGTGTTGTAGTAGTGGGTGGTAGTGGTGATGTTTTTGGTGATGTTGATAGTGTTGTGGGTGTTGAAGTAGTTGTTGATATTGTAGTAGTAGTTGTAATAGCTGTTGTTGTTGGTATTGTAGTAGTTGTTGTTGGTATTGTAGTAGTTGTTGTAGTAGCTGTTGTTGGTATTGTAGTAGTTGTTGTAGTAGCTGTTGTTGGTATTGTAGTAGTTGTTGTAGTAGCTGTTGTTGTTAGTGGTATTGTAGTAGTAGTAGGTGGTAGTGGTGGTGTTATTAGTGATGTTAATAGTGTTGTGGGTGTTGAAGTAGTTGTTGATATTGTAGTAGTTGTTGTAGTAGCTGTTGTTGGTATTGTAGTAGTTGTTGTAGTAGCTGTTGTTGTTAGTGGTATTGTAGTAGTAGTAGGTGGTAGTGGTGGTGTTATTAGTGATGTTGATAGTGTTGTGGGTGTTGAAGTAGTTGTTAGTATTGTAGTAGCTGTTGTTAGTGGTGTTGTAGTAGTTGTTGTAGTAGCTGTTGTTAGTGCTGTTGTAGTAGTTGTTGTAGTAGCTGTTGTTGTTAGTGGTGTTGTAGTAGTTGTTGTAGTAGCTGTTTTTGTTAGTGGTGTTGTAGTAGTTGTTGTAGTAGCTGTTGTTGTTAGTGGTGTTGTAGTAGTTGTTGTAGTAGCTGTTGTTGTTAGTGCTGTTGTAGTAGTTGTTGTAGTAGCTGTTTTTGTTAGTGGTGTTGTAGTAGTTGTTGTAGTAGCTGTTGTTGTTAGTGGTGTTGTAGTAGTAGGTGGTAGTGGTGGTGTTATTAGTGATGTTGATAGTGTTGTGGGTGTTGAAGTAGTTGTTAGTATTGTAGTAGCTGTTGTTAGTGGTGTTGTAGTAGTTGTTGTAGTAGCTGTTGTTGTTAGTGGTGTTGTAGTAGTTGTTGTAGTAGCTGTTGTTGTTAGTGGTGTTGTAGTAGTAGCAGGTGGTGGTTGGTGTGGGGTTTCATGTACTGTATCAAAGTGGATTCGAAAATGTCAACGTGCAGATGCCAAAAGCAGATTACAGTCAACTTCCTGTGAGTAATCAGTCAGTTTATGAGCGTAATTCATACTCAACATTGATTATAGCTGGAACAATTCTAAGGTCGATATGAGAGTTTAAAACCCCTGCAGATATTACAGGGTACACTGAAATGAACTGAGTGGGACATTTTAGAGTTTAATAATGACTAGCAACTCTCTAATGGACAAACTATAGAATGTTTCAAAACACATTTTAACTATGTATATCTGTAATATACCATCCAGGCCAATCAGGCTCTATTGATTACAGCTCTACTGCCTTATTCTGTCCTTATATCAACCTCACTCACCTACAGGAGAAAAACTCCTCCAAATCAAATATTTGCATCAATAAAGTTTCATCCTTCAGGTTCAAAAAACTCAATACTGCTGCTGCCGTCACAGGCCAGGAAGAGAAGCCTGAGCAGCAAGTCAAACCTCCCCCATCTGCCCAGCACCACATATCCATACCTGCCCTGTGTTATTCTCGGTTTTGAGTTTTGATTTGTGCATCTGTTTGAGGATTTCAGTACTTCTGATCTTGTACCATGAAATAAATTATAAATCATCCTTTTTTATTTATTGATGTCTTAAACCTGGCCTGATGTGTAGCTACAGTGCACGATACGAAGGGGGAAAATCACAGAGGGAGACAAAGCTGATCCTGGATCAGTACCTATAGAGCAGCTGATTCAACTGCAGCCTTAAAAAAAAAAGAACCTGTTCCAAAGATCTGGGCAGTTTGACAGCTTGTTACTGGGTGACCTTTGACCCCCTAAAGCCCAGAGAAGTCTTCATCCTGCTTGTTATCAGCTGAAGCTTTGCCTTGACCTTTTCCCAGCAGCTCTACACTTTACAAGTATAATCGGAGCAAGTTTGAAGTATTTTGATATTTTATAACCCCCCCCCCCCCCCCCCCCCCCCCCCAAAATTATATATTTATATAAGCTGTTCATGAAAACCTTTTTTATTTCGCTTTGAGAAAAAAGAAATGACCATGTAGGTAGGAAACTCTACAGCGCCTGTGATATTTACACTGTGGTCTGGTGTCAAAAAGAAGTGTTTAGAGATGAATTTACATCCATTTGTCAATAAATATTGCATATTAAGTTTGCATACAAACATTCCTCTCTGGACGATTGAGCTTCTGGTGTTAGGACAGTGGACTGTCGGTATGTTTCTGCTTCACCAAATAAAAAAATAAATAAAAAAAGATGAAAACAATACAGCACAACAGAATAGATTAAAGGTGTGTTATAATGCTGAGTCTGTGAAAATAGCTCAGGGCCTGTGTGACCTCTGCGAGTAATCTGGGATCGCTCTAATTCAGGACAGATTAACCGGCTTCATCCACCCGCCCCACCAGCCTTCCTCTCCGCTGACACCGTCCACGTTCCTCACACTCAAACCCCCCGTGAGTAACCACACCTCAAACAACAGTCAGTTATTAGTCTGTTAAATTATGTGATAATCAAATTCACTTTGAAGGAAGGAAGGAAGAGAAGATCAGGGACGGGGGTGGTGGTGGTGAAATTGGGACAGCAGTTGCTCACCACGTAATCCCAGTGACACATAATCCCCACCTTCCACCTACAGGAATCCTGACCGGGCCTACGGCGGGATTGGACTGGGATAGAAATAGAGCGCAGTGATTTCAAGTCTCTGCGTCGCTCTGAAAGCACCCTCAGTGCATTAGCATCATAAAGCCAACCAATTATATGGAAACATTAGCTGTTCCTTCGCTGTGAGGCTTGGAGGCTTTGATATCGCTCCAGTTGCTGCATTCCCCCCATCCTGCTTTCATGTGTTTGTGTGAGGCTGTGGCGTGACGGACAGAGGTTCTGAACAGTGTGATGGTGTTGGCGGTGGCTCACACTGAAGGCAGAACCGGCCCGGGCCTGGCAGCAGAACCGAAGGATATAAAAAACCAAACAGGGAACAATCAGCTCGAGTCTGTTTTGTTGGGTACATCAGCAGATGAGGTTTCTAATCTCCCATGAAAGGAAGTGATTGAACTGATACAGAGGAGCGCTTGTAATCCATCAGTTATGTGGAGCGGGCTGCTGCCTAATAACTGTAAATGCCACAATAACAGTTTGTGCAGGAAGGAGGAGGGTGGAGGTGAAGTTAGCAGGACTCGCGGTATAGCATGACAAACTTGAAGTGTGCATGGGAATACGCTCGCCAGCCGTTTTCAAATGTCAGAGGTATCGGCTTTAATGAGATTGGGCTGGCTTTGGATGGAGGGAATTAGCAGAAGGGTGAACTAGTAGTGGTGTCCGGTCGCCATCTGGTGGTCAAACAGAGGCAGAACAACAGTAGACAGGTTTGTACCCCCTGGTAAAACAGGGCGTTGAATGTCCACTGCGGAATTCATCATCAAGTATATGTAAAGGCTTTTTAAATAGAGATGGTTTGCATTTTTTAATTTTTTGACTTTCAAACATGGGGGTAAAATGATTTTACTTTTCAGCGGGGACCACATTGAAATATAAACGTTTATTTAGGTTCTACTAGATAAATGTGAACCTTAAAAAAGGTTTTCTGAAATCAAATCTTGTAGGAGTAACTGAGGCGTGTTTGTGTCATGGATTTGCTTTTTTAGATGTTATCGTGGGTGTTAATGTGTTAAATATTTACACTGTATGCTCCGATGTAAAAGTGAGATAGAAAATGAAATTATGTTTACCACATTTTCACTGTTCATTTGCTGGATAAATAAATCTATTTCTACAGTACCTTTCCAATCAAAGGTAGAAAATGCTTTACAATAAAAAAACACGAGGATATAACACACGACAAAACAATAAGTAGAGCAAACAACATCAAAAACACAAGATAAATGAGAAAAGAGATCCAATACTGAGATCTCGAGGCTACGAGCTCGACCATTAATGTATGTGAAGGAATATTTTGTATATGAATAATTCAATGTCAGTACTACATCACACACACACACACAAACACAATCATATCTCTACCTCAGACACATCAGGAATGTTGACCATCTTCTTGCTGGATGCCACGTGACCCACAATGCCAATATCCAGCGGGTACACGATCTCACTGTCAGGTTGCACCAGGCAGTCATCGAACACGGCGTCTTTATTGACATTAAATAACCTGAAAGTAAAGATTGAAAGAGATGTGAGAATGTGTCCAGCTAAAAGAAGGCTTGAATGTGTTTTTACATTTTGAACTCAAAACGTGAAGCTGCCTTTGAGCAAGGCAACTATATCTCCAGGGTTGCCAACACAGCACTCGTCTGGTTGAAGCAGCAGAAATATTAACATTCAGCTGCCAAATGTGAGCATCTGGACCTGCATGAATGTGTAGCAGTGTGCTGCTGAAAAACAGCCTCAGTGTTCATTCAGTGCGATTCCCTGAAGATTTCTCTGAAAATGATTTTTGTCCAAAATGTTTCCCAGGCTTAGCCCCTCACTGCTCAAAAGGTGTGCAGTCACATACCCCCTTCAAGGCGAATGAATAAAATCTTTGTGATATATAATGCTGGGCCAGTGATCAACATTCCTTTTATGTGAGATGGTTTTCAAACATTAGGAAAGCCGCAGTAACCTGGTTGCCATCTCGGCCACTCCGTTCCTCTGCCGGTACATGAAAAGGCTCATGCGCTCGGCCCTCATCATGAAGCTGAGGTGTTTCATGAGGTTGAAGAGAGACTTCTCCATGTGCAGGTTGTCCTGGATGTCCCTCACCAGGTCGAAAAGGATCTCGCTCTCCTCCACCGTCGACAGGTCGTGGAACTTGCTGACATCCACCGCCGTCTTGCGGTTGTTGTCCAGCAGGTCTGCGATGACCTTAGGCCGGAAGTTGTTGTCGTAGTACTGCTTGGCGAACTGCGGGTTGGCATCTAGGAACTGCTCCGCTGCCGCTGCGTCCACCATGGCTGCTGCTGACAGGGCACAGTTTGAAACACATGGTAGTAATGCTTGGGGCTGGAGGGTTGGCAACTCAAAAGAAATGTTTTAAAAGTCTAGTAGGGACAAGTGTATGCAAAGCTTTAATTCAACAATTTTTCATGGACTTGCATTGAGCTCTTCTTTCAGTTCTGGTGTGTGCCTCAAACAGCTCCTGGTAAAAAGTAGTCTAGAGGCAATAATAAGTGCTGAGACTGTACCAAAACAATAAGCTGAAAGATGTTAAAATTAGACAGCTGTTAAACAAGGTGACCTCCGTTTTTAAGCACGTAGGTCGAACAGAAGGCAAAACCTTTATTTCAAAGCACATCAGCACTTTCTACCGAACCCGTTCGCCATGTGAAAGCGAGCCTCGTGCTGCAGAGACCTTGCTCTCCAAGGCATAAGCATCGCCAAGACCTAACCTATCTAACAGCAGGATGAGAGGACGGGTCCAGACATCCTTTTAGACTGCCTTGGCGGGAAGGGTTCAAGAAACAGCTGTGATTTCTAGGAGAGGGGAAAGCTGCATGATTCCTCTAATAACACTGAAACCAAAACCACACGATCACACACCATTTGTCCTCCCTTCAAAAAGTTACTCCCCACTGTTTGTCACCATGCCGACAATATGAGGAAACAGACATAATGAGCCTGAAGCTCCATGTGAATCCAGGACGTGTTTTGCACTACATGCTGTTGGCAGTTTTTTTTATTGCTGGTTTCTGTGTTTGCAAAGCTTCTCCTGAAGCTCCTGAGCCTGACTAAGTGAAAGCATGCTTGAGGGGGGAGGGGGAAGAGGCTGCACAAAGGCAATGATTGACACAGCATTTCAGGGACCTTTTAGCTCGGAGTAGTTTCTTGCAAATGCCATAAAGAACACTAGAAGGAGCCAGAGGAAGCTCATTTCTTCTTTATTATCTCATGAACTACAACCAAGGATTTCAGAAACAGTTTCAACAAATATGACAAAGAGTTCTTTTCCGAGAGATACATGAACATTAATTTGTTACTTCTTATAATTATTTGTCTCCTTTGTCCAAGTTACGTCACAGAGAAAATGTCTAAAGTTATCATAATAGATCCCACTGATCATTTTAACAACAAGCAAACTGTCCTACCTGTTAGATTCCTTGTATTGTCTCCAGCAAAGTGTATAATCCCTCTGTCCGGCTAACTGACTCTGCAGGTGTCCGAGAAAAGAAAAAGGATTACCAGGATGGTTTTAAATGGTCATGTGTGTGACATAAGCCTGCATCCAATTACAACACTGGGATTATGATACTCTCCAATGATTAAAGACACAACCTGGGATTCGTTTCTCTCCGACGACCACGTGTTTGCATGTTTGTTTGTTTTGCAGATACCTCGACCCAAAACCCTTTTTAGGAGTATCCATGTACACATGTAAAGAAGCAGATGTACACACAGTTAAACCATATTTATAAGATGCAAACACAGACACACAGTCATTTTGTCATTTTGAAGGAGACTCATGCTTTGTTGACAACCCTAAATACTACCTGAAGTCAGAAATGCATTTCATAATAAATTACTTTAATTATCATATAATTTACAGACTATTACTATCAGATTAAGTGTTTAATGTATTAAACAAGATACATTATGTTCTTTAGATTACATTAATTACATAACCTATAATGTAACTCCGTAGTCCTTACATGTTACATGTTGGTAGGAGGGGGGGTTAAACTATATGCAAAGTGATATTACAAATTATCTTATAATGTCCCAACTTCAACATAAATGACCCCACTGAGATTTCCAAACAATAAAAGATAAGTGGTTCATATCAGGAGGAAACCAGAGGTTTGCATTTCAGAATAAAACACTCAGTCCCTGGTTGAATACATGTCAGTTACAAAGGATCCTGAAGTTTTCACGGTGGAGAAAACCGCTCACATAAATCAGTGTTGCAACACGGTCCACTTCCTTTGCTGTTCATCAAATGACACACAGCACAAAACTTTGCCGTTTATTACGTTGCTTAACAATCCGTTTGGTAAAGAACTAATTTATTCATCCAGTAGTACAATACAGTGGTTATTTTATTCTTTATGAACTGCCAACCCTATCAGTATGAGTGGTTCAGGTTAACTATGAAAAAAGGCCTCTATGAAAACTGTATTAGTTCATCTGCCCATGTCATGTGTGAACACAGCATGTGAATGTAACCAACACTCACCAACACTCCCTCCTCCCTATTTTGACACACCCTTAGTAAGCATTGCATTACGCTTGCTCCTGCAGCTTATATTGTATCATGTGTCGTCCGCCCCTCTGGTGATGAACCACAAACACCAGGCACCCTCACACTTTGTTTAAGGACTCTGAGCGAGAACAGACGGCACATCAGCGGTGATAAGACAACAAAACCTTTCAGGACTGTGCAGCTGCTTTCATTTGTATGGTGTCAGCCAGTGCCTTTAAATATGATATCATATCAATCACTGAAGGTCTGTGCAGAGAGCTGCAAAGAAAAATAGGAGTGCTCACCATCCCTGGATACTGCATCACAAATATTTCCACTGTTTCTGTTTTCAAAATGTTGGTTTAAGATTTGAGCGCAGCTGTGATATTTGGCACACTGTTCAAAACTTACAAAGACTTAAGGACTTTTGAATAAAGCCTGTGTGTTTATTTGGAAAATGTGTACCAGGATGTAACACAGGATGGAGACCTTTCTCTAAGGGGTCACGCCTGATGGACGTGCTGATCAATATACTCCTGCATTGATTTACTGGACTACCCTTTGTTTTCTTAAAGTCTTCAAATAATTATAGCATTCTTCGGAAAACAATGTTTCGTTATTTTGAGGTTTTGAGAAAATTATTGGGTTATCTTGGGATAACAACATTTGTCATTTCGTGACATAAATAACTTGAGAAACCAAATGAAATTAATTAGTTATCACGAGAAAACGGAGGAATTAAAATGCATGAATGCATGAGGGCTTAGGGCTTCCGTACTGAAGCTATTTTCTTTCTTTTTTTTGTTATTTAATATAACAACCTATATATAATTAAATTATTGAATATATTCTGCTAAATAAAGTTCTAGTTATAACTGTGGTGACAGGTTATTGGTTGAAAATATAAAAATATTCATTATAGATACTTTTATTGTTTGTAATTAACTTAAGACTTAAAATAATAATCAACTTAAATCAAAAACAGCTTAAATGATGGTGATGAATCTTGAAATTTAACATTTATGGATGTGAAATTTCCCTAATAAAATAGAGGTTGACAATAATACATAGTTTCTTTTCTTTGTATTCAAAATAAGTAATAATGTTTTTATGTTTTCTTTTCTTTGTATTCAAAATAAGTAATAATGTTTTTATGTTTTCTTTCCTTTGTATTCAAAATAAGTAATAATGTTTTTATGTTTTCTTTCCTTTGTATTCAAAATAAGTAATAATGTTTTTATGTTTTCTTTTCTTTGTATTCAAAATAAGTAATAATGTTTTTATGTTTTCTTTTCTTTGTATTCAAAATAAGTAATAATGTTTTTATGTTTTCTTTCCTTTGTATTCAAAATAAGTAATAGTTTTTATGTTTTATTTTCTTTGTATTCAATATAAATGTTTTTATGTTTTATTTCCTTTGTATTCAAAATAAATAATGTTTTTATGTTTTCTTTCCTTTGTATTCAAAATAAATAATGTTTTTATGTTTTCTTTCCTTTGTATTCAAAATAAATAATGTTTTTATGTTTTCTTTCCTTTGTATTCAAAATAAATAATGTTTTTATGTTTTATTTCCTTTGTATTCAAAATAAATAATGTTTTTATGTTTTCTTTCCTTTGTATTCAAAATAAGTAATAATGTTTTTTTCTTGTATTCAAAATAAATAACATTTTTAAGTTTTTTTTTTCTTTTTCTACATCTCGGTCTCTGCGGGTCATGTGACGTCAGCCTTACGTTGCACGTCCACGTCATCACGCAGCACGCACAGCAGCTCGGCAGCAGTGTAAAATGAATTTGAGGCGGAATGACAGTGGACCGTGTGAACACTGACGCGAACATTAAAACTCCGTGAAACAGCGGCTGGTCCGAGCTCAGGTCAGTTATCTGTCTGTCTGTCAGCAGTCTGTGCTGTGTTCTGTGTCTGTAGTTGTCTGTCTGTAGTTCTCTGTCTGTAGTTCTCCGTGGTTCACGTCGGTCTGTTCAACTGGTGTCCACGTTGACAGTTTGTTTACAATGGAGCCCATTGACAGAGTGTGCTCAGAGGCAGTTAGAGACACACAGGTAACTTCAGGTCACTTTATTAAATAATAATTAAACATCATCAACGAGCTGCTGCAGACTTTCACACTGAGCAACCTCGGTGTTTATCTGCTACACTAAATAAAGTTTGGGTGTAACGTTTATACCAGAAGTAACGGCCAACATTGACTGATAATCTCATTAACGCCGTTAAGGTAACGAGATACTGTAACTGTAATCCTTTAAATGCTTTAAAATAACCACAAGACACTCAGAAACTGTCAGTAACCACTAAAAGTCTGTCACACGACAGTTTTGTTGCAGCATTTCAGTTTAGTTTCAACACTTTTATTAATATCAATGTAATTTTTAATAAAAATAGACCAAATTCAGACTTACTGCTGCTTTCACGTGTAAATAAAGCAACATAACATATGATAAATTCACTCTGGATAAAGTTTAGTCAAGCTTGTTTGTGTGTGTGTGTGTGTGTGTGTGTGTATATATATATATATATATATATATATATATATATATACATACATATAATATAAAATAATTAAATTACTAAATGTTTTAATAATTGATTATTTCTTTAATAAGAACTTAATATTTTTACTATATCACTCATGTTGCTATGGCTACAAAGTTATCCATATTTTTCTACACACACCGTCTCGATCTCTGCAGGTCATGTGACGTTAGCCTCACGTTGCCCGTCGACGTCATCACGCAACATAACATATGATAAATTGACTCTAGATAAAGTATGGTCAGGTTTGTAGGGAGGTAGTAACATATCCATATCTATGACTGTGAGTTTATCATTTTTCTGACATCTGCTTAGTTTATTCTGGCTGATAGATGATGATTACCAGTAAGTCCCTATTTGTCTTCCTGAGGTTCACTTATCTGTGTTGTGGTGCAATGTCAACATCACCTTCTAAAGAAATGTCAGGAATATGCACGAAAGGCGCACCCACATCCGCTGACCTGATATTTAATAGCGCTCGTCCTCGCCCTCCACCTCACTCCACGCTGCTTCTGTCATTTGAGGCTGCTGCTGGAGTCTAAACGTTGAAATCAGACGAGTTGGCCCAGATTTCGTCTATCTTCTTCGTTAAGTCATTATTAAGATCTAAGATCTTTTTCCTGTCACGTCACCGCAGACGAGGGCTCGATCATGACTCACGGCGACGACTGCTGCACGACGGCAGAAGATGGAGTGGAGAGCGACCAGCAGCAGCAGCCTCTCATCCTGGAAAGATTGGAGAAGCAACAGGACAAGAACTGGAAATCCGTCGTGTCGCATCAGCTCAAGAAACGCTGCTCGTGCACGGCGGAGAGAGCCAAATCCAAAATACTGGGCTTCGCTCCGATTTTGGGGTGGCTGCCACGCTACCAGCTCAGGGAATGGCTGCTTGGGGACGCCATGTCAGGACTTATTGTTGGTATCCTATTGGTCCCACAGTCTATAGCCTACTCCTTACTGGCCAGTCAGGACCCGATATATGGGCTCTACACATCTTTCTTCTCCTCCATCATCTATGCCATCTTGGGCACCTCCAGACACATTTCCGTGGGGATCTTCGGCGTGCTGTGCCTGCTTGTGGGTCAGGTTGTGGACAGGGAGTTGGCTTTGGCGGGATACCTCACAGAGAGCAGCGTCAGTAGTAACAGTAGTGGCATTCTGCTGGCAGGCCAGAGGAATGACAGTGTTGGGGTTGAATGTGACAGAAGCTGCTATGCGATCACAGTGGGAGCTACAGTTACCTTTACTGCTGGAGTTTACCAGGTAAGTGACTTTATTTTTCCCCCATGTCCTCAGCTAAAGGCTTTAATTTAAATTTTAAAAACTCTTATCTGTTTTTCTCAGGTGCTCATGGGCATTTTCCAGGTGGGCTTTGTGTCCGTCTACCTCTCCAACTCTCTCCTCAGCGGCTTCGCTACAGGAGCCTCCTTGACCATCCTTACTTCGCAGTTCAAGTACCTCCTGGGCCTGAAGATCCCCAGGCCTCAGGGCTGGTTCACTCTGTTCAAGACGTGGTACAGCCTGCTCAGCAATCTGGGAAACACCAACATCTGTGACCTGGTGACCAGTTTGGTGTGTTTGCTGGTACTGATACCTACCAAAGAGCTTAACGATCGCTTTAAAGCCAAGCTAAAGGTGAGTAAGTGGACGCAGTGTGGGTTGATTTTCAAATAGTTTAAATATTTGAACAAGGCTGACGGCGAAAGTGCTGCCAGAGAGACAAAGTTCAGACGAAGCTGTTGGATGTTGAACTAAACCGAACTGATTCCAGCTTGGAACGTTAAGCTAAGTTTGTACGCCAATCTTGGCGCCAATCACACGTCTTGGGAACAGGAACCCTCTGTCGAAAGATCTGAGCATGCCACCGACCTAGAGGATTCATCTTATCTTCATGTCATATGACATCTGAAACATGTGATACTGTGAATCAGACAGAGCAGGCTATTGTTTCATTTATGTTGCTTCATGTTTTCTCTCTGGATTCACTCACCCGGCACTGGCAAATGTATAACTGCGACCCACATATGACCATATCTATGCATTAAAGTCTGGTCTGAAGTATGAAAGTATAAACTGTCAAACAAGGCCATAATGTCCTAAAAAGTCTTCCCCTCTTTACATTTGTTACTCAACATATTTGTTGTGTCCTTGTTTCTTTTCCTTACTCAGGCTCCGATTCCCTTCGAACTCTTCGTGGTGATAATCGCGACGCTGGCTTCTCATTTCGGCCACTTCAACACCGACTACGGGTCGGGCGTGGCCGGCGACATCCCCACAGGCTTCCTCCCTCCTCAGATGCCCATGTGGTCGCTGATCCCCAACGTGGCCGTCGACGCTTTCTCCATCGCCATCGTGGGGTTTGCCATCACCGTCTCGCTGTCGGAGATGTTCGCCAAGAAGCACGGCTACGCGGTGGACGCCAACCAGGAGATGTACGCCATCGGCTTCTGCAACATCCTGCCATCGTTCTTCCGCTGCTTCACCACCAGCGCAGCGCTGACTAAGACCCTCGTCAAGGAGTCCACGGGGTGCCAGACTCAGGTTTCAGGGCTGGTCAGTGCTCTCGTCCTGCTGCTGGTCCTGCTCGTTATCGCACCGCTCTTCTATTCCCTGCAAAAGTAAGTAAGACGTTAATTAGCATCATGTTTAAGAAGTATTTAGATCATTGTGATTGTTGAAATCATGACTTGCTTTTATCTTTTATTATCTTCTTGGTATCTGGTAAGATTTGCAAGGTTACAGTTGAAACCATATAAGACACACAGAATGCTCACAAAGCAGAAAAGCCATGTGCAGGACATGCACATTGAGTAAGTGTGGGGTAAAGAGAAACCTCCAAGCTGTAACCTCCTAAAAATAGTACGTACGTCTGCAAAAGCTAGTCAGGGCAGTCTCGTCTGCTTGACTCGCCCCACTGATATCAGTCAGGCTGTTATTAGTGACCAGAGTAAGGCAGTAAGAGCTCAACCATGGTACCTTAAGTAGATTATAGTGCAGTCCGGTGTCAACCCTTTAGTTGGTCGGCACTACAGAACTGCAGAGTTAGTTGTTAGTAAGGTGTCTTCACGGTGAGTTTGTGAAATACGTTGCAGGGAAGTTAAACACCGAGCCAGTCATTTCCCTTTGTAATATAATCACGTCCCTGACAACTGAAGCTCATCACATCCGTATTCTAGGTAGTTAGCAGCTGCTACGATTGATAATGAAGCAGAAGAGTGAAGCTTTGTTACTATGTTGTGCCGTTTATACCACCACTTCCTGTTCCCATTTCAAACTCAAACCCTGATCGTGTTTCTGTGCACAGAAACCGTTTGTGTCCTAACGAGGCGTTTTATTGTGAAAAACATTTGTAGGAATGTATCGGTGGAAAACTCCACTCACTGTTTTCCACTCGGGAGTGGCCGAGTCACACGCGATAATTTCAAAGCAAATGTTTACATCCGCCCAACCCCAGGAGATTCTACGTTAACTTAAATCTAAGAGTCAGCTTGGGGATATTAAAATGTTAAAAATGTTTGAGTACCACTAAATACACTTTAGTTTAAAAGTCTGACATGTAGTTTTTTTAAAGTAAAGGCTGATCCACTTTAGGTTCACGCTTTGCCTTTGTGTCGGTTTTGCAATTAAGCGATTTTCTTTGTCGTTTATCGTGGTGCTTGAAGACTTGCTCGCAGTTCTTATCTTGTTCACCGTGAAAAGTGGGTAGAAGCTTTAGACAAACACAGATAACCTCTGGCTCTAGTTCAGGGTTAACGCTGACGCAACTGCGAGTTCAAGATCTTCAGGCAGCAACGTTTCAGTGGAGGTTCAGATTAAAGCAAAGGCTTTATTTCTAAAGTGATAAAGAGAAATGTGAATTAATAAAGTTTTTTGCCAGCTAGAGAATTAACAGAGCTTTTTATCCACCGGGCGCTGCTTAGAGTCTGTGCGAGCTTTTGATCACAGTCTATGGATTGTGATTGTAGCGGGTATTGATTTCGCCTTTGTGTGCTGGCACCCATAAACAAACATCCTCACAGCTTCAATGATCATATGGAATGTCCTGATCAATAACGTCACATAACTGAGGGCAGATTATGTTTCGTCTTTGTTCCTTATCTCTTTTATTGCCCCTGCCTCTCTCTTTATTTCTGTAGCTTCTTCAGCTCTCGAGCTGATTTTGTCCGTTCCTCTCCACATCTCAACCTTTGTCCGTAAGATGGAAAAAACTGCTCCAGTGTTCAAGGATTATATTGGCAGTTTAAAAGCTGACAGATCACATTCAAATGCTGCGAGTCAGTTTTACATTTTCAGACTGGAAATAAGAAGTGAGGACCTGCAGTCAGTATTTCTGACAATAGGATCACGTTCAGCGACCGGACAAGTTCAAACGGAGCCACCCTAAGAAGCCCGTCCATGTCTGTCAGTCTTTACCAGAAATCTGTAAATATGTGGAAGCGATTGCTTTCTTCCATGAACACCAGTACGCAAAGCTCCTAACCTTTGCACTGCCTGTTTTTCTTCCTTGTCCTTCCCAGATGTGTTTTAGCCGTCATCATCGTGGTTAACCTTCGCGGAGCTTTACAAAAGTTCACCGAAATTCCCCACATGTGGCGGGTCAACCGTATCGACGCCTCCATCTGGCTGATCACCATGGCCACATCCGCGCTGGTCAACACAGAGCTGGGTCTCCTCGTGGGGGTTTTAGTTTCGGCTTTCTGCGTCCTGGGCCGAACCCAGCAAGCCCAGGTCCTGGAGCTCGGCCGGGCGACAACCAGAGAGCATTATGAGGACCTGTCGTCCTACCGGGGCCTTGGAACACATCCCGGAGTGGCTGTTTTTAGATATGGCGCTCCAATCTATTATGCCAACCAGAGCTTGTTCAAAAAATCTCTTTACAGGTGTGTAGGACTTGATCCCGTGAAGGAGAAAGCCTACCGTATTAAGTTCAACAAGAAGAACAAGAAGCAGGGAAAGAACACGAATATGAAGTCGGACAAGAAGGACGAAGTTGAAGCTGGTGTGACTGCAACCTTCATGAACTCTTCCTGTAGCTTACGCAGCTTGGTGATCGACTGCAGCACCATCTTGTTTGTAGATACCGCCGGAGTGAACGCTCTCAAAGAGGTCCGCAAAGATTACGGAGAGCTGGGGATCAAAGTCGTCCTGGCTCAGTGTAGCGCCTCGGTACTGGACGATCTGGAAAGAGGGGGATATTTTCCCAAGGACGAAGAAAACAGAGTTATATTCTTTACCATCACAGACGCCGTCCACTACCTGCAAAGCCTCCCCACTCCTAACGGAGATTATGACGGCAAATGCTAAAAAAAAAAAAAAAGTTATCTGTCCAAACACGTGTTTACGTGTTTACATTTCGCATAATACAAGAGAAACATATGTGCCTTAAAGTCCTTCCTGCAACTATACTTCATAACTAAAGTGCTACGAGCATTTAAAACAGAAACAAAACCAAAGTACTTAGAACACCCACAAATATTAGACTAGTCTATATATATATATATATATATATATATATATATATATATATATATATATATATATATAATGAATTAGCTTTGTTGGGGCTGTTCTGTGTGCGACAAAAAGAAACGCTGCTGTGAGGAAGACTTCCGAATGAAGTGTCAGTTTTTATATCTTCCTCTTAAGTTAAACGTGTACAGTTTATTTCCCACGTGCTAATTTTTTAAATATCACCAGACTGTGCCTGAACATGAATGCATTGTTACAAATATCCGTTAATGACGGCGATGATGGAGGGAGAAGTGTATTTTTTCCTGTCCATGTTTACAAAGCCATGAAGCAGTAAATGATTGTTTAAATACAAACGAATGGGAGGCGCTGATGGGTGAGAATGCCTTTACTGTACAGATGTACACTGAATGTTTTCATATCAGGTCCTTGGACATACGAATGTCAGTCACCTTTTAATGTTACAACTGGACTTTCTTGTTCTTCCAGAGACCATTTAGACAATCAACCCCAATCTGTTTGTTACCTTCAGTTATTTAAAGAGAGCTAAGGTCGTGTTTTTAAAGCACTGGATGTGGTTTGTTCTTAATCTGTTTGCTGAGGGCGACAACATTACTGACGTAGCTTTAGCCTCTGTTACAGCGCTGTACTGTAGCTTGGTAAATACACCAAACTGGATGATGAATGAGGGCAAAGTTTAAGTTACAAAACGCTGCACTGGACGCCGTGTGAGTCTGTTTTGTTGGTTTGAACGTTGAGTTGTAGCAGTCAAACCTCAAACTATCATTTCTTTGTATGTAAGAGAATGGCTCATCAAACTATGAGACAGTTTATTGCCATTTAAATTATTAATTTTTAGAGTTTTACTCAACACAGGATTTTAGAGTTTCTTTTTGTTTTCCCGATGTAAATACACAAAGTCACAAGAGGCTGAATCAGTTTGTCTCAGTCGAGGGCCGTGAAGTTTTAACACACAAACATAAAGGAAGCATGACACCATGACTTTCATGTGTCGCTGTAACCAAACCCGCCATTATTTACACAGCACTTAGAACATTGTTACAAAGTTCACGTTAATGAAGTAGTGACTTGTAACAACTATCACAGCTTTTTTGCATTAATCAGCAGTTTTTTTGTTGTTTAAAAAAAAAAATCAAAAACGTAGCTTTGAACCGAACGCACGAGTAAAAGTTTGTTTCCTTTACTCGTCACTTCTTCTTCCTGTTTGTCACACTTTGCCTGAACAGCTCATCCTCCTACAAGACGAGGACAAGTGTCAGAGTATCAAGTAAAACTCAAGCAAGTTCAGTTATCTCATAATTAAGAATGTTTAATTGTAATATACTCACATATATCAAACATAAATGCAAAATATGAGAGTTTAATGTCTGTTTTTTGTATTTTCTGTTTGAATACATTTATGCTGAACATGTGCCTTAATATACACTATATAAATTGTATCTTTAAAATGTGGACGAGGACACAGTGTGTGCTTAAAAAAGTGTCTTTGTGATTGAACACACAACTGTCTGTTTTATTGAATTTATATTTATAGTTCATTTTAATTGTCAGCACCGTGTCTATGCACAAATATTATGTATTTAAGTTTACTGTTACATGAATCAGTTTAACCGTCACCATCTAAACGCAGCTCTGTGTACTGACACAATACGTCTGTCATTTTTTAAACTTTAAGAATGTTGTTCTGTCCGGGCTTGTACTTTCTATGCAAACATACAAACTCCACCCTCAGAAATAACCGCCTGTACAATCCAGACGCTCAGGGGATCAGAGAAACTGCCACCACACACAGAACGTCCAAGTTTGTGTTTCTATAACTGCTCCATAACACGGGTATGAAATGTTCTGATAGCACCCGGTTTAAAACAAATATTGGGCTGTGATGCTTCAATCGAGACTGAAACTTGTTTTTGTTGTGTTGGAAACTTGAAATGTTAAAGAGTTTTTGTTACGCAGGACCTGGGTTTGCAGTGTATAAAATATTATTTTAATATTTTTTTCATAGCCTCTTTTTCTATAATATTCTTGCTGATATAAAATGGTAGTGTTGTATATTTATAGCTGCTTTTATAGAGATCCATGATACCGAGAGCATATAAAAGAGTAAAAGTGGCAGGAAAGAAACATTGTAAAAATGCACTGTGTAGCAAAATGTAGAAGGTCCTGTTGTGTCGAAGTGTTCTGATTAGGATTTAAGTCCAGTTACCTGTTAGAAAACATTATGTATTTCTTTAAATGAAGAGATAAGACTTTATTTATGATCAAGGGAAAACCAGACGTTTGACAGTTTGTGTACTCGTTGCTTTTGATTTAGTAAAATGCTTCCAAACAGATCGTGTCAGTGTCTTTTCTTTCCTCAGGGTTGGGCCTTATCACGTCTCTAAAACAAACCGCACTCAGCACACGTAAATACTGGACCTAAGTGTCCGTTTAATCTTCAGTTGTGTACATTTGATCTTGTGTTACAGCTGCTTATCTCAGTGTGCTGACATGTTCTGAGGAGGGAAAATTCCTCAGTTTTTAATGTCAACGCTGACAAAGTGTTTAATAAATTTATTACCCCATTGAATTCCAAACCACTTCCTCACCGTTGTCCTGGAATATTTATTGCACTTCTGCTGTTCTGCACCTGTTTTCCAGGATGTTTAAATAATCAGTTTTCTATCAAAGTTAGTGAAGAAACTACAAATCTCGCGCGTGTATCTACAGGAAATTAAAAAAACGGTAGGTGGTGTTCTGCCTCTGAAACAGGGGACATGACGAACCTTCTCCCAGGTTACTTTAAAACACAACGTACTCGTGTTCCGACCCTTTGCCTCTCATTAAGACTTCCCCCTAATGACAAATTACAAAAGGACAACGGGACTAAAAGTTGACGCAGGTTTCGAGGTAAATGAGAATCTTCAAGGGTTCAGTCGATAGTTGAGTCTGGGTCTCCAAGACTACCGATGTCAACCGTCTGCCCTGCTCCGATGCAAGGTCATGAACCTTCTCATGAGAACTACAACATCCAGACTTCCTTCCTCTGCTTCTCTTACAGCTTGTTTCTTTCACTTAACGACTTTTCAGTGAAATTAAGTCTGGCACTTTATTAGGACGTAGCTTTCAAGAAACAAACCCAAGTCGGGTATTACCAGATCAAGCTACGTCACATCGATGTGTGCAGACAACATAAATGGATCAGAACGCCTCAGGCTGTAGGAACTGCTGTGCTGGTGAGAACAGACCTTACAGGGCAGAAAATAAATGTTTTTATTCACTCAAGGTGAGAGACATTCTTGGAAAATACCCAACGGTCTCCTAAGGGTTTGAAAAATTAAGATTTCTACCCACACAGTAAGGCATGAAGTCACACCTGTGTGTGAATTTACAAAAGGCTCCCACACCTTCCTAAACATCAAACTCAAGGACTTTCCAGGCAAAATATCCTCAAATTCAAGCACCCAATGAGGCACAGTTTAGACAATTTACCAGTGTTCAGTAAAAGGATGTCAAAGGTACTTCAGTTTCTATGCAACCAGAAAATATGAATTCAAGAACACAAGCTTTAAAGGATTTTCAAGGACCCGGCTGTCAATGCTGTTCTCAGCAACTTTACACAACAGCAGACCCAAGAGGACCTAACAAAAAGTGTCAGTTTAAAAACTTTGGATGTGACATTTTCTGACAATTATGACAGTTTGTAACTAATTGGATGAGAAAAGGCAGAAACTTGTGACAAAGCTTCAGACAGGATCTCAAACATTCTCCGGTGTTTCACCCCAATATAACTCAACTTAGGTTCTGGTTGCTTAGAAAAAGCTCATGAAACTGCATTTCATGACGATATACGACATTAAAACTGGTGTGGTCTTTTTAATGGACGAAACAAGTGGCCACAATTCAATATTTGATTAAACACTCCTTAATATCAGACTACACCAAGTTTTGTTCATCTTTGTTGCTTTATGTATGTAATATCAATCTGTCTCTGCAAACTTCTGAAGGAGATAAGAGTTTATAGATTATAAGTTTTCTCCTTCTACCTCCCTCTTCATTGGCCTCATCTTCAGCTCTCACTGAGAGAAATACAAAAGGAAAAAATGGCCTCTGCACTTACCCACATGATTTAATGCTAAAAAGATGAATCACTGGGTGTTCAGGACGTTATGTGTTTTTTATCTTCTGTGTGTGTACAGAGAGAAATGTTTGAAACATGTGCTGATATAACTAGACAATTGGAACGGTGCTATTTAACAGAAAGAATAAAAGAAGGAAGAACACCACCACATAAATAAACCTGTTTAGGGTGGTGACATTAAAGGCAGTGACTTTATTTTGGCACCTGAGGGCAGCATTGACCAGGAAACTGGGAAGAATCTGGTGAAGAATAAAGTGACATGCTGTGACACAATATATCTTTATCTAATACTTTCACATTCTAGTAATCCTAAAACATTTTCTGTGACATTAATGTTTCTATGAATTTCACTCTTCACAGGGAATGCCTGTTTGCTGTGACACCTTTAAACTGTTATAGGTTCTGGTCTTGATTTGTTACCTTGAGCCTTATTTTTAAGCAGTGTGTTCAACCCTTTGGGTGCTACATACCATACGTACGAACAGAAAATCTAAACTGGACTTACCGGGAAGAAAGACTTCAGGAGGTAGTGATGAAAACTCCTTATCAGTCAGTTTCACCTCATTTCCAAACTCCGGTCCAGTTCACTTCAAGTCGGGGGAGCCTGATGCTGAAAACAGAGTAAATAAAGTTTCATTTCAGATCAGAGACCAATAAACGATGTCGATTTTTTTAGAAGGTTTAGAGATGTAGGATTCTTGGGATGAAATAAATAAAGTTATTTAAAAGACCTGTAGAACCTCTGGAGTCACCTCTCTGAAGTCTGTGTGTAACCTGCACATTTAATCAGGTAAAAGATGTGAAGACACCCGTTTATCTGCAGAGAGGTGAGGATAGCAGAGGTGACCGCGGTCTCTTTCACAGCTTGTTGCCTCTCGCAAATTACTTTCACTCTGGAATGGCACCTGTGTTGGTTGGTACATGAGAAAAAAAACACTCCTGTACAGGGTGAGAGCAAAATAACACTAACTCCCAGTCTGCATATTTTATTTATTTTTTATTATCGCTAAATCCCAAACTGAATTACTCGATCGAAAAATGTAAAAATGGAGAAAGAACAAGCGCCTCCTGCTCTGAAGGTGATGTAAGAATTATTCCAATGTGATCCAAAGTTCATCTGCAACCATCTTCAACATGAGACTTAAGAATGTCACCTTGATGAAACACAGTGAAGAGGCATGGGCTGGAATAAATCCTGGGATTCAAGGATTTTACTTTAGTACATGTACCAGGTGAGCTACCGAGACTCTGCGTGTGGAGAAAGAGAGACGAGGAAGGGTATGAGGGGCACGCAAATCAAAAAGGTCCCTGACCAGATTCAAACTCCTGGATCACTGGTTCCCAAGAACAAGAAGGGGTGAGCCAACTTCTCATGCAAGGCCACCTTAAGGGGTATAAGAAAACTCTTCTGTATCTTAACATTTCAATAATATCTGTGAAGAAAACTGAATGAAATTGTTATTTCCACTGACTTAGAATCAGTTAAACAAAATGAAATGTCGTCTCTCTCATTCCCACTGTATGCCTGGTCTTGTGTTCCAGGTACGATAACCTGCAAGAAGCACTTAACACTTTACGGCACCAAGTCACAGTTAGTCTCTTGATGCACCTGCTGCAAAGAGTGTTAGTGCTTGTACCACGTGTGTTTTGAGCTTCTCTGGCCCTTGACATGAGGGAATACAGATGGGCAAAGGGAGCAGGTGGCGTGCCAGAACCGGAGCTAGGTAAGGGGGTAATGTAACCAGGCTCAGGAGGCTCTATGGACATGATGGCAGAGGCAAAAAGATTGAAGAGGACATTGATAGAAGAAGCTAAAAAGTGTCTGAGGCCACTGGACAAGACGGTTTATCATCTGTTGTTATTGTTATGCATGAAATATCATCAGTTTACTCGATGACGATCTTTTACACAGAGCGTTCCTAAACCTGAGGGAAGTCATTTTAGAAGCCAGACCTGATCCTGAACTACAGAAGAGGAAAACATTTCTTCTCGTTATGACGGGTCCCTCTGAGAAGACGTTTTATCATTTAGCTACAAGGACTAGTTGTTTGTCCTGCTCTATGCTGCGACACTGTGAGGTCACTCTCTGCTGTGTGTGTTCGATTTGTTGATATTTGCAATGAGGACAGAAACCGCTTCGTCCCATGTGTGTCATAATTTTACACCGCCTTCATGTCTTTGTTTGCTTTTCCATAGACCGGGACAGTGGGAGGGAGGACACAGGGGGAACGATGGATAAAGCACTTGTCATCCAGAGGGATATTTGTTTCAAGATGTCAAAATCTCTCTCTCATGTTCTGTGAGCAGACTCTTCTATATTTCACTGAGGTTTCAACAGAGGAAGCCAGCGGGCTTTTTATGTTTGCTGTCGGCGGTTTGAGCACAATCTCGCATCAGCTCCATTTTGTTTCTTCCTCAGATCTGATATTTTTCTCAAATACAGCTGATGGATCGGAACCATCTGTATTCCACCAAAGAAAAGCTGCGTTCAGTGAGAATAAAACATGTAGATGACCATTTTACATAGAGATCACTTCACAAAAACTCCATCAGGATGAGTGTTAGTTGTACAGGTTAGTTTTCCCGATATAGAAAGAATTCAGGCTCGAGTTAAACCAGCAGTGGAAAATAAAGAGGTCAGATCTATATGCATAAAATTGTTGCAGTCCGGTTTGACCTGACCGAAGCAGCAGACAGATGGCTTTGGTTTCACAGCATCAGCACGATCCACACGGTGTCAGACGGTGTAAGAGAAGCTGTCAGTCAGAGAGGTGAAGTGCAAACAGTGTGTCATCCTAAATGGGTCAAATCCCAACGTGCCAAATATGCTAATGCTTTGAATTTGTGTCATAACCCTGATCACAGTCTGTCCCACCACTGCACTGTGAACCGTCCCACCATTATGCCAATGTTGTATATATGTCTGCTTCTTCCCCTGACTCCTGTGCATCACTGTGAACTATATGCAAAAGCTGGCATGCCTTCCTTGGAGATGAGACGCTACACACACTGGATGACTCTGGTGCATGAGGCTCTTCTTGGCTTAACTCCCACTTTTTTATGCACTTTCCTTCGGAGAACAGAAAGCCGTTCTGCACTACGCTCAAGTGATTTTCTACATCTTGCTGCCCCTGAACTGAAACAGGTAAAAAAAAAAAAAAGCTTTAGTTTCTCTGCCCCGTCTGCTTGGAACGCTCTCCAGTGCGAACTTAAAATTGCAGAACTTTTCCCTCTGGAAGCATTCGGCTCCATCTTAAAGAAAAGACAATAGAAATCATTTGAACAGTGCCTATGCTTTTAAATTAGAAATGTATCTATAACTGTTACTGTTGTTTGTCTGTTTTTTACCACTATGACGTGTGCTGCTGCCTTTCTTGGCCAGGTCACCCTTATGAAAGAGGTCTTGATCTTAATGGGTTTTTTATCTGGTTAAATAAAGGTTATAATCAGCTCCACTGTCACCAATATATAAATCAAAAATGTAGAAAAGTAGTTCCAATGACAACTGAGCTTAGGAATGTAACTGATAATCAGAACTCAAGAGCTGAAGCATTATCTTGCTGCAGTCGCTGTACAGCAGTGGAGGTTCTTCCCTCACAAATCATCTTTGGTCACCGGCTGCAGGGAGCACTATCAAGCACTGATATAAAGAATTAAAAGTGGAGGTGTAAGATTACCGACAGACGCGGGAAGACATGGACAATTTTCATTTAATTGACACCCAGAGAGTCCAATTTCCTGCTTCAATCATGACCAGTAAAGCCGCTCTATCATTATAAATCTCAGGTTGCGTTGGAGCATTACATTTTGATTGTGTTTTGTACATTCAGCAGTGAGTGACATAACGTGTCGGGTACAAACACATGTTCGTCATGACACAACAGTAAATACACAGAAACTGACAGAAAGAGGAGGTCATGATAAACACTCCGACACCTTTGGCTCCTGACTTTTATCTCATTCAGCACCAAAAAAAAAAGATAGATTTGATAGATTGCACCATAGATTTGCATTTTCCCTTACATGATGCATGAGCGTAAACACAGACGGTATTTCTATCAGCGCCTGTGTTCGAGCATCGCTCTGATCTCCACAACTTGACCACTCTTTACGCAGTGTGCCATCATAAATGAAGACTCTCTCCCAGCAATTAAACAGCCAAACTAGGAGGTGTCCATTCTACACAACATTAATTCCAAGCCACGGCTGGATTGGCTGAAGTGGCCCGCGGAGAGGTGGAAGGTCCGCTCAGTACCGCATCGAGCAGATGGCATGGAGGAGACCGAGGGCAGGAACACACGCTGATAAACGCACACTTACATGCATGCACAAGCGACACATGAGCAGGCGCATGCACTCTCACATGCATAATGACCCCCAGCCCCACACCAGACTGGATTAGTGGACCAACTGGGGACTCTCAGACAGACGCATGCACGTTATGAGTTCACCACCAGAGGCTGTGACCACATATCAGCCAAAGAACAACCGTCGGATGGGGAGTGTGAGCTGGCTTGGCTCTCTGTTGATGCCTGTGGGACGACATTCAGAGGCAGCGACACGGCTCAACTTCATTCACTGCATCCGCAAGATCTGCATCCAGGGAACATGTTGATCAAAGTTCATCAAAAGTAGCACCTAACTCCTGCAGGTATCCATGGAGATAGGACCAGCAAAAGCAAAAAGAAAAGTGCCAACACAAAGTATGTGATAGTGAAGGAGCCCACCTTTGTCCTCCTGTGAGGAAAGCATCAAAACACCCTTGGGTCTTTCACTGCTGTAAATGCTACATGTACAATTATTCATGAGCTCTTTGTTACCTCTGTGGACTATTAGGTCTGAATGTTTGTTAAACAGGATTATGTTAGCAGAGGTGTTTCTGGCTTGAAGACCGCACCGTATCTTAAAACACTTCAACCGGATAAATCTCCTGAAGGTGCAGCGGGACGGTGAACCTCTTAGGAGACAGGTTCAGAGGATCCGTAATTCACAAATATATATTATATATATGGTCCCTTGTGTGTCATTTAGTCAGTTTAATTTGTTCGGGTAACAACTGAAGCTCAGAGAGAAACTACATATATCAGGTACATAACTAATAATGTATTTTTATCTTAACACTGCCTGACTGTGGCTGTTTTTTCAGTGAGCCAATACAGACACCATCGCCTTTATTACTCGAATGGTCGACGATTGTAACGATTGAGTTAGTTACAGTATTAGGTTATTGTAATTAAGCGGCATCGAAGAATACCACTATACTTTCCTCTATAATTACTAAAATAATTGTCTGGAAATCAAAGCATGAGTAGTCCTTCATACAAATGAGTGTGTTTGAGGTGATCTTTGGATAGTTCCACTTGGGTTGTGGTCTAGAGAAGGCGCGGACATCTCAGCATCGCTGTTCATAATGTGCATTCAGGTTGACAATTACAATCGAAAAACTGTCTCTCCCTCTTGTTATTCTCCGTGCTAAATGTTTCCCACGGCTGAATCACAGATTGCAATTACACATCGATTTATTTCAAGGCTGCAGAATGAGTCAAATGGAGCGCGGGGGATAATGTTAACGACGAACCCGTCAGATTCACAGAACAACCCACAAGACCACGAAAGAGAAACAGAAATGTCAACAAAAGAAAATAATGCTGTGATATTAAAACAAAGGATGGAGCTGGTTGTTGCTCTTCCTGCTCAGTAATTAAATATACGAGCAAATAAGTCCAGCGATGCAAAAAACTATGATCTTCATCATCTCCTCATATGGCTCGCCGTCATCCAAAACTAATGCCTGTTTAATGAACGAAGGCTCCTCGTAAATGTCCAGCCTCCGTCTTCCAATAAAAGACACGGGTGATGTTAAATACAGCAGTCGTCCATCTGTCTTTACCCTTGGTTCAGTTTCCAAGAGAAAATGCTAAATCCTTATGATAGATCCCAACATGGCACTGATGCGATCATGCTAAGGGAATCCGCAGCAACATTTGCTTTAATAAATTGTGTAATCACGTTTTTACTTCCATCTCTTTTAACTGAGAATCTTTGCAATAGACACGTTCAAACTTCCCTTCCTGAAATCTACCCAGGTGCTTGATGGATACAGGATTTTATTGTAAGCAGCTTTGAAAGTTTCCTCTCCTGGCTGCCATCTGCCCACCTACTTTAACAGATAACACCTACTGCAATTTCTTGAGTTTTTCCCCAGCTGTTACTCATCTCTGACAAAAGTCTTAACGAGTCAAGGTTTCTCCCTCATGCAAATCTGCTCTGCGGGTCTTGGTTTCCATGGAGGCGCCCACCATTTGGCACAATCTATCAAACTGTTCCAGCTGCTTCTTTAACATGTTATCCATTACTAACCCGGGCCAAACTCACACAACCAACACCGCTGGCGGGATAATTGGTCTCCCGCCCGCCCCGTACGCGCCGACCTTGAGACCTCAGAAATAGAGAAGACCAGAAGAGGGCAATGAAAAACAGGAGGGGGCAAATTGGAAGTATGATTGTTGCAGAGCTAAACGATGCAGCCACTGTGCACGGTGCAACCTCAATATCACAGAGCATCACACGCCAGCTCCATCACCACCTTACCCCATTGTCCTCTGAGTGCAGAGCACTGAGGTACAGAATCCCTGCAGCTGTAAGCCTGAACTGGCCTGAGTTTGTACTATTGTCTGCTGTTTGTGTCACTGTAGTCTAAAGTCTAAACTCAAAACCAGAGAAAGAGAAATAAAGAGCTGACAAAGTGACACAGATGTTTCTTCCTTCTGTTTTTGATGAATATATATTTCCTACTTTGCCACAAGCTAAGATAAACTGCACTTAATGCCAACGTAACCTTGACAAAATTAAAATTAAACAACTAAAAAGGTCTGCAGAGCACAACCTGCATAAAACATTGTGACATTTTGGGCAGGGCACATCTTAAAGTGCTAAATGTCAAACACCCAACCGCAGGGAGGGAGCGGTAATAAATTATTAGATTGTAAGGACAGAGGGTGTCACTCTGAGGTAAATGCAAATGACTTTGGGCTATACAAATAAAATTTGATTTGATTAAATCATGCAAATTAAAGAAAGAGGCCTTACCATATCAGTACAATATTAATTGTGTTAAACTCTCTTGTTTTGGCCGAGTCATTTAGATTTTAAAAGACCGTGATGTTTTTAATGTTAGTGATATTGAGCATCATCAACAAATTACATTTTTGTGAAACATATACGCTGCAAGCAATGACAACTGGTGGGAAATTTTCTTTACTACAAACTCTGTTTGCATCGCACAGAACGGATCCACCAACATCGGTCTGTGTGGAAACACATCGCCGTTACCTTCCCTTCACTTTTAGCGAGGGCACAGAGTAAATCACTGCTGTACAAATGTGCACATGGGTGGAAGAGAGATTACAAACAAGACAAAGATAAAGAAGAAGAAGAGTGTAACATGCCGTGTTTAGGCAGTCTGTGTATAAGTATAGGCAGGCGACATCTTTGGTCTGCAACTCCTTTATTCCCGCATCTCGCATACATATATATCTCCGGTCCGTCTCTCTATATGTTCCCTACTCAACAGGTACACATCTGCTTCCACTACATCTCCCCCCTTTAGTTAGCTGTCAGACATTCAAGATAACTTCTTTTGTTTTTTTACCATCTTTGCAAATAAACTTGAACAGTAAACATATAACCTGAGCATTAATCATAAGTACCCAGCATTACTTTTCTTTTCCTCTCTCTTTTTTTTTTTCTTCTTCAACAGCGCATACATCTCCTATGAACAGATATATCCTGGTTACACCTTGTATGGGAACACCTTTTTTTTTTTTTTTTCCATTATAACACACTTTTTTTTTTCTTTTTTTTGAACAAACATGGAACATAGCTTCCTTATCTAGGGGTCGGGGTAGACTACCCGGGTCCCCAAGCTGTGCAGGGTTTATTCTGCCCGTGAAGCAAACCACAGCTTTCTAACTAGTTTACAAATCTAGTCTTTTTGGTGGTCTTATGGTCCGGTGCGGTCTACTTTTACTTGGAGTCTCTGGGATGACCCTGATGTGAGACCGGTTTCTCCTGAGACTTCCTGAGGGCAGGTCTATGTTGTAAGACCTGGGTGTCTCCGCTGGACCACTGACAGTTCCTGTTTCCTTTGTGTTCTTCACCCAGACCTTTTGCCCTGGTCTGAGCTCTTGTCTTGTCTTTGTGTTGTGTCTTTTATTGAACCAAGAGGCCTGTTTTTCCTTTAAGTCCTGATCCTTCCTTTGAAAAGCCTGAAGGTCCGGCCATCCAGGTTGTAGTTTCTTTTGACTGACAGGCAGGGGTGTCCTGATGTTACGCCCCATTAGCAGCTGTGCCGGGGACGAGCCGTGTGACAAGGGAGTGGCCCTGTAAGCCATAAGAGCCTTGTGTGGATCCTCCCCCTTTTTCAGGAGAGACTTCACCGTCCTCACCGCCCTCTCGGCCTCCCCGTTACTTTGAGGGTAGCGGGGGCTGCTGGTTGTATGTTTGAAATCATAGTCTCTGGCAAAGGCTGCAAACTCCACTGCAGAGAACTGGGGGCCGTTGTCTGTGACAACGGTCTCTGGGACCCCATGACGGGAAAAAATTGATTTCAGCTTTCCTGTCACATGGGTTGTGGTGGTAGAGGTTAGGTTAGCCACTTCGATGTAGCGTGAATAGTAGTCAACAACCACAAGGTACATTGCATTGTCCCACTGGAACAGGTCCGCTGCCACACGCTGCCATGGCCTGCCTGGCAGCTGAGTTGTCAGCAGCGGCTCTGGTGTATTGTGAGCCTCACGTGCACAGATGGCGCAGTTTTCCACTCTCTGTTTAATCTGTTTGGTCAGACCTAGCCACCACAGGGACTGTTGTGCTCTGGCAACACACTTTGTGATTCCTTGGTGACCCTCATGTAGTTTGTTGAGCATTTCCTCTTGCATTGTTACTGGGATGACTAGTCTGTCATCTTTCATCAGTAGTCCGTCTACCACCAGCAGGTTATGTTGATACTGCCAGTAGAGCTGCAGTTGTGGTGGAAGAGCTTTTCTGCTCTGAGGCCACCCTGTTTGCACCATGTTTTTCAGTCTTTTGCAGACATCATCTGCGTCCTGTGCTGTTCTGATCTGCACCAGCCTCTGTTCTGATGCTGGCAAGTGCTCCATTATTAAGTTGACGGACAAACACACGTCCTCTTCCAGCAGTTTTTCGTCTGGTGTAGGCAGGGTTTGAATTGGTGCCCTGGACAGTGCATCCGCCGTGATCAATTTCTTACCAGGCACATGTTCAATCCTGTATGTGAAGCGAAGCAGTCGCAGTCTGAACCTCAGAATGCGAGGTGGCAAATCATCCAATGCTCTGCTTCCTAGCAAAGAGATAAGAGGCTTGTGGTCAGTCTGTATCAAAAAGTCCTTTCCAATCAGGTAAGTCTGAAAACGCTCACATGCCCAGGTTAGCGCGAGTGCTTCCTTTTCTATCTGAGCGTATCTACGCTCTGCGTCCGTCATGCTGCGTGATATAAAGGCGACTGGCCGCCATTCTCCAGACTGTTGCTTCTGAGACAAAACTCCTCCCAGCCCAAAAGAGGAAGCATCAGCTGCAACTATTGTCTCTCTGTGCAGGCAGTACTGTGCCAGCACTGTTGGTGAACTCAGTTCCTTACGCAGCTCGTCAAATGCTCTTTGCTGTGCACTCCCCCAGACCCAGTCTGTGTCTGTCTTGAGCAGGTCTCGCAGTGGCTGTGTGAGCTCTGCTATACGAGGAGAAAACTTCCCCACGTAGTTGACCATGCCCACAAATCTTTTTACATCAGCGGCGTCTTTAGGCATGGGCATGTCTGTGATCGCCTTAATCTTTCCCGGGTCGGCTTCAATGCCCCTTACGCTGACAATATGGCCCAGGAAGTTGACCTTGTCCACTGCAAACTGACACTTGTCGTTGTTGAGTGTCAGGCCCTCGGCCTGTAGCCGTGCCAACACCCTGTGCAGCCTGTGGTCATGTTGTTCACGTGTTGATCCAAAAACAAGGATATCGTCGGCATGACAAACAGTCCCTTCTAGCCCTGTCAGCATCTGTGTTAGCCGCTTTTGAAAGTGTTCGGGTGCTGACGAGATCCCGAAAGGCAGTCTCTTGTAACAGTATCGCCCAAAAGGAGTGATAAATGTGGTCAAAGGCCTGGACTCTGAGTGTAAAGGTACCTGCCAGAATCCAGCCGTGGCGTCCAGCTTTGTAAACACTGTTGCACCTGCAAGCTTGGCCAGGGTTTCGTCAACAGCCGGCAGGATATGTCTCTCTCTGCAAACATACTCATTGAGATGGGTCATATCAGAGCAGATCCTGATTTTTCCTTTGGGCTTTGGTGCTACAACCATGCCTGCACACCATTCTGTAGCCTCTTCAATTGGCATAATCACGCCCATTTTCTCCATTCTCTGGAGCTCCTCTTTGACTTTGTCATATAATGGTAGAGGTACACGTCGTGGCAGTGATAATGCAAAGGGCTTGGTGTCTTCCTTCAATTTGATTCTGTACTCTCCTTTTAGACAGCCCAGTCCTGTGAAGACTTTGGGGTACTGGTTTTTCATGTCTGCCTCTAGTTCTTCAATACTATCGACTAGATGAAGTAGCTTCAGGTCTGAGATTGCTGGCAACCCAAGCAGAGGGGTAGCTAGCTTTTGTACCACATACACTGTTTGAGTTGTTGTTCTGTCTTTATATTCTATTACCCCATCAAACTGACCTCTCACCTTTAGTGGTTCGTTGCTGGGCCCACACAATGGTACTGAAGCTTTGATTAGTGGGCCGTGCTGTTCTTTTGAGTAGACAGTACCTGGGATGACTGTTGCGTCTGCCCCTGTATCCAGTTTGAAGGTAATGTCTTGACCATTCACTTTCAGAGTCTTTTTCCATGTTTTGGGTTTCTTTCTTGTGGATATAGTTCCCAGGAAGAGAGTGTCCTCCTCTTCCGCCTGAAGAACTGCACCTACTCTACCTGATTTACAAACCGCTGCAAAATGTCCTCTCTTCCGACATTTTCTGCATTCTGCATCCCGTGCTGCACAGTTGTTCAGGGAGTGTGCTGGTCCTTTTCCACATCGTCCACAGTTTTTCTGTCCTCTCTGGAAATCTTTTTGTCCCCTTTCGTGGGTTGTCTTCCACGTCTGGTACTCTCTGTGTGACTTTTTCTTGAATTTCAGTAAGTCCACATTCATCTCTTTTTGTTCTGCAGTTTTTGTTTCTCTCACCATAGGTTGCTGTTTTTTAATTTCTTCATGTTGTCGTATTGCGGTAACTGCTTTTTCCAGTGTCAATTCACTGTCCATTTGCAGCTTTTCAGACAGACAATGATGCCTTATCCCCACCACTAACCTGTCTCTAATCATCTCATTCTGCAGAGCGCCATATTGACAGTGTTCTGCTAGTTTATAAACTGCAGAGATGAAGGCTTCAGCTGATTCACCTGGCTCCTGGCTTCTCTTGTTGAAACGAGCCCTCTCATAGATGACATTATATTTGCAGATGAAGTACTTATCCAAGGCTTCCTTTACTACTTTGTACTTCTTTAAGTCTGTGGCACTTAAGCCTAGAGTGCCCAAAATATCATCAGCTTTATCCCCCATAGCATAAACTAATGAATTAACTTGAAACTCTTGCTCCTTACTATCCAGTCCGGCTGCTATCCGGAACCTTTCAAACCGCCGAATCCAGCTGGGCCAGCCAGCGAAATCCGAAAAGTCAAAGTTTTCTGGTGGGCTTATGGAGAAAAGAGAGTCCATTTTTTGTTTTTTTTTGTTTTTCTGAGCGGCTCCTCCGCGACGTCTGTCTAACTAGCCACGCTGCACTCAGTTTCTAACTGCAGGCTAGCGTTAGCGTAGCTCCGACCGTGACTCACGTGTCTTGTTTAATTATTAATTTACTGCGACTCGTTCGGCGACTTTATCCGAGCGACCGTCGAGACGGGATTCAGCACGCTTCTGACACCATGTAACATGCCGTGTTTAGGCAGTCTGTGTATAAGTATAGGCAGGCGACATCTTTGGTCTGCAACTCCTTTATTCCCGCATCTCGCATACATATATATCTCCGGTCCGTCTCTCTATATGTTCCCTACTCAACAGGTACACATCTGCTTCCACTACAAAGAGGGGAATAAGAGCAGCGTGAGAACCAGTTAACAGACAAAGAAGAGAGGAGAGCTGGTGACCTTTTAGCAAGCAGCTAATTACTTGTCTGAAAAGTGCACAAAGCAAGACCAAGAACGAGACACACAAACACTAAACACTCAGTTCACAACATGTAACAATAAAAATTGGGATTTGTTTCAGCTTTGACTACAGATATTAACATGCACAAAGTAGTGTGACTAAGGCTGTTTAATTTTAGATTTTGATAAACTCTTTGCTACATTTGCTAAGATTCAATGATTCAAGGAGTTTATTTGTCATTTCAACACGTTAAACATGGGATGAAATGAAATTAGTTTCCCTGGTCCCAGAGCAGCCAAATGTCAGTATAAAAGTATAAGTATAAAATAGAATAGGACTGTAAGTATAAATAATATATATATAAAATATGCAAATTTAAGCAAAGTATATAAAATAAAATAAATGTATGAGTCTAAACAGTAAACAGCAGTATGTACAGTTCTGTACAGTAATGATATGGCAACAGTACAGCAGTCCTGTGCCAACTTTTAAAGTGGCACTTTAAATGTTGCTGCAGTTTAAACCTGAGAAAACGCGCTGTAATCACAGTGGCACCTCCTTCTGCACTAAAAGTCTTGAAAGGAGAAAAGTGGAAACCATCAAGCCTCGAGTGGAGTGACTCATTATTTGCAGTGTGCATCTCTCCCCTCTCCTCTCATCACTGGGTGTTTTTTTGCTTTCTCAGCTCGGCAGGGAAGTGCATTTAGCAGACGTCCCATTTCATATCACAAAATGAAAAATAGGTTTTACTAGAGGAGCGGCACGGCTCCAAACTTCTGAGCACATCACTTTTTTTTTTTTTTCTGGCAAAAAGGCGTGAAAGCTCATCCAACACGGGCAGATCTTCAGCTGCCGCGAATGCCTGGAGGGCGACTTACATTAAGTGTTTCTTTTCTTTTTGTTTGACTCCCTATCTGCGATCTGAATCAATGACCGCCAGCAGAAAAGCTTCTTCCTCCGTCATTATGTTGGAGCCGGTGTGTGCAACTGCTAAAAATCCAAACGCTGAACATAAAAACTTACCAAGCTGCTTCTGCAAGAATGGTAAAAGAAGAAGTTTTTTTATTGTCGGAGTAAAGAGCAGCTGTCCAACCCGTTACCACCAATACTACGAGATTTTATGGTGTGTTTTGTTCAGGCATTGTCCTGAATGACTCGAACAGGTCCTGAGTGAGCACAGGAGCATCGCTTTCAATACAGCCAACTGCTTCTTTCTACTTGGGTTGTTAAAATAGTTATCCGTCCGGTGAAAACGGAGCATTTAAGCCGCACAGTGACTTCGTTTAATATCCTTAAGAATGTATAATCCAGTCTGATGGAGTCATTTTTGTTAATCATGAACCTGCTACAGGCGACGCCTTAAAATGTAGCACATTATTATTTTTTGTCTCCAAGGTTTTGGACTAAATGGACGCCACTTTTCAAGATGACTGGCATCTCATCTTAACCTTCGTCTGTTGTTAGGGTCGCCACCGACCCGTTCTTAGGTTTTAAATTCATAAAACTACCACAAAAATGTGTTTATTGCATCAAGGCTTTTTGACTTTGTTAGGAACCTCTATTTCAACAAAATAATATCCCCAAAAATGTTTTCACTAAATCATAAAATACTCTGGTTGAAATTGTTACCTTTGAGGTGTTAGGGTCGGTTTCGACCCGGTTATAAACTAAGCTTATAAAGAAATAATTAGAGCCAAAACTGAAATCATAAGTGCACTGTCAGACAGCCAGCTCCTCTCCCAGTCATGTGAGCTACCTGCACAGAAACAAAAACAAATAAAGTCGGGCGTGTCCAGACATGTAGGGTCAATTCACTCATTTCACTTGCAGAGTGCACATCTCCAATTTGCAGCATGCAAAGATGAGAAGAAGATTTACAGTAAGCCAAGTTCTGGACAGTATTTTTGTCGAAAATGAGAGAGACGACAATGAGCAGCATAGTGATGCAGAGGAGCAGGCTTCTGAGGAGGAAGACGATGTGGAGTATCATCCAGAAGACACTGACACATCTGATGAGGAGGTCACTGGTGCTGAAGCTGCTCCTGCTGAAAAATTCAAGTCCAAAAATGGAAAGATACTTTGGAGCTCAGTACCTCATGATGTACATGGCAGGGCAGCTGCTGAAAATGTGATCAAAAAGACCCCTGGAATCACAAGGTTTGCTGTGACAAGAGTCAGTGATGGTGGGCACAGTGAAGAAGAACAAACCTGAGCTGCCTGCTGAAATCTTGCAGGTGAAGGACAGGGCTCCACTTTCCTCAAAGTTTGCTTTTACCGACACCACCACTGTTGTCTCATACTGTCCAAAAAAAAGAAGGAATGTGATACTGATGTCTACTCTTCACAAAGATGCAGCTGTGTCATCAGGAAGTGATAAAAAGCCCACAATTATCCTTGACTACAACAAGAACAAAGGAGGAGTGGACAACCTAGACAAGCTGACTGCCACCTACACTTGCCAGCGAATGACCAGGAGATGGCCAATGCTTGTGTTTTACAACATGCTTGATGTGTCTGCATGTAATGCATTTGTGTTGTGGACCCACATCCACCAAGGGTGGAACTCAACCAAAAAAGCCAAGCGGAGAATGTTTCTTGAGGAGCTCGGAAATTCCCTTGTCAAGCCACACATTGAGCAAAGGCAGCGGGTTCCCCGAGACCCAGATGCCACAGCCTTGGTCAGACAGCTGCAGAGCTCACCTACCACTCCGTCCACATCATCAGCAACACAAAGAGCATCCTCGCCGGCATCCTCCTCAGCCAGCCCTGCCTCAACACCAACCAGACCAGCCACAACAAGAACCCAATTCAGGCCACCTGATTCTAAAAGAAGGAGGTGTCAGGTCTGCCCAAGCAGTAAGGACAGAAAGACAAACGCATTGTGCTTCAAGTGCAAGAAATATATCTGCAAAGAACACACAAAAAGTGTCACTTTTTGCTACACATGCATCAAAACACACATACACACACACATACATATGCATGTTCTTGCACACAGAGACTTTTACTCTGATTTAGTTTTTTATTAGTTTTCGAATTTGGAATTTTGGAACATATGCTTGATTGGTTGTTTGACCTTGCAAATCTATATTTTGTGTTATGACTTGTTCTGCTTTTCATCTTGTGTTTATATTAAAGTTCTATTGCTAGAAAAAATACTTCTTTTTTCCATTTCCTTGAAGTAAATGTATATGGGTCGAAATTGACCCGTAACACCATAGATGTTACTATAGTTAATAATATATATATATATAAAAAAAATGAAACAAATTTATTTAAGAGATGTGTTCTAATACCCCTCAGTAATAGCCAGGTAACACAACAACCTTTTATTTATGTATATGATTCTCTTGAGGCTCATTTTACCAGTTTTCAAAATTGAAATTGAGGGCTATACTGACAAAAAAAGGCCCAGAGGCCCACACCAAAAATATTAAAACCAATATGTTCATGGATAAGGAAGCCTAGCAATGTAACCAAGAGATGAGAAACACATTGGATGATAGATGATTCCTTTTAGTGTATATTAGAGATGATTTAAAACACGGGTCAAAACCGACCCGTTAACATCGGAGATGGTAACAGAAAACTAACACCAGACGAAGGTTAAAAAACATTTTACGGATGAATTTGGGACGCTCTCCCTCAGTATTTGTGAAAGCTGAATCTTTCATTTGGATGCATGGGAGTGCAGGATAAGGGTACAAATTTGAGTTACGCGAACAACTTTGCATACCAACAACCGTGGTCTTTTCCTGTAGTCATCTAACATGCTTTTAGTTTCCAGTTCTCAAAGAAGCACCATTACGATGTACGGCATCGATACAAACTAGACATGCAGCTGTACTGAAGGTCAGTCAGAACAGTCCATCGCTCCCGACATTGCTTTACTTTTATCAACAGTTGCATGCGTCAAGGGCCTACAGAGATTATACTTTCTGCGCAGACTAAAATCTTTCAATCTTGATAAGACCTTAATGGTTTTGTTTTATGGATCTTTTATTGAGTCTGTTTCAACTTTTTGCTTGATCTCATTTTATGGTAACCGGTTTTATGGTAACCGGTCGGTTAAAAACAAAAATTGTCTGTTCAAAATTGTGAGATGCCAACAAGATACTTGTCATGCAGCAGCTCTGTCTCTCAGAGATCTTTGACACTAGCCTCGGTCCATCCTGTCTCGCCCTGACCACCCATTGTTGCAGGAATTTATTTCTCTGCCTGGCACGAACAAATAGGTTTAAATTCTCCTTTGTTCCACGTGCAATCAATGCAATCAATTTGCAAAATTCTTAAATCGCACTGTTCTTGTGGCATTTGTTTATCTTTTTATCTTTTATAGACTTTTTGCTTTCTGTCACTTATTCTCACTTTGTTTAGGATTGTTTAAATCGAGTTTGGTTGCTTTACTTTGAGTCATTGTTCTATGTCACTGTTTGTCTATTCATTGTTTGTTGTGTACGTTGCATTGTACTGAACTGAACAAGCTGAAATTATTTGTGCCAGTCACATCACCTCTGGCCGAACACACCTCAAAGACTGACACTAATGAATAATGAGTTATGAACAAGTAGATGATCATGGAGAGTTTTGCAGTCGAATCACCTTGATACATGGTGTATTAAATAAAGTCTGTTTTGTTTTGGAGGCTTATTCACTTTTCTTTCACTTGGCAGGATGCGAGAGCACAATGTATTGTTGGTATATGTGCATTGCTATTGTTCCTCAGACGCTGAAGGGGCTTTCTTGCAGCAGTTCTCTTTGGTTTCCAGAAACTGCACTAAAGACGGCGACGAGACTGCCCCAAGAGCAAGTCAAGCAGGGTTACAGCACAACGCACTGCTGGGGTTTTAATTTGACGTGTGATGGTAGGCAGCCAGTGGATAAAGTATAAAAGGACAGTAAAAATCCCCCAGACTCAAGGATTTGTCAAAAAAAGTGCTGAGTTAGAAAACCCAAGGCTCATTTGGTTCAGATAAATCAAACTGAATGGAAGCCTGAGGGTACTGGAGAGTTTAAAGTAAGAGGATCAACTGCACCGGCCACACAGCTTTGACAAAGAGATGGTACGAGGTCAATTCAACATCAGTTATATTAAATTCTGTGAAAATTCACAAGACTCAGTGTTTAAAACCTTGAAAACAAGAACCAGAAGGAATGGAGGATTTGTATACATGATCTGCCTGCGTTCATATTGTGTCCGTTGGGCCTCTTTGGTTATATTATGTTGATATCTTTATGTTTCTGTTGTCCAAAATACTAAAACAAGTATCACAATTTCAGGATTCACGACACTGTCTAACAAAAACACAGGGTAAATGACAGCAGCTGTGCCGCGAGATCGGCTGACATTTAAAATGATGACACAGGAGGTTTAAAACGACAAAAAAAAAAAAAAAAGGTTGTTATCTTCAAGTACAGCCACGAAGCATCTGTTACCAAATCTAAATGAGGCTGCGATATGTATCCATGCTTATAAAACAAGATCAATGTCAGCAAAACGATTTTAAAGTTTTAGAAAAGTGGCTGCTTGAAGAACAGACGCTCTGCTTCTGAAATGTTGCCAGTGGATCAACTGCATGAAGAGCCAGATCAAGATGTGTGCATTCATCCAAGTGACAACTTTGCTAACACAGCCAAACATCGAGCAACTGCAACAACACAAGACGTGCAGTAGCAACACAAAGCCAGATAACATTACTTTTATTTTACAAAGCTCACACTAACGACTAAAACTCACTCCCAGATTTACTCGTGTCTGTCAACTTCTTGCAGCAGTTTCCTTTACTGTCCATCAGGAAACTCTGTCAATCACAGTTGAGGTGGTGCAGCTTGACCATAGAGGGAAAGGCCATTTTCTTTATAAACCACGATCCAGATTCACCAAAATCAATGAAGTAGTTGGTAGTGCATGAATGCCATAAAGCAGAGGTCCCCAAACTTTTTTCGGTGCGGGCCACATCAACTTGCCTTTCTATGACCAGAAATGATAATCAGTCCCACCAGGATTTCACAGCCTTTTTTTGAAATAGTTGTGGCCTAAAATCCCTGATGTTGCATTAATAAAAAAAAATGCGGTGAAAGTTGCAGTGATTTTTACATTTTTATTGCGATTTTGTTGCGGGAGAAAGTGAAAGTTGTGTTACGTTCCGATTCGACAGTCACGGAGAGGGCGCAGTGAGCACTAAGTCCACGGCCCCGGGAAGTGGCGAGGTCTGGGCAGGAGGGCAAGGAGCCGCGAGGCACCTTCGCCCCCGAACCTTTCCAAGCCAATCCAGAGCCGGTCTCGGTGCACTGCCACGGAGGAAATGTGGCCGTCTCTGACCCGCCAAGTTGAATCCCCCGGGCAGACTGCGTGAAAGTTGATCAATACCATTATGTGACGGAATCAAAATTAGCTAGTACTGTAAATAAGGTAGATTTTAATTAGAATGCCAAGCTTAATCATTAAGTGTGGATATTTTATAATAGGAAAATGCAGTTTTGAAAAATAGGCCATGTTTAGAGGGATTGTTTGGGATCGTGAAGTGGGCCACTCCAATTGTTTAGGCGGGCCGGATGTGGCCCGCAGGCCGTAGTTTGGAGACCCCTGCCATAAAGCATTGTGAACTTCTCTGTTCTCTCTCTCTTCTGCTGTGAGTCATGCAGTGGCTAACTTTAGCCGCCACCTTAATGTGGCACAAACAATTCACGTCAGCAAATATGCTGAGTCAGAGAAAGCAGACACAGCTGGCGTACACAAAGTTTCATTTGACTGTAATCTGCAGGAGGGTGCAAATTAAGTACTTACCAGTCAAGTGCAAACAGTGGTAATGACTCGCTGTCAGTCAATTTCAAAGTGAGCCAGCGTCTTTTAAAAAGATTCATCAGCACAACAGCTGCTGCAGCAATGTTTCCCCTGCAGGTCACTTCTTTCCATCCAGGTCTCGCTCTTGTTAAACGTCAATCCTGGTGGAAATCACAAGAAACCAAAGATGTTTAACTTTAGATGTACGTTTTCATACTTAAGTCTGCCTCAGCAACAAAGAAAAGCCACTGCATGCTGGAAATCAGCTGCTTCCAGTGGCCAGAAGACTTCCCTGGAAGGGTTTTATCCAAGGATCATAAGTAATAATACATGTCATTTGTCTGGTTGATTATGTCATTCTTTAAGTAGGAGTTAAAACTGTTAATGACATATTTGTACAGTGAGCTAATTACCTGAAATCACTCACACAAACCTTGGGAGGACAACGCAGAGATAATTTCCTGACATGTCGTACTTAATGTTATTCCAGGCGCACTGATATTAAAAAAAAAACATCTCATATTTATGCAGCTATAATTAACTCAAGATCTGATTTAAACCGTGCCAACAGCAAAAAGCATTTGAGAACTGCAAGAGGGACAAATGCAATACACTTAACAGAGGGACTCAAATTAAATTTTGGTCAACATATAAGACAGCGTTGAGTTTCAAGGACTTTAAAGTACTTTGTATTTTCAGAAAATGATCGTATCCGCCATGCATGATAGATGACTGAAGGCGTTCAGCTTCCCTACTGTGTGAAAACATGAGAGAAAGACGAGCAGATGAGTAGTTTGAACTTACAGAGAGAGAAGGAAAAGCTGTGCCGGGTGGGGTTCACATCAACTCTGAAAAAAATGCTTTTCATCCATAAATTATGATCAAATTCCCAGTTTTCATTTTTAACCATGATCAATATATATAATATAGCTTATGGCATGTCAAAGTCATGTTGGTTTCTCAGCCCTGTGCGTTTGTGACATCCATCTGTTATTTACATTTCAGATTTTGTGCTTACTTCAGATGTTTTTTTTTTGTTTTTTTTTGCAAGACTGTGCTGGAATTAAACATTAATGTTGCTGTGCATGTCTAAGTGGCGGTATTCGGGAAAGATTATATAAAGATTATTTTTTAAAGCTACTTTTGAGTTAGATTGGGCAATTTATATTCAGTTCCCCATGTAGTATGTTACAAAAAGATGATATATAGGCAATATTCTGCGTGATGAATGTATAACTAATGTGAAAGTTTATCAACGCTACATATTCTGCTCTCGAGAGTCTCATGTTATTTCTCTAATTATGCTTTTTCTACACAAGCTCATTTCTAGTAAGAGAGGAACAGATAAACTAAGTTACTCCAATATTGTGAGAACAAAATGAGATTGAGAAGACAATGAGCAGCACAACTGTAATATGACAGAACATGATTATAGAGAATGATTCTCAGAATATCAAGTGTGTTAGCTGAATGGTTAGAGGATCAGAGTCTGACAAAGAGTCATAAAAATAACATTTATTCACTTTATCTGACGCGATCCGAAACCTTCAGCTTGGTTTCAACAAACTGAAGTTCAGTTGTTTATCACACTGAAGTAAATTCGACTCTTATCACAAGTCACAGCTGCAGGAAAGAAAAGTTGAAATCTGTAGTCACCGTTATAAAAATTAGGGTTACACAGCTAGATAGATGTTTTAACTTATACAATGTTTGTTCTTATATTACATGTCCTTAGGGCACTTCCCTTTATTGCTGTTTTCCTGAGACTGGCAGGGTAAGGTGAAGTTCAGATTAATGTATAAATAGAGGGATTTCAGGGACAGGTCAGAGAGGTGACGTCAAGATTGGGGACATACTGGCTACTCATTAGGGGATATGTTGAAGAAAACTGTTTAAAGGCTTTATATGCAAATTGACTGTTACCAATTTACAGGGGTTGAGACAGCCCATCTACAGGAGAATGTATTAACGCTCCTCAGGGAGCCTTTTTCTCTGTAACCCCTTTAGCGTGCTGCACTGTGAAACGCTCCTCTTGTACAGAAACAATTAATTTAACTTAAACTTTGATGCTTTGAATCCGATCCTCCTTATTTAAGGGTTTTTCCTCAAAATTCCCGTAACAGTCGCATTCCTCAGAGCACAGCAAGATAAAACTCAGTTAAAGGTTAACACTGGACACTTTTTGTCACCACAAACAACAACAACAACGTTTCTCACAAGTAGTATCAGGAAGTCACTTTCTCTCAGCACAAAGTCAACTCAATGATACCCTAACACGTACAAACACACACATTTATGAACACACTACTGCATTTCTCTGCATGGAGGGAGGCAGAGGCGTCTTCTCTTGTCAACAGGAATGACGAGGCAGCCGACTGTCGGGGTGAAAACAATGACAGCTGTGTTCTGCAATTACCTGGAACATCAACAAGAACCCATTTACTCAGACATCGTCCCATTATTCCCCCTGTCAAGACATATGCAGCCGGGACTCCCCATTATTTTCTGCTGCCATCGGGGAAAGCCTCACGAGAAGATTACAAACACTACTGGGTGTCGGCAGAGTGGATTTGATATCATCTGAAACACGGGTACAAGAAATGTCGTGACGTGACCGCCATGCAAATCAGGAAGCTGCTATTTAAATTATGGACCATTGGTTTCATATTCATTCCATTCTCTGTCTTGGATTGCCAAGACGGACAACGTAGCCAAGGATGGAACGATTACAAGGCTTGGAGACGGTAAAGGTTCAGCCACACCAAGTGTTTCTGTCACTTCCAATCAACAAACTCTGTCGTGAGTTAAGTTTTTGGATTTCACTCCAACGTAAACCAACAGCAGCAAAGTAGGAAAAGGAAACAGCAACGTTCGAAACAGCACAGAAATAACACCTGAATAACACTTTCAACTTCATTCCTCTGTTTTTTACTAAACCACACTACATGCATGGATTTGTGAAATGAGACATGGATTTTTCCTCGGATTAAAAATCTCTAATTGCTGCATCAATCCACAGTGTCAGGATGAGTGAAATGAAATAAATGACATTACACCAAACTTCACCTAATCCAATTTCAAACTCAAACCTTCAACTTTTAACAGGACCTGAAGGTCCAAAGGTCTAAAAAGATCTAAGCCCTCTCGCATCCTTCACGTCAACTCATGAAGTGAAGCCTGAGTCTGATTCTCATCTAACGGTCCTCCAGCCAGCGTGTAGCCGTCGGTGCCACGTCAGGCTCGAGCGGTGAGTCATTGGCATTAATTACATGTCTGCGTTTGTGGTTTAAGGTATCGGGTTAACACATGTGCCGAATGTTTTTTCACATCAGTGACCGCCACCACGTCATGAACGGGATGTGTGCACGTTTGATCAGCGGCCTGCGCGTCACCACCTGAGGCGCCCTGCCGATGCTTCTCAGCGTGACTGACAGATGAAGAGATGACATCGACACCGTTTTGGTTCTCAACACGCACACAAATTCACACTCAGTTAAATCAAAAAGAACTCTCGATAAAATGCCAGATGCAGAAATGATTAAAGGAATAAGACACAAAGTGCAGTACTCAAAGCGGAGACCTATACTACATATCCAACCAGTTATCAAGTGAAAGTAAAGCAATGCACACGTCTAAAGTGCCAATCCTGACTCATATTTCAGTTTCCTGCTGCTGCTTCGACACATTTCCTAGATTTATATACCGACTTCAACACGATCTTGCTGTTTGGGTCACATCTTTTTTTTCCCCGAGGTAAGGGGCATAAATGCTGCAGGATCTCAATGCAAAGTAGGCTGACATTATTTATTCAGAGTGGAACAGGATCACACTTCACTTCCAAAATCGGGGTCTGCTGTGCTCACAGTTTCAGTTTTTTTTCCTTCAAGGAAAACAATCTGCCAAAACTGAGTGTGTACAACTTTGGATGCCAGGGGAGCAGAGGAAGCCCCGCTGCTCACTCAGCAGGGACACACTCAAAACTCCAAAAAAAAACGGTGATTACATACTTCTCTGGCTTTGTTTACTTTCAGCTTGTTCCGTGCTTATGAATCTTGCAGATTGCTACCACTCGAATGTTACTTTGTACTCACCCAGCGCTTTTTGTTGTTACTAAAACTTCCGGAATAAGCAATCTGATTTTCTAAGTGCTTTATATTGTTCAGAAAGTTTCCTGCACTGATGATTTTTCATATGAACACCACTGAAAAAAAACTAAATCTAATATCCTCGACTAAAGACACAGAGACAGGAACTTGTTTAGACTCGCCATCATCGCCAAAACCTCGAACCTGGCGACATGTCAGGTAACCAAAACTCCACGCAGTAAACAAGCCGAACAAGAGTCCACGTTAATTGTGTTTACGAGCCCTCGGGTTGTTTGTAATTAACCAATTTGAACCATAACAGACCAAAAACATGCGACAGAGTAAACTTTTCCACTGTGGTTTGGGGGGGTGACTTCATGCTGATGCTCGTGATAATCTATGAAAAGAACAATGACTGTCGACATATCTAATACGGAGCGTTAAACGCTTCTCTTCTTCTTGTTCATCATCAGATTTAATTTAGCTGAGACGGATGCCGTCTCCATCTGACATCCAACCCTCACCTTCATCTTTTCTTTTCTATTTCTGGCCTTTCATACGTCATCCGCTGACTCTCCTCAGACTATTTCTGTCTTCAGAACAAAATATAACGCTGAGGCTTTCTCAGCTGGATACACAGCACAGCATGACGGCATGTTCGTGCACTCGAACATAGCATCTCAGCCATTAGATAAAACATCAATGCTTTGTATTATTTGTGAGCATGAAGCTGAAACTCCATTTCAGCATCTTCACAGGAAAGCCTGTAATGTATCGTGCATGGACTTAAAGAAGATAAATAATGAAGGACACAAATCGGCTAAAACCATTTAACAGTATCCTAAAGCCACCATGTCTTGTATAGTAAAAGGACTGTACTTATATCTTTCCAAAAGCTTAAAGCGCTTTCACATTACACATCTGATTCACCCTTCTTATACAGCAATTTACTCTATTATGAATAATGTGGATCAATGACTACCATATAAAAAGAAACAAGGGCTTAAAGGTACAGTGAGTAGAATTTAGTGGCATCTGTTGTGGAGAAATCGCTGAAGTCAAAGGTCAAAGGTGAGGTCAGGAGTTCAGAAAGTGTTCAGGAGTCTCTGATGTCTTATGCTGTATTATTTATTGACGCTTGATCAAGGAGAATTAGAGACACTGTCAAAGTTCATCAGAAGTGCCTGAGTCGGTCTCACATTCTGACAAACTCATCCTGGTGGATCGACTTTAAACCCCAAGATAACAGCACAAATACTACACGCCCAGAATGAGTCACAGAGAATGTCTTTACCCATGGAGGTGTTACTGTCAGCATGTTCTAGTCTGGAGACACAGATGTCTGTTTACACAGACTGAAATGTCAACGACAGCTATCTATTATGTCTATGAAGGCAGCAACAGGTCTCTGTGACCCTGGACACCACAGTGTTGAGATAGACTGGCACCCAGTCAAAGACAAACAACTAATACTGCTGAGGACCTAAAGGCCCACACGTGACCTTGTGTAACCCAAGGATAGAAAATTCCATAACAGCATCTATAGTTGGGAAGTTACAGATTGCAAACAACTGAATACGCCTCACCTCCTCTTCTTGTTTCAAGCACGCTGGAGAAACCACAGTGGCCGTGAAACTCATTAAAAAGGTACAAAAAGATCCCATGTGGAGCTAGTGTTTGGTTTGCTGTGGAAAAACAGTGATTTTAACATGGTGGACCTGCTCCCTCTGTCGATATAGAAGTCTCATTCTAAAGGTGACAATTCTGATTATACAGTCATGAAACGTAATGGATGTTGAATTTATTTTCAGTCAATGGATGCACTTAAATCTTACACACTGTACTTGTACACATGTATAGTACAAGTCCTTCTGAACAAATAAAAGTTAGGATGGACTTTTAGACTTTCTTTCTTTGGCAGGTAGGAAACGGTGGCATGGTGATTTATTAACACCTGCTGACGCTGTTTCAGGACAAACTGTGGTTGGTGTTTGACACACAACTCACAGATCACACACACAAATAGCCAAAAACACAAAGAACACACATTCACTTATGCACACAGTTGCTCCCACACGCCGCCCACACTCATATTTAGTATAATTACTGACCCTGAACCAACGCACATTAGAAAGGAATCAGTTTCAATCAGAGCTACAGTGAAACCAGCTGACATTCAGTTTCTGTTGAGATCTACATGTAAATTATGATTGAGAGTGCTGTCCACACACACAGCTGACAATCACTAAAAATACTTTGTTGATTGTGACATGATTCACTGTCAGCACATCTATTTTCAGCTTAAAGAATAGAACCACCTTCTTCTAACAGTCATCGACTGTACATTAAGAAGGATGATGAATCGCCTCGTCCTCCCACTGGATAAAAAATTAAGCCAAAACATCGAAGATAGGGCTCAGCTGTCAGATTGTGAAAACCTCTTTTTATAGCATCAAATGCATCAATTAAATTAGCAGCAAAATAAACACTTGAACATCATCCTGATGGGATGTTTCTGTTTGGCCCCATCATGCATCATGGTTGACATGGAGGGGGCCGACAGCTTTGGGGTTCAGTTTTTAGAAACACAATAGAAAATAAAATGTTTTCTCTGCAGAGTCACCACCACAGGTATCATCTTTGCTGCAGCCAGCCACCAAGAGATGTTCACTTTACTGTGGAGCTGTTATGTCATCCATCTTCATATACACTCACAGTACAATGTGTTCACAGACAGGTTTCAAACAGGTACACCACATGCACTGTGTTTCTGTCAAACATTCATTCATTCATGATATTTTGTACCTAGAAGAGGGTGCAGGTCTTCAGCTTTTTTGCTTTGTAGCAAACAAATCCGTCAAGGCAGACAGGCAGGAAATATCCAAAGTCCAACCAACAGGCGAGGTCCAAATATACAGGTGAAAGCAGGTCGACAAGACACGGGTGAAACTAATCAGGCTGAAGGGGCCAATCAAAATGGCAGGAAACACAACATAGACAGGAAGTAAAGTTACAGATATGATAAGAGGGGAGAATTATTACAAAATAAAACAGGAAACACTAAAGAATAAAACCCAAACAGTGACACTGCTGGTCTGTGGATGAAGCACACTGTGAAGATATCTCATGAAACAACATGTGTGCATATGATAAGTTGTTGTGAGCTACACAGCTTATGTTCATTATCAAAAAATGCAAAGTTACATTTTGGAAATCTGCGACTCGAGCCATCTTCCAGGTGGAGGTATCATGACTGAACTTGATGTTTTTCATCTTCCCCGGGTAATGGACAACTTCTTATTAAGTTATAGTGAAGGTGGTTGGATGCTTGAAAGAGCTCATGTATTCTTTGTGCACGCGACCTCTTGTCAAAACAGCTGGTGGCACCCAGTGCATATTGATCCCCAGAGACACTGACCCGACACCGTGTTAATTTACTGTCGACTTTATGTTCCACTTCATTTTTATCTGCTGCTTACGCTGCTATTAAAAGGAGCATACAGTGTACACATAGAGCCTAATGACCAGATGCCAACCTGTACATAAACATGGCTGTACCTATACACACATGCTCACACAGACATCCACATGTGGATTCATATTCTTGAACAAAACTATGGCTATGATATGTTTGACAGGAGGGAGGTTTGTATATGCAAAATGTATATGGTCATTATTTGGCCAATAGACAAATCAAATCATCTTTTTATCATAAACTTCTTGACTATGTAGTGAGTTGCAGTTCTGTTCTTCTGTTACAAGATAAAACTATGAAAACATACCAGAAATATTGAAAGTTTCGTAAGGATGAAACCTCCCATGGACAATTCGTGTTGCATTTATCTTTGGATAGAATCAATTTACTGTTAGCAACTCCTGCAGAGAGAAAGGATTTGTCTTTCCAGTCAAATGGGACATTTCTCAGCGTTGAGAAATATTATGCCTTGTTAGATTTATAATGCTCAACCTAGTCTTACATTGTGACAGCTCTGAACGCACCCTTGTCCAATCCTGTTAAACTCAGTGAGAGCTGTGGGCTACATGACTTGTGCTCGAGTCAGACTGGAGTAATGAAGCTGATGACTTTAGCTTTTAGATTTAGGAAAAATACCCAAAGATTAAAAGTTATGTGGCAACCAACCAGGGAACCAATGTACGAGTGACATAGAAATAAAACAATGAAACATGAGGATGATACCATTAGGAAAGAGAAATGGGTGTTTTGAAAAAATAACTCATTAGCTCTAACAGCAGATGGGGAAATGTTGATCCTAACACAGCTAAGAAGATCCCGAACATCAATGCAATTAAAATTGAAACATTCCCACAAATCTTTCATTTTCAACGTGGACTGCATCTGTTCTTTTTGCAACAGGACACATACGGTGAAGTGCAGGCATCAGCTGGAGTCCACAAACATAAGAGTATCTGTGTTATCTGGTTTGCAGCTGTGTTACAAACAATCCGACAACTGCTAGCTTGAGAAAAGAGTCACGGCCAGATTGAAAAACAAAAACAAACCTATTTTTACACAATGGTAGCTCTCTTATTGAGAAAATGAAAAATTGACGCAGATATCTATTCCCAGGTGGAAATGAAAGGTGACGATATATATATCTATATATATATAGTGGAAGTGGAGGGTTGGAAAGGCAACTCCACACTGGAGTCTGATTGAGAGTCAGAATTAAATTGGTTTTCAGGGAGGTATGGAAGAAAATATCATGTTTGCCATGATTTTGTAGAATAACTGTAATTCCAACTCAAATCCAATGTTTCTTAAACACGTCTCGATTGCACAGACAGAACAAAGACCTGGCTGAGCGTTATCCAGTTGGATTGCGACACTACAGTTACAGTTTAGACTGTTATCAGCAGCCTGAGATTTCAGACCTGTTGCACCCAACATGAAACTTTGCAAAGACCTTTACACACCTCACACCGTTGCAGCACAGGAAATGTCAGCACCAAACAACAGAGCGCCTGACTTTATTTCTCCATTTCTTCAACATTGTTCCTCTTGGCGCTTTGTGTCTTTTGTTTTCCTCAATCACAGCCACCAGACCTTAAATGCCAGACGTCGCAGGCCGAGGGACAATGGTGTGATTGTTTTCTTTCTTCCTTTAATATCCATTATTAATTTTCTCTGCCTCCTCGAACCAGAACAATTACAGTGAGGGTTGCAAATGGACACCGCGAGTGAAAATCCATTTAACATGTTGGGCTAGAAATGAAAAGACTTCATGTGGATGAAGGAATAATGGCCGACTGTCAGTGTGTCTGATGGATTAGCAGACAATGTGTAGCAGAGAATAAAGATTGCCTCTACTTTTAGCTCACATGTGAAGCCACTGGGTCTATTTCCATCATATGGTTTATTAACAGTCACAAAGGATATTTAGATCCCTTTGAAAAGCATTTACATTTAGACTATTGTGGCTTTTTGGTCACATTTCACTTCCATATTTGATTCAAATTCAAATGCATGCAGAGAACAGGAAATGTGTCTGCGTTCTTTCTGCCTCTAAGATTTTAAACTTTATGAATCTTTGATTTCTACTCAACACCATAAACATCAAACATGGGGCATGTGCCAATAACATCCTGTGTGACAATAAACCAAGGATAAAGTATTGATTGGCCTAATGTATTTTTGAGAGTCTGTGGCTTTGATGCAGTGATTGTAACAGCTGAGACACCGAGGCAGACGTGGACAATGAAGCAGTGTTTACTTGGTCGGGTGGCAAACAAATGGGACCCAAGAGATCAGTCCAAATAAGCAGCAGTGCAAAATTGTACTGAGGTGGGCAGATTGGACAGAAAAATGGCTGGAGCATCTGCTAGGAAAAGCTCTCAGGTGGGTTTTTAGGTGAGCTCTGCAGTGACACCTGCTGGACAGGTGGGGAACTGCAGGGTTGGAAAAGGCTTGAGGATAACTCTAAGGACTTCAGGGTCTTCCGAACTTAAATGGGCAAGATTTTTTACCAAAGAATCACAAAGAATTGTACTAATTTAACTTTTGAGTCCACAAGAATGACCTCCTTACACTGTCTGTTCACCTATGTCCCACCACCTACTACCATCCAGCTAAACAGAAGGACAGAAATCAATAGCAGGTTCTGACTTCTGACCACGCAATCTAATGTTCCCTTCGTCCATTTCTGTACGCATAATTTATTATGAGTTATCTTATTTTGCCTCTCGCAGACCACACAGTCAAAGAAATCAGACAAATCTTCTGCAGATTGATTCTGACGTCTTCTCCATCCTCTGTCTGTCCAGACAGGGGACACTAATCATTTCCCATACTAATAGCGCTGCTATTCTCTTTTCTCTTGCCGAGACTTTATTTTGCCGGTCCCAGGGGTCAGACAGGTGACTTTCACATGAAGCCTTAGGCTGCCCGGCCCTAAAACTGACTATAGTTTGAGTTCTGTTTCAGCAGCAGTAGACAATGGGTGACAAAGTAATAACAAATTGATGCATTATCACATAATGAATTCTGTCTTCTTTTCCGTCTATTATTCATTGTCCATGATCTCGTTGAAGGGCACAAGCAGCTTGCCAACAAGTCCTTAAATTCTGTTCTCATTTAGGTAAAAGTTAGGAAAGTTTGCTGGGTTCATGTGCCGGGTTGGTTTAAAGCCATTTAGAACAGCAGTTTGATTTAGTGAACACATCTTCACTCATACAGGTACCTAGCTTTTGGGGGAAAACAATAAAATAAAATGCCGATACAATGGTCTCATTAAAATATACTAAAGTTTTTTTTCTTCTTGCATGCAAACTTAAATTCTGGCGTCAGCAAGCTGGAAGCAAACGTATTTTTTGTTCTAACCAGGTTTATTTTAACCCTGCCTCCTTTCTCTCTTCCACCTCGTCTTTCCCGCAGGGAAAAATTGTCTTAATCGTCGAACTGGTCGTACTCAGTAGCGGTTTTAGGTACGGGCGGACAGGGCAGCCGCCCGGGGCGCCATTTCGTGGGGGGCGCCACGAGCGCCCGAAAATGAAAAAAAACTTTTCGATACCGCTCATTTAGTCAGCGGAGCGGGCGCCCCCGTGGGCGGGGAGTTGACGACGAGGTATAGGGTGCGCCGGACAGACTGATCAGGGCGCACGGCGCGTCCAGGGGCGCACGAGAAAATCTCCGTCCCGGGGGGGGGGGGGCGGTTTCGCCCAGGTTCGCCCAGGGCGCAAATGTGACCAGGACCGCCGCTGGTCGTACTTCTCTACGACTCATTGTTAAAGGTCAATAGACTCCCTGTGGAAACAATAGAGACTTAGGAGGCATCAGCTTGTTGAGGTGGAACATGACCTGAGGGAGGAATGAGAAGAAGGACGGAACATTTTTACTGTATCTCTCTCATGTGCGTGGAAGGTAAAAATAAACAAGAAAAGTTTTAAATGTGGGAGTACAGTCTGTGTGTATGTACATGCTCTGTTCGTCACACATGAATCTGTTTTTTAAAAGTTTGCAGATGCTTGTGCAGTGAAGTTTGAAAGCTGCTGTCAGGAGTAGTTTATTATTTATTAGTTTATTAGCCACGCCCTTTACTCCATCCTTTTCTGTCATTAAGGTTTCTTAGATAGATCATTCATTCCCACTTTAGCTTTCAAGTCATCCTTACCGTAAAGCATAAGAGGGTAATTAGACTAAATAAAGAACATTTTTAAAAATTGGTTTTTAGCTAGCTGAAATTCTCATGCATTACATCTGACCTATCGCACAATGGTAACGATATTAAAAACTAATATGTGTATCCGCCCTGTGATTTGGATCCTCTACAATTCTTAATGGGTTCTTTCTTTCTTGGCCTGTGCTACACCCGTCCAACAAGTTTCATGAAAATGCTGCTGCAATCTTGATTCTTCTGCATCTGCCACTGGGTTAAGTTTGGAGCGAAGTCTTGCTGAATCTGTTGAAGACACTTGTATTTCAGCCTTCATACATACTGCTAGTGAAGTTCAGGACTGGTTTTCTTATAATCCGTTTTAAGGCAATGCACGGCTACAATGCCTGTCTGCATTTTGGAGGTACTAACCTCTTATGCATTTCCATTTGAGTCCATGAGATTAACTTGGACCACTTAGGTCAACCAACCGGCCTGTTGGCTGTACTGTGTGCCAAACCACAAAAGACACGTGCTCTTTTACTCTCTAAGCACTTGGACATTGGTAATATCTCTATGACTGTTTAAACATTTAAAATTCCACTTTCCAGGCTAGCTTTCCTATAACTCCAGGAGTGTGTTCTGTGGTCATAGGTG